>OV050032.1:65376189-65865774 GCA_920105625.2 Clusia tigrina
TGTCACAAAATTTCAAGGTTTTATGACGCTCCAGTAAAAAGTTACAAGCATTTGATTGTTGCAAACTTTGATAGGTATAGGACGCACCGTATAGAAGTTAGGGCGTTTGAAGTTTTATCTGTGTTTTATTTGGGACTCAAGGGTAGCATAGCTATGAGCGATAGCGTAAAGTGACAAGAGGCACGAGTACTTTATTGTCAAAAAATTTCAAGGTGTTATGACGCTCTAGTAAAAAGTTACAAGCATTTGATTGTTGCAAACTTTGATAGGTGTAGGACGCACCGTATAGAAGTTAGGGCCATTTGAAGTTTTATCAGTGTTTCATTTGGGACTCAAGGGTAGCATAGCTATGACCGATAGCGTTAAGTGACAAGAGGCACGAGTACTTTAATGTCAAAAAATTTCAAGGTTTTATGACGCTCCAGTAAAAAGTTACAAGCATTTGATTGTTGCAAGCTTTGATAGGTGTAGGGCGCACCGTATAGAAGTTAGGGCCATTTGATGTTTTATCAGTGTTTTATTTGGGACTTAAGGGTAGCATAGCTATGAGCGATAGCGTAAAGTGACAAGAGGCACGAGTACTTTATTGTCAAAAAATTTCAAGCTGTTATGACGCTCCAGTAAAAAGTTACAAGCATTTGATTGTTGCAAACTTTGATAGGTGTAGGACGCTCCATATAGAAGTTAGGGCCATTTGAAGTTTTATCAGTGTTTGTTTTGGTACTCAAGTACTTTATTGTCACAAAATTCAAGGTTTTATGACGCTCTAGTAAAAAGTTACAAGCATTTGATTGTTGCAAACTTTGATAGGTGTAGGACGAACCATATAGAAGTTAGGGCCATTTGAAGTTTTATCAGTGTTTGTGTTGGTACTCAAGTACTTTATTGTCAAAAATTTCAAGGTTTTATGACGCTCCAGTAAAAAGTTACAAGCATTTGATTGTTGCAAACTTTTATTGGTGTAGGACGAACCGTATAGAAGTTAGGGCCATTTGAAGTTTTATCCGTGTTTTATTTGGGACTTAAGGGTAGCATAGCTATGAGCGATAGCGAAAGGTGACAAGAGGCACGAGTAATTTATTGTCAAAAAATTTCAAGGTGTTATGACGCTCCAGTAAAAAGTTACAAGCATTTGATTGTTGCAAACTTTGATAGGTGTAGGACGCACCATATAGAAGTTATTGCCATTTGATTTTTATCAGTGTGTGTTTTGGAACTCAAGTACTTTAGTGTCACAAAATTCAAGGTTTTATGACGCTCTAGTAAAAAGTTACAAGCATTTGATTGTTGCAAACTTTGATAGGTGTAGGACGAACCGTATAGAAGTTAGGGTCATTTGAAATTTTATCAGTATTTGTTTTGGTACTCAAGTACTTTATTGTCACAAAATTTCAAGGTTTTATGACGCTCCAGTAAAAAGTTACAAGCATTTAATTGTTGCAAACTTTTATAGGTGTAGGACGAACCGTATAGAAGTTAGGGCCATTTGAAGTTTTATCAGTGTTTGATTTGGGACTCAAGGGCAGCATAGCTATGAGCGATAGCTTAAATTGACAAGTGGCTCGAGTACTTTATTGCCACAAAATTTCAAGGTTTTATGACGCTCCAGTAAAAAGTTACAAGCATTTGATTGCTGCAAACTTTGATAGGTGTAGGACGAACCGTATAGAAGTTTGGGCCATTTGAAGTTTTATCAGTGTTTGTTTTGGTACTCAAGTACTTTATTGTTACAAAATTTCAAGGTTTTATGACGCTCCAGTAAAAAGTTACAAGCATTTGATTGTTGCAAACTTTGATAGGTGTAGGACGATCCGTATAGAAGTTAGGGCCATTTGAAGTTTTATCAGTGTTTGATTTGGGACTCAAGGGTAGCATAGCTATGAGCGATAGCTTAAGTTGACAAGAGGCTCGAGTACTTTATTGTCACAAAATTTCAAGGTTTTATGACGCTCCAGTAAAAAGTTACAAGCATTTGATTGTTGCAAACTTTGATAGGTGTAGGACGAACCGTATAGAAGTTAGGGCCATTTGAAGTTTTATCAGTGTTTGTTTTGATACTCAAGTACTTTATTGTCACAAAATATCACGGTATTTTGACGCTCCAGTAAAAAGTTACAAGCATTTGATTGTTGCAAACTTTAATAGGTGTAGGACGAACCGTATAGAAGTTAGGGCCATTTGAAGTTTTATCAGTGTTTGTTTTGATACTCAAGTACTTTATTGTCCCAAAATTTCAAGGTTTTATGACGCTCCAGTAAAAAGTTACAAGCATTTGATTGTTGCAAACTTTGATAGGTGTAGGACGAACCGTATAGAAGTTAGGGCCATTTGAAGTTTTATCAATGTTTGTTTTGATACTCAAGTACTTTATTGTCACAAAATATCACGGTATTTTGACGCTCCAGTAAAAAGTTACAAGCATTTGATTGTTGCAAACTTTAATAGGTGGTAGGACGAACCGTATAGAAGTTAGGGCCATTTGAAGTTTTATCAGTGTTTGTTTTGGTACTCAAGTACTTTACTGTCACAAAATTTCAAGGTTTTATGACGCTCCAGTAAAAAGTTACAAGCATTTGATTGTTGCAAACTTTGATAGGTATAGGACGCACCGTATAGAAGTTAGGGCCATTTGAAGTTTTATCTGTGTTTTATTTGGGACTCAAGGGTAGCATAGCTATGAGCGATAGCGTAAAGTGACAAGAGGCACGAGTACTTTATTGTCAAAAAATTTCAAGGTGTTATGACGCTCTAGTAAAAAGTTACAAGCATTTGATTGTTGCAAACTTTGATAGGTGTAGGACGCACCATATAGAAGTTAGGGCCATTTGAAGTTTTATCAGTGTTTCATTTGGGACTCAAGGGTAGCATAGCTATGACCGATAGCGTTAAGTGACAAGAGGCACGAGTACTTTAATGTAAAAAAAATTTCAAGGTTTTATGACGCTCCAGTAAAAAGTTACAAGCATTTGATTGTTGCAAGCTTTGATAGGTGTAGGGCGCACCGTATAGAAGTTAGGGCCATTTGATGTTTTATCAGTGTTTTTTTTTGGGACTTAAGGGTAGCATAGCTATGAGCGATAGCGTAAAGTGACAAGAGGCACGAGTACTTTATTGTCAAAAAATTTCAAGGTGTTATGACGCTCCAGTAAAAAGTTACAAGCATTTGATTGTTGCAAACTTTGATAGGTGTAGGACGCTCCATATAGAAGTTAGGGCCATTTGAAGTTTTATCAGTGTTTGTTTTGGTACTCAAGTACTTTATTGTCACAAAATTCAAGGTTTTATGACGCTCTAGTAAAAAGTTACAAGCATTTGATTGTTGCAAGCTTTGATAGGTGTAGGACGAACCATATAGAAGTTAAGGCCATTTGAAGTTTTATCAGTGTTTGTTTTGGTACTCAAGTACTTTATTGTCACAAAATTTCAAGGTTTTATGACGCTCCAGTAAAAAGTTACAAGCATTTGATTGATGCAAACTTTGATAGGTGTAGGACGAACCGTATAGAAGTTAGGGCCATTTGAAGTTTTATCAGTGTTTGATTTAGGACTCAAGGGCAGCATAGCTATGAGCGATAGCTTAAATTGACAAGTGGCTCGAGTACTTTATTGCCACAAAATTTCAAGGTTTTATGACGCTCCAGTAAAAAGTTACAAGCATTTGATTGCTGCAAACTTTGATAGGTGTAGGACGAACCGTATAGAAGTTAGGGCCATTTGAAGTTTTTATCAGTGTTTATTTTGGTACTCAAGTACTTTATTGTCACAAAATTTCAAGGTTTTATGAGGCTCCAGTAAAAAGATACAAGCATTTGATTGTTGCAAACTTTGATAGGTGTACGACGAACCGTATAGAAGTTATTGCCATTTGAAGTTTTATCAGTGTTGGTTTTGGTACTCAAGTACTTTATTGTCACAAAATTTCAAGGTATTTTGACGCTCCTGTAAAAAGTTACAAGCATTTGATTGTTGCAAACTTTAATAGGTGTAGGACGAACCGTATAGAAGTTAGGGCCATTTGAAGTTTTATCAGTGTTTGTTTTGGTACTGAAGTAGTTTATTGTCACAAAATTTCAAGGTTTTATGACGCTCCAGTAAAAAGTTACAAGCATTTGATTGTTGCAAGCTTTGATAGGTGTAGGACAAACCATATAGAAGTTAAGGCCATTTGAAGTTTTATCAGTGTTTGTTTTGGTACTCAAGTACTTTATTGTCACAAAATTTCAAGGTTTCATGACGCTCCAGTAAAAAATTACAAGCATTTGATTGTTGCAAATTTTGATAGGTGTAGGACGAACCGTATAGAAGTTAGGGCCATTTGAAGTTTTATCAATGTTTGTTTTGGTACTCAAGTACTTCATTGTCAAAAAATTTCAAGGTGTTATGACGCTCCAGTAAAAAGTTACAAGCATTTGATTGTTGCAAACTTTGATAAGTATAGGACGCACCGTATAGAAGTTAGGGCCATTTGAAGTTTTATCAGTGTTTTATTTGGGACTCAAGGGTAGCATAGCTATGAGCGATAGCGTAAAGTGACAAGAGGCATGAGTACTTTATTGTGAAAAAATTTCAAGGTTTTATGAAGCTCCAGTAAAAAGTTACAAGCATTTGATTGTTGCAAACTTTGATAGGTATAGGACGCACCGTATAGAAGTTAGGGCCATTTGAAGTTTTATCAGTGTTTTATTTGAGACTCAAGGGTAGCATAGCTATGAGCGATTGCGTAAAGTGACAAGAGGCACGAGTACTTGATTGTCAAAAAATTTCAAGGTGTTATGACGCTCCAGTAAAAAGTTACAAGCATTTGTTTGTTGCAAACTTTGATAGGTGTAGGACGCACCATATAGAAGTTAGGGCCATTTGAAGTTTTATCAGTTTTTGTTTTGCTACTCAAGTACTTTATTGTCACAAAATTTCAAGGTTTTATGACGCTCTAGTAAAAAGTTACAAGCGTTTGATTGTTGCAAACTTTGATAGGTGTAGGACGAACCGTATAGAAGTTAGGGCCATTTGAAGTTTTATCAGTGTTTGTTTTGGTACTCAAGTACTTTATTGTCACAAAATTTCAAGGTTTTTGGACGCTCCAGTAAAAAGTTACAAGCATTTGATTGTTGCAAACTTTTATAGGTGTAGGACAAACCGTATAGAAGTTAGGGCCATTTGAAGTTTTATCAGTGTTTGATTTGGGACTCAAGGGCAGCATAGCTATGAGCGATAGCTTAAATTGACAAGAGGCTCGAGTACTTTATTGCCACAAAATTTCAAGGTTTTATGACGCTCCAGTAAAAAGTTACCAGCATTTGATTGTTGCAAACTTTGTTAGGTGTAGGACGAACCGTATAGAAGTTAGGGCCATTTGAAGTTTTATCAGTGTTTCTTTTGGTTCTCAAGTACTTTATTGTCACAAAATTTCAAAGTTTTATGACGCTCCAGTAAAAAGTTACAAGCATTTCAATGTTGCAAACTTTGAGAGGTATAGGACGCACAGTATAGAAGTTATGGCCATTTGAAGTTTTATCAGTGTTTGATTTGGGACTCAAGGGTAGCATAGCTATGACCGATAGCTTAAATTGACAAGAGGCACGAGTACTTTATTGTCAAAAAGTTTCAAGGTGTTATGACTCTCCAGTATAAAGTTACAAGCATTTCAATGTTGCAAACTTTGATAGCTATAGGACGCACAGTATAGAAGTTATGGCCATTTGAAGTTTTATCAGTGTTTGATTTGGGACTCAAAAGTAGAATAGCTATGAGCGATAGCTTAAATTGACAAGAGGCACGAGTACTTTATTGTCAAAAAATTTCAAGGTTTTATGATGCTCCAGTAAAAAGTTACAAGCATTTGATTGTTGCAAACTTTGATAGGTGTAGGACGAACCGTATAGAAGTTAGGGCCATTTGAAGTTTTATCAGTGTTTGTTTTGGTACTCAAGTACTTTATTGTCACAAAATTTCAAGATTTTATGACGCTCCAGTAAAAAGTTACAAGCATTTGATTGTTGGAAACTTTGATAGGTGTAGGACGAACCGTATAGAAGTTAGGGCCATTTGAAGTTTTATCAGTGTTTGTTTTGGTACTCAAGTACTTTATTGTCACAAAATTTCAAGATTTTATGACGCTCCAGTAAAAAGTTACAAGCATTTGATTGTTGCAAATTTTGATAGGTGTAGGACGAACCGTATAGAAGTTAGGGCCATTTGAAGTTATATCAGTGTTTGATTTGGGACTCAAGGGTAGCATAGCTATGAGCGATAGCTTAAATTGACAAGAGGCCGAGTACTTTATTGTCACAAAATTTCAAGGTTTTATGATGCTCCAGTAAAAAGTTACAAGCATTTGATTGTTGCAAACTTTGATAGGTGTAGGACGAACCGTATAGAAGTTAGGGCCATTTGAAGTTTTATCAGTGTTTGTTTTGGTACTCAAGTACTTTATTGTCACAAAATTTCAAAGTTTTATGACGCTCCAGTAAAAAATTACAAGCATTTCAATGTTGCAAACTTTGATAGGTATAGGACGCACAGTATAGATGTTGTGGCCATTTGAAGTTTTATCAGTTTTTTATTTGGGACTCAAGGGTAGCATAGCTATGAGCGATAGCTTAAATTGACAAGAGGCTCGAGTACTTTATTGTGAAAAAATTTCAAGGTTTTATGAAGCTCCAGTAAAAAGTTACAAGCATTTGATTGTTGCAAACTTTGATAGGTATAGGACGCACCGTATAGAAGTTAGGGCCATTTGAAGTTTTATCAGTGTTTTATTTGAGACTCAAGGGTAGCATAGCTATGAGCGATTGCGTAAAGTGACAAGAGGCACGAGTACTTGATTGTCAAAAAATTTCAAGGTGTTATGACGCTCCAGTAAAAAGTTACAAGCATTTGTTTGTTGCAAACTTTGATAGGTGTAGGACGCACCATATAGAAGTTAGGGCCATTTGAAGTTTTATCAGTGTTTGTTTTGCTACTCAAGTACTTTATTGTCACAAAATTTCAAGGTTTTATGACGCTCTAGTAAAAAGTTACAAGCATTTGATTGTTGCAAACTTTGATAGGTGTAGGACGAACCGTATAGAAGTTAGGGCCATTTGAAGTTTTATCAGTGTTTGTTTTGGTACTCAAGTACTTTATTGTCACAAAATTTCAAGGTTTTAGGACGCTCCAGTAAAAAGTTACAAGCATTTGATTGTTGCAAACTTTTATAGGTGTAGGACAAACCGTATAGAAGTTAGGGCCATTTGAAGTTTTATCAGTGTTTGATTTGGGACTCAAGGGCAGCATAGCTATGAGCGATAGCTTAAATTGACAAGAGGCTCGAGTACTTTATTGCCACAAAATTTCAAGGTTTTATGACGCTCCAGTAAAAAGTTACCAGCAATTGATTGTTGCAAACTTTGTTAGGTGTAGGACGAACCGTATAGAAGTTAGGGCCATTTGAAGTTTTATCAGTGATTCTTTTGGTTCTCAAGTACTTTATTGTCACAAAATTTCAAAGTTTTATGACGCTCCAGTAAAAAGTTACAAGCATTTCAATGCTGCAAACTTTGAGAGGTATAGGACGCACAGTATAGAAGTTATGGCCATTTGAAGTTTTATCAGTGTTTGATTTGGGACTCAAGGGTAGCATAGCTATGACCGATAGCTTAAATTGACAAGAGGCACGCGTACTTTATTGTCAAAAAGTTTCAAGGTGTTATGACTCTCCAGTAAAAAGTTACAAGCATTTCAATGTTGCAAACTTTGATAGGTATAGGACGCACAGTATAGAAGTTATGGCCATTTGAAGTTTTATCAGTGTTTGATTTGGGACTCAAAAGTAGAATAGCTATGAGCGATAGCTTAAATTGACAAGAGGCACGAGTACTTTATTGTCACAAAATTTCAAGGTTTTATGATGCTCCAGTAAATAGTTACAAGCATTTGATTGTTGCAAACTTTGATAGGTGTAGGACGAACCGTATAGAAGTTAGGGCCATTTGAAGTTTTATCAGTGTTTGTTTTGGTACTCAAGTACTTTATTGTCACAAAATTTCAAGATTTTATGACGCTCCAGTAAAAAGTTACAAGCATTTGATTGTTGGAAACTTTGATAGGTGTAGGACGAACCGTATAGAAGTTAGGGCCATTTGAAGTTTTATCAGTGTTTGTTTTGGTACTCAAGTACTTTATTGTCACAAAATTTCAAGATTTTATGACGCTCCAGTAAAAAGTTACAAGCATTTGATTGTTGCAAATTTTGATAGGTGTAGGACGAACCGTATAGAAGTTAGGGCCATTTGAAGTTTTATCAGTGTTTGATTTGGGACTCAAGGGTAGCATAGCTATGAGCGATAGCTTAAATTGACAAGAGGCCGAGTACTTTATTGTCACAAAATTTCAAGGTTTTATGATGCTCCAGTAAAAAGTTACAAGCATTTGATTGTTGCAAACTTTGATAGGTGTAGGACGAACCGTATAGAAGTTAGGGCCATTTGAAGTTTTATCAGTGTTTGTTTTGGTACTCAAGTACTTTATTGTCACAAAATTTCAAAGTTTTATGACGCTCCAGTAAAAAATTACAAGCATTTCAATGTTGCAAACTTTGATAGGTATAGGACGCACAGTATAGATGTTGTGGCTATTTGAAGTTTTATCAGTTTTTTATTTGGGACTCAAGGGTAGCATAGCTATGAGCGATAGCTTAAATTGACAAGAGGCTCGAGTACTTTATTGTCACAAAATTTCAAGGTCTTATGACTCTCCAGGAAAAAGTTACAAGCATTTGATTGTTGCAAACTTTGATAGCTGTAGGACGAACCGTATAGAAGTTACTGCCATTTGAAGTTTTATCAGTGTTTGTTTTGCTACTCAAGTACTTTATTGTCACAAAATTTCAAGGTTTTATGACGCTCCAGTAAAAAGTTACAAGCATTTGATTGTTGCAAATTTTGATAGGTGTAGGACGAACCGTATAGAAGTTACTGCCATTTGAAGTTTTATCAGTGTTTGTTTTGGTACTCAAGTACTTTATTGTCACAAAATTTCAAGGTTTTATGACGCTCTAGTAAAAAGTTACAAGCATTTGATTGTTGCAAGCTTTGATAGGTGTAGGACGAACCATATAGAAGTTAAGGCCATTTGAAGTTTTATCAGTGTTTGTTTTGGTACTCAAGTACTTTATTGTCACAAAATTTCAAGGTTTTATGACGCTCCAGTTAAAATTTACAAGCATTTGATTGATGCAAACTTTGATAGGTGTAGGACGAACCGTATAGAAGTTAGGGCCATTTGAAGTTTTATCAGTGTTTGATTTGGGACTCAAGGGCAGCATAGCTATGAGCGATAGCTTAAATTGACAAGTGGCTCGAGTACTTTATTGCCACAAAATTTCAAGGTTTTATGACGCTCCAGTAAAAAGTTACAAGCATTTGATTGCTGCAAACTTTGATAGGTGTAGGACGAACCGTATAGAAGTTAGGGCCATTTGAAGTTTTATCAGTGTTTGTTTTGGTACTCAAGTACTTTATTGTCACAAAATTTCAAGGTTTTATGACGCTCCAGTAAAAAGTTACAAGCATTTGATTGTTGCAAACTTTGATAGGTGTAGGACGAACCGTATAGAAGTTAGGGCCATTTGAAGTTTTATCAGATTTTTGATTTGGGACTCAAGGGTAGCATAGCTATGAGCGATAGCTTAAATTGACAAGAGGCTCGAGTACTTTATTGTCACAAAATTTCAAGGTTTTATGACGCTCCAGTAAAAAGTTACAAGCATTTCAATGTTGCAAACTTTGATAGGTATAGGACGCACAGTATAGATGTTATGGCCATTTGAAGTTTTATCAGTGTTTTATTTGGGACTCTAGGGTAGCATAGCTATGAGCGATAGCTTAAATTGACAAGAGGCTCGAGTACTTTATTGTCACAAAATTTCAAGGTCTTATGACGCTCCAGTAAAAAGTTACAAGCATTTGATTGTTGCAAACTTTGATAAGTGTAGGACGAACCGTATAGAAGTTAGGGCCATTTGAAGTTTTTATCAGTGTTTATTTTGGTACTCAAGTACTTTATTGTCACAAAATTTCAAGGTTTTATGACGCTCCAGTAAAAAGTTACAAGCATTTGATTGTTGCAAACTTTGATAGGTGTAGGACGAACCGTATAGAAGTTATTGCCATTTGAAGTTTTATCAGTGTTGGTTTTGATACTCAAGTACTTTATTGTCACAAAATTTCAAGGTATTTTGACGCTCCTGTAAAAAGTTACAAGCATTTGATTGTTGCAAACTTTAATAGGTGTAGGACGAACCGTATAGAAGTTAGGGCCATTTGAAGTTTTATCAGTGTTTGTTTTGGTACTGAAGTACTTTATTGTCACAAAATTTCAAGGTTTTATGACGCTCCAGTAAAAAGTTACAAGCATTTGATTGTTGCAAACTTTGATAGGTGTACGACGAACCGTATAGAAGTTATTGCCATTTGAAGTTTTATCAGTGTTGGTTTTGATACTCAAGTACTTTATTGTCACAAAATTTCAAGGTATTTTGACGCTCCTGTAAAAAGTTACAAGCATTTGATTGTTGCAAACTTTAATAGGTGTAGGACGAACCGTATAGAAGTTAGGGCCATTTGAAGTTTTATCAGTGTTTGTTTTGGTACTGAAGTAGTTTATTGTCACAAAATTTCAAGGTTTTATGACGCTCCAGTAAAAAGTTACAAGCATTTGATTGTTGCAAGCTTTGATAGGTGTAGGACGAACCATATAGAAGTTAAGGCCATTTTAAGTTTTATCAGTGTTTGTTTTGGTACTCAAGTACTTTATTGTCACAAAATTTCAAGGTTTCATGACGCTCCAGTAAAAAGTTACAAGCATTTGATTGTTGCAAATTTTGATAGGTGTAGGACGAACCGTATAGAAGTTAGGGCCATTTGAAGTTTTATCAATGTTTGTTTTGGTACTCAAGTACTTCATTGTCAAATAATTTCAAGGTGTTATGACGCTCCAGTAAAAAGTTACAAGCATTTGATTGTTGCAAACTTTGATAAGTATAGGACGCACCGTATAGAAGTTAGGGCCATTTGAAGTTTTATCAGTGTTTTATTTGGGACTCAAGGGTAGCATAGCTATGAGCGATAGCGTAAAGTGACAAGAGGCATGAGTACTTTATTGTGAAAAAATTTCAAGGTTTTATGAAGCTCCAGTAAAAAGTTACAGGCATTTGATTGTTGCAAACTTTGATAGGTATAGGACGCACCGTATAGAAGTTAGGGCCATTTGAAGTTTTATCAATGTTTGTTTTGGTACTTAATTACTTCATTGTCAAAAAATTTCAAGGTGTTATGACGCTCCAGTAAAAAGTTACAAGCATTTGATTGTTGCAAACTTTGATAAGTATAGGACGCACCGTATAGAAGTTAGGGCCATTTGAAGTTTTATCAGTGTTTTATTTGGGACTCAAGGGTAGCATAGCTATGAGCGATAGCGTAAAGTGACAAGAGGCACGAGTACTTGATTGTCAAAAAATTTCAAGGTGTTATGACGCTCCAGTAAAAAGTTACAAGCATTTGTTTGTTGCAAACTTTGATAGGTGTAGGACGCACCATATAGAAGTTAGGGCCATTTGAAGTTTTATCAGTGTTTGTTTTGCTACTCAAGTACTTTATTGTCACAAAATTTCAAGGTTTTATGACGCTCTAGTAAAAAGTTACAAGCGTTTGATTGTTGCAAACTTTGATAGGTGTAGGACGAACCGTATAGAAGTTAGGGCCATTTGAAGTTTTATCAGTGTTTGTTTTGGTGCTCAAGTACTTTATTGTCACAAAATTTCAAGGTTTTTGGACGCTCCAGTAAAAAGTTACAAGCATTTGATTGTTGCAAACTTATAGGTGTAGGACAAACCGTATAGAAGTTAGGGCCATTTGAAGTTTTATCAGTGTTTGATTTGGGACTCAAGGGCAGCATAGCTATGAGCGATAGCTTAAATTGACAAGAGGCTCGAGTACTTTATTGCCACAAAATTTCAAGGTTTTATGACGCTCCAGTAAAAAGTTACCAGCAATTGATTGTTGCAAACTTTGTTAGGTGTAGGACGAACCGTATAGAAGTTTGGGCCATTTGAAGTTTTATCAGTGTTTCTTTTGGTTCTCAAGTACTTTATTGTCACAAAATTTCAAAGTTTTATGACGCTCCAGTAAAAAGTTACAAGCATTTCAATGCTGCAAACTTTGAGAGGTATAGGACGCACAGTATAGAAGTTATGGCCATTTGAAGTTTTATCAGTGTTTGATTTGGGACTCAAGGGTAGCATAGCTATGACCGATAGCTTAAATTGACAAGAGGCACGAGTACTTTATTGTCAAAAAGTTTCAAGGTGCTATTAAGCTCCAGTATAAAGTTACAAGCATTTCAATGTTGCAAACTTTGATAGCTATAGGACGCACAGTATAGAAGTTATGGCCATTTGAAGTTTTATCAGTGTTTGATTTGGGACTCAAAAGTAGAATAGCTATGAGTGATAGCTTAAATTGACAAGAGGCACGAGTACTTTATTGTCACAAAATTTCAAGGTTTTATGATGCTCCAGTAAAAAGTTACAAGCATTTGATTGTTGCAAACTTTGATAGGTGTAGGACGAACCGTATAGAAGTTAGGGCCATTTGAAGTTTTATCAGTGTTTGTTTTGGTACTCAAGTACTTTATTGTCACAAAATTTCAAGATTTTATGACGCTCTAGTAAAAAGTTACAAGCATTTGATTGTTGCAAGCTTTGATAGGTGTAGGACGAACCATATAGAAGTTAAGGCCATTTGAAGTTTTATCAGTGTTTGTTTTGGTACTCAAGTACTTTATTGTCACAAAATTTCAAGGTTTTATGA
The DNA here is from genome assembly GCA_920105625.2 of Clusia tigrina. Taxonomy (NCBI): domain Eukaryota; kingdom Metazoa; phylum Arthropoda; class Insecta; order Diptera; family Clusiidae; genus Clusia; species Clusia tigrina. The sequence goes on from OV050032.1 coordinate 65,389,038, forward strand.
CGCTCCAGTAAAAAGTTACAAGCATTTGATTGATGCAAACTTTGATAGGTGTAGGACGAACCGTATAGAAGTTAGGGCCATTTGAAGTTTTATCAGTGTTTGATTTGGGACTCAAGGGCAGCATAGCTATGAGCGATAGCTTAAATTGACAAGTGGCTCGAGTACTTTATTGCCACAAAATTTCAAGGTTTTATGACGCTCCAGTAAAAAGTTACAAGCATTTGATTGCTGCAAACTTTGATAGGTGTAGGACGAACCGTATAGAAGTTAGGGCCATTTGAAGTTTTATCAGTGTTTGTTTTGGTACTCAAGTACTTTATTGTCACAAAATTTCAAGGTTTTATGACGCTCCAGTAAAAAGTTACAAGCATTTGATTGTTGCAAACTTTGATAGGTGTTGGACGAACCGTATAGAAGTTAGGGCCATTTGAAGTTTTATCAGATTTTTGATTTGGGACTCAAGGGTAGCATAGCTATGAGCGATAGCTTAAATTGACAAGAGGCTCGAGTACTTTATTGTCACAAAATTTCAAGGTTTTATGACGCTCCAGTAAAAAGTTACAAGCATTTCAATGTTGCAAACTTTGATAGGTATAGGACGCACAGTATAGATGTTATGGCCATTTGAAGTTTTATCAGTGTTTTATTTGGGACTCTAGGGTAGCATAGCTATGAGCGATAGCTTAAATTGACAAGAGGCTCGAGTACTTTATTGTCACAAAATTTCAAGGTCTTATGACGCTCCAGTAAAAAGTTACAGGCATTTGATTGTTGCAAACTTTGATAGGTGTAGGACGAACCGTATAGAAGTTAGGGCCATTTGAAGTTTTTATCAGTGTTTATTTTGGTACTCAAGTACTTTATTGTCACAAAATTTCAAGGTTTTATAAGGCTCCAGTAAAAAGTTACAAGCATTTGATTGTTGCAAACTTTGATAGGTGTACGACGAACCGTATAGAAGTTATTGCCATTTGAAGTTTTATCAGTGTTGGTTTTGATACTCAAGTACTTTATTGTCACAAAATTTCAAGGTATTTTGCCGCTCCTGTAAAAAGTTACAAGCATTTGATTGTTGCAAACTTTAATAGGTGTAGGACGAACCGTATAGAAGTTAGGGCCATTTGAAGTTTTATCAGTGTTTGTTTTGGTACTGAAGTACTTTATTGTCACAAAATTTCAAGGTTTTATGAGGCTCCAGTAAAAAGTTACAAGCATTTGATTGTTGCAAACTTTGATAGGTGTACGACGAACCGTATAGAAGTTATTGCCATTTGAAGTTTTATCAGTGTTGGTTTTGATACTCAAGTACTTTATTGTCACAAAATTTCAAGGTATTTTGCCGCTCCTGTAAAAAGTTACAAGCATTTGATTGTTGCAAACTTTAATAGGTGTAGGACGAACCGTATAGAAGTTAGGGCCATTTGAAGTTTTATCAGTGTTTGTTTTGGTACTGAAGTACTTTATTGTCACAAAATTTCAAGGTTTTATGACGCTCCAGTAAAAAGTTACAAGCATTTGATTGTTGCAAGCTTTGATAGGTGTAGGACGAACCATATAGAAGTTAAGGCCATTTTAAGTTTTATCAGTGTTTGTTTTGGTACTCAAGTACTTTATTGTCACAAAATTTCAAGGTTTCATGACGCTCCAGTAAAAAGTTACAAGCATTTGATTGTTGCAAACTTTTATAGGTGTAGGACAAACCGTATAGAAGTTAGGGCCATTTGAAGTTTTATCAGTGTTTGATTTGGGACTCAAGGGCAGCATAGCTATGAGCGATAGCTTAAATTGACAAGAGGCTCGAGTACTTTATTGCCACAAAATTTCAAGGTTTTATGACGCTCCAGTAAAAAGTTACCAGCAATTGATTGTTGCAAACTTTGTTAGGTGTAGGACGAACCGTATAGAAGTTAGGGCCATTTGAAGTTTTATCAGTGTTTCTTTTGGTTCTCAAATACTTTATTGTCACAAAATTTCAAAGTTTTATGACGCTCCAGTAAAAAGTTACAAGCATTTCAATGCTGCAAACTTTGAGAGGTATAGGACGCACAGTATAGAAGTTATGGCCATTTGAAGTTTTATCAGTGTTTGATTTGGGACTCAAGGGTAGCATAGCTATGACCGATAGCTTAAATTGACAAGAGGCACGAGTTCTTTATTGTCAAAAAATATCAAGGTGTTATGACTCTCCAGTAAAAAGTTACAAGCATTTCAATGTTGCAAACTTTGATAGGTATAGGACGCACAGTATAGAAGTTATGGCTATTTGAAGTTTTATCAGTGTTTGATTTGGGACTCAAAAGTAGAATAGCTATGAGCGATAGCTTAAATTGACAAGAGGCACGAGTACTTTATTGTCACAAAATTTCAAGGTTTTATGATGCTCCAGTAAAAAGTTACAAGCATTTGATTGTTGCAAACTTTGATAGGTGTAGGACGAACCGTATAGAAGTTAGGGCCATTTGAAGTTTTATCAGTGTTTGTTTTGGTACTCAAGTACTTTATTGTCACAAAATTTCAAGATTTTATGATGCTCCAGTAAAAAGTTACAAGCATTTGATTGTTGCAAACTTTGATAGGTGTAGGACGAACCGTATAGAAGTTAGGGCCATTTGAAGTTATATCAGTGTTTGATTTGGGACTCAAGGGTAGCATAGCTATGAGCGATAGCTTAAATTGACAAGAGGCCGAGTACTTTATTGTCACAAAATTTCAAGGTTTTATGATGCTCCAGTAAAAAGTTACAAGCATTTGATTGTTGCAAACTTTGATAGGTGTAGGACGAACCGTATAGAAGTTAGGGCCATTTGAAGTTTTATCAGTGTTTGTTTTGGTACTCAAGTACTTTATTGTCACAAAATTTCAAAGTTTTATGACGCTCCAGTAAAAAATTACAAGCATTTCAATGTTGCAAACTTTGATAGGTATAGGACGCACAGTATAGATGTTGTGGCCATTTGAAGTTTTATCAGTTTTTTATTTGGGACTCAAGGGTAGCATAGCTATGAGCGATAGCTTAAATTGACAAGAGGCTCGAGTACTTTATTGTCACAAAATTTCAAGGTCTTATGACTCTCCAGGAAAAAGTTACAAGCATTTGATTGTTGCAAATTTTGATAGGTGTAGGACGAACCGTATAGAAGTTACTGCCATTTGAAGTTTTATCAGTGTTTGTTTTGGTACTCAAGTACTTTATTGTCACAAAATTTCAAGGTTTTATGACGCTCTAGTAAAAAGTTACAAGCATTTGATTGTTGCAAGCTTTGATAGGTGTAGGACGAACCATATAGAAGTTAAGGCCATTTGAAGTTTTATCAGTGTTTGTTTTGGTACTCAAGTACTTTATTGTCACAAAATTTCAAGGTTTTTGACGCTCCAGTAAAAAGTTACAAGCATTTGATTGATGCAAACTTTGATAGGTGTAGGACGAACCGTATAGAAGTTAGGGCCATTTGAAGTTTTATCAGTGTTTGATTTGGGACTCAAGGGCAGCATAGCTATGAGCGATAGCTTAAATTGACAAGTGGCTCGAGTACTTTATTGCCACAAAATTTCAAGGTTTTATGACGCTCCAGTAAAAAGTTACAAGCATTTGATTGCTGCAAACTTTGATAGGTGTAGGACGAACCGTATAGAAGTTAGGGCCATTTGAAGTTTTATCAGTGTTTGTTTTGGTACTCAAGTACTTTATTGTCACAAAATTTCAAGGTTTTATGACGCTCCAGTAAAAAGTTACAAGCATTTCAATGTTGCAAACTTTGATAGGTATAGGACGCACAGTATAGATGTTATGGCCATTTGAAGTTTTATCAGTGTTTTATTTGGGACTCTAGGGTAGCATAGCTATGAGCGATAGCTTAAATTGACAAGAGGCTCGAGTACTTTATTGTCACAAAATTTCAAGGTCTTATGACGCTCCAGTAAAAAGTTACAGGCATTTGATTGTTGCAAACTTTGATAAGTTTAGGACGAACCGTATAGAAGTTAGCGCCATTTGAAGTTTTTATCAGTGTTTATTTTGGTACTCAAGTACTTTATTGTCACAAAATTTCAAGGTTTTATGAGGCTCCAGTAAAAAGTTACAAGCATTTGATTGTTGCAAACTTTGATAGGTGTACGACGAACCGTATAGAAGTTATTGCCATTTGAAGTTTTATCAGTGTTGGTTTTGATACTCAAGTACTTTATTGTCACAAAATTTCAAGGTATTTTGCCGCTCCTGTAAAAAGTTACAAGCATTTGATTGTTGCAAACTTTAATAGGTGTAGGACGAACCGTATAGAAGTTAGGGCCATTTGAAGTTTTATCAGTGTTTGTTTTGGTACTGAAGTACTTTATTGTCACAAAATTTCAAGGTTTTATGAGGCTCCAGTAAAAAGTTACAAGCATTTGATTGTTGCAAACTTTGATAGGTGTACGACGAACCGTATAGAAGTTATTGCCATTTGAAGTTTTATCAGTGTTGGTTTTGATACTCAAGTACTTTATTGTCACAAAATTTCAAGGTATTTTGACGCTCCTGTAAAAAGTTACAAGCATTTGATTGTTGCAAACTTTAATAGGTGTAGGACGAACCGTATAGAAGTTAGGGCCATTTGAAGTTTTATCAGTGTTTGTTTTGGTACTGAAGTACTTTATTGTCACAAAATTTCAAGGTTTTATGACGCTCCAGTAAAAAGTTACAAGCATTTGATTGTTGCAAGCTTTGATAGGTGTAGGACGAACCATATAGAAGTTAAGGCCATTTTAAGTTTTATCAGTGTTTGTTTTGGTACTCAAGTACTTTATTGTCACAAAATTTCAAGGTTTCATGACGCTCCAGTAAAAAGTTACAAGCATTTGATTGTTGCAAATTTTGCTAGGTGTAGGACGAACCGTATAGAAGTTAGGGCCATTTGAAGTTTTATCAATGTTTGTTTTGGTACTCAAGTACTTCATTGTCAAACAATTTCAAGGTGTTATGACTCTCCAGTAAAAAGTTACAAGCATTTGATTGTTGCAAACTTTGATAAGTATAGGACGCACCGTATAGAAGTTAGGGCCATTTGAAGTTTTATCAGTGTTTTATTTGGGACTCAAGGGTAGCATAGCTATGAGCGATAGCGTAAAGTGACAAGAGGCATGAGTACTTTATTGTGAAAAAATTTCAAGGTTTTATGAAGCTCCAGTAAAAAGTTACAAGCATTTGATTGTTGCAAACTTTGATAGGTATAGGACGCACCGTATAGAAGTTAGGGCCATTTGAAGTTTTATCAATGCTTGTTTTGGTACTCAAGTACTTCATTGTCAAAAAATTTCAAGGTGTTATGACGCTCCAGTAAAAAGTTACAAGCATTTGATTGTTGCAAACTTTGATAAGTATAGGACGCACCGTATAGAAGTTAGGGCCATTTGAAGTTTTATCAGTGTTTTATTTGGGACTCAAGGGTAGCATAGCTATGAGCGATAGCGTAAAGTGACAAGAGGCACGAGTACTTGATTGTCAAAAAATTTCAAGGTGTTATGACGCTCCAGTAAAAAGTTACAAGCATTTGTTTGTTGCAAACTTTGATAGGTGTAGGACGCACCATATAGAAGTTAGGGCCATTTGAAGTTTTATCAGTGTTTGTTTTGCTACTCAAGTACTTTATTGTCACAAAATTTCAAGGTTTTATGACGCTCTAGTAAAAAGTTACAAGCATTTGATTGTTGCAAACTTTGATAGGTGTAGGACGAACCGTATAGAAGTTAGGGCCATTTGAAGTTTTATCAGTGTTTGTTTTGGTGCTCAAGTACTTTATTGTCACAAAATTTCAAGGTTTTTGGACGCTACAGTAAAAAGTTACAAGCATTTGATTGTTGCAAACTTTTATAGGTGTAGGACAAACCGTATAGAAGTTAGGGCCATTTGAAGTTTTATCAGTGTTTGATTTGGGACTCAAGGGCAGCATAGCTATGAGCGATAGCTTAAATTGACAAGAGGCTCGAGTACTTTATTGCCACAAAATTTCAAGGTTTTATGACGCTCCAGTAAAAAGTTACCAGCAATTGATTGTTGCAAACTTTGTTAGGTGTAGGACGAACCGTATAGAAGTTAGGGCCATTTGAAGTTTTATCAGTGTTTCTTTTGGTTCTCAAGTACTTTATTGTCACAAAATTTCAAAGTTTTATGACGCTCCAGTAAAAAGTTACAAGCATTTCAATGCTGCAAACTTTGAGAGGTATAGGACGCACAGTATAGAAGTTATGGCCATTTGAAGTTTTATCAGTGTTTGATTTGGGACTCAAGGGTAGCATAGCTATGACCGATAGCTTAAATTGACAAGAGGCACGCGTACTTTATTGTCAAAAAGTTTCAAGGTGTTATGACTCTCCAGTAAAAAGTTACAAGCATTTCAATGTTGCAAACTTTGATAGGTATAGGACGCACAGTATAGAAGTTATGGCCATTTGAAGTTTTATCAGTGTTTGATTTGGGACTCAAAAGTAGAATAGCTATGAGCGATAGCTTAAATTGACAAGAGGCTCGAGTACTTTATTGTCACAAAATTTCAAGGTCTTATGACGCTCCAGTAAAAAGTTACAGGCATTTGATTGTTGCAAACTTTGATAAGTGTAGGACGAAACGTATAGAAGTTAGGGCCATTTGAAGTTTTTATCAGTGTTTATTTTGGTACTCAAGTACTTTATTGTCACAAAATTTCAAGGTTTTATGACGCTCCAGTAAAAAGTTACAAGCATTTGATTGTTGCAAACTTTGATAGGTGTAGGACGAACCGTATAGAAGTTATTGCCATTTGAAGTTTTATCAGTGTTGGTTTTGATACTCAAGTACTTTATTGTCACAAAATTTCAAGGTATTTTGCCGCTCCTGTAAAAAGTTACAAGCATTTGATTGTTGCAAACTTTAATAGGTGTAGGACGAACCGTATAGAAGTTAGGGCCATTTGAAGTTTTATCAGTGTTTGTTTTGGTACTGAAGTACTTTATTGTCACAAAATTTCAAGGTTTTATGAGGCTCCAGTAAAAAGTTACAAGCATTTGATTGTTGCAAACTTTGATAGGTGTACGACGAACCGTATAGAAGTTATTGCCATTTGAAGTTTTATCAGTGTTTGTTTTGGTACTCAAGTACTTTATTGTCACAAAATTTCAAGGTATTTTGACGCTCCTGTAAAAAGTTACAAGCATTTGATTGTTGCAAACTTTAATAGGTGTAGGACGAACCGTATAGAAGTTAGGGCCATTTGAAGTTTTATCAGTGTTTGTTTTGGTACTGAAGTACTTTATTGTCACAAAATTTCAAGGTTTTATGACGCTCCAGTAAAAAGTTACAAGCATTTGATTGTTGCAAGCTTTGATAGGTGTAGGACGAACCATATAGAAGTTAAGGCCATTTTAAGTTTTATCAGTGTTTTATTTGGGACTCAAGGGTAGCATAGCTATGAGCGATAGCGTAAAGTGACAAGAGGCATGAGTACTTTATTGTGAAAAAATTTCAAGGTTTTATGAAGCTCCAGTAAAAAGTTACAAGCATTTGATTGTTGCAAACTTTGATAGGTATAGGAAGCACCGTATAGAAGTTAGGGCCATTTGAAGTTTTATCAGTGTTTGTTTTGGTACTCAAGTACTTCATTGTCAAAAAATTTCAAGGTGTTATGACGCTCCAGTAAAAAGTTACAAGCATTTGATTGTTGCAAACTTTGATAAGTATAGGACGCACCGTATAGAAGTTAGGGCCATTTGAAGTTTTATCAGTGTTTTATTTGGGACTCAAGGGTAGCATAGCTATGAGCGATAGCGTAAAGTGACAAGAGGCACGAGTACTTGATTGTCAAAAAATTTCAAGGTGTTATGACGCTCCAGTAAAAAGTTACAAGCATTTGTTTGTTGCAAACTTTGATAGGTGTAGGACGCACCATATAGAAGTTAGGGCCATTTGAAGTTATATCAGTTTTTGTTTTGCTACTCAAGTACTTTATTGTCACAAAATTTCAAGGTTTTATGACGCTCTAGTAAAAAGTTACAAGCGTTTGATTGTTGCAAACTTTGATAGGTGTAGGACGAACCGTATAGAAGTTAGGGCCATTTGAAGTTTTATCAGTGTTTGTTTTGGTGCTCAAGTACTTTATTGTCACAAAATTTCAAGGTTTTTGGACGCTCCAGTAAAAAGTTACAAGCATTTGATTGTTGCAAACTTTTATAGGTGTAGGACAAACCGTATAGAAGTTAGGGCCATTTGAAGTTTTATCAGTGTTTGATTTGGGACTCAAGGGCAGCATAGCTATGAGCGATAGCTTAAATTGACAAGAGGCTCGAGTACTTTATTGCCACAAAATGTCAAGGTTTTATGACGCTCCAGTAAAAAGTTACCAGCAATTGATTGTTGCAAACTTTGTTAGGTGTAGGACGAACCGTATAGAAGTTAGGGCCATTTGAAGTTTTATCAGTGTTTCTTTTGGTTCTCAAGTACTTTATTGTCACAAAATTTCAAAGTTTTATGACGCTCCAGTAAAAAGTTACAAGCATTTCAATGCTGCAAAGTTTGAGAGGTATAGGACGCACAGTATAGAAGTTATGGCCATTTGAAGTTTTATCAGTGTTTGATTTGGGACTCAAGGGTAGCATAGCTATGACCGATAGCTTAAATTGACAAGAGGCACGCGTACTTTATTGTCAAAAAGTTTCAAGGTGTTATGACTCTCCAGTAAAAAGTTACAAGCATTTCAATGTTGCAAACTTTGATAGGTATAGGACGCACAGTATAGAAGTTATGGCCATTTGAAGTTTTATCAGTGTTTGATTTGGGACTCAAAAGTAGAATAGCTATGAGCGATAGCTTAAATTGACAAGAGGCACGAGTACTTTATTGTCACAAAATTTCAAGGTTTTATGATGCTCCAGTAAAAAGTTACAAGCATTTGATTGTTGCAAACTTTGATAGGTGTAGGACGAACCGTATAGAAGTTAGGGCCATTTGAAGTTTTATCAGTGTTTGTTTTGGTACTCAAGTACTTTATTGTCACAAAATTTCAAGATTTTATGACGCTCCAGTAAAAAGTTGCAAGCATTTGATTGTTGGAAACTTTGATAGGTGTAGGACGAACCGTATAGAAGTTAGGGCCATTTGAAGTTTTATCAGTGTTTGTTTTGGTACTCAAGTACTTTATTGTCACAAAATTTCAAGATTTTATGACGCTCCAGTAAAAAGTTACAAGCATTTGATTGTTGCAAATTTTGATAGGTGTAGGACGAGCCGTATAGAAGTTAGGGCCATTTGAAGTTATATCAGTATTTGATTTGGGACTCAAGGGTAGCATAGCTATGAGCGATAGCTTAAATTGACAAGAGGCCGAGTACTTTATTGTCACAAAATTTCAAGGTTTTATGATGCTCCAGCAAAAAGTTACAAGCATTTGATTGTTGCAAACTTTGATAGGTGTAGGACGAACCGTATAGAAGTTAGGGCCATTTGAAGTTTTATCAGTGTTTGTTTTGGTACTCAAGTACTTTATTGTCACAAAATTTCAAAGTTTTATGACGCTCCAGTAAAAAATTACAAGCATTTCAATGTTGCAAACTTTGATAGGTATAGGACGCACAGTATAGATGTTGTGGCCATTTGAAGTTTTATCAGTTTTTTATTTGGGACTCAAGGGTAGCATAGCTATGAGCGATAGCTTAAATTGACAAGAGGCTCGAGTACTTTATTGTCACAAAATTTCAAGGTCTTATGACTCTCCAGGAAAAAGTTACAAGCATTTGATTGTTGCAAATTTTGATAGCTGTTGGACGAACCGTATAGAAGTTACTGCCATTTGAAGTTATATCAGTGTTTGTTTTGGTACTCAAGTACTTTATTGTCACAAAATTTCAAGGTTTTATGACGCTCCAGTAAAAAGTTACAAGCATTTGATTGTTGCAAATTTTGATAGGTTTAGGACGAACCGTATAGAAGTTACTGCCATTTGAAGTTTTATCAGTGTTTGTTTTGGTACTCAAGTACTTTATTGTAACAAAATTTCATATAGAAGTTAGGGCCATTTGAAGTTTTATCAGTGTTTGATTTGGGACTCAAGGGTAGCATAGCTATGAGCGATAGCTTAAATTGACAAGACGCTCGAGTACTTTATTGTCACAAAATTTCAAGGTTTTATGACGCTCCAGTAAAAAATTACAAGCATTTGATTATTGCAAACTTTGATAGGTGTAGGACGAACCGTATAGAAGTTAGGGCCATTTGAAGTTTTATCAGTGTTTGTTTTGGTACTCAAGTACTTTATTGTCACACAATTTCAAGGTTTTAGGACGCTCCAGTAAAAAGTTACAAGCATTTGATTGTTGCAAATTTTGATAGATGTAGGCCGAACCGTATAGAAGTTAGGGCCATTTGAAGTTTTATCAGTGTTTGATTTGGGACTCAAGGGTAGCATAGCTATGAGCGATAGCTTAAATTGACAAGAGGCACGAGTACTTTATTGTCACAAAATTTCAAGGTTTTATGATGCTCCAGTAAAAAGTTACAAGCATTTGATTGTTGCAAACTTTGATAGGTATAGGACGCACCGTATAGAAGTTAGGGCCATTTGAAGTTTTAGCATTGGTTGATTTGGTTATGACGCTCCAGTAAAAAGTTACAAGCATTTGATTGTTGCAAACTTTGATAGGTGTAGGACGAACCGTATAGAAGTTAGGGCCATTTGAAGTTTTATCAGTGTTTGTTTTGGTACTCAAGTACTTTATTGTCACAAAATTTCAAAGTTTTATGACACTCCAGTAAAAAATTACAAGCATTTCAATGTTGCAAACTTTGATAGGTATAGGACGCACAGTATAGATGTTATGGCCATTTGAAGTTTTATCAGTTTTTTATTTGGGACTCAAGGGTAGCATAGCTATGACCGATAGCTTAAATTGACAAGAGGCTCGAGTACTTTATTGTCACAAAATTTCAAGGTCTTATGACTCTCCAGGAAAAAGTTACAAGCATTTGATTGTGGCAAACTTTGATAGCTGTAGGACGAACCGTATAGAAGTTACTGCCATTTGAAGTTTTATCAGTGTTTATTTTGGTACTCAAGTACTTTATTGTCACAAAATTTCAAGGTTTTATGACGCTCCAGTAAAAAATTACAAGCATTTGATTATTGCAAACTATGATAGGTGTAGGACGAACCGTATAGAAATTAGGGCCATTTGAAGTTTTATCAGTGTTTGTTTTGGTACTCAAGTACTTTATTGTAACAAAATTTCATATAGAAGTTAGGGCCATTTGAAGTTTTATCAGTGTTTGATTTGGGACTCAAGGGTAGCATAGCTATGAGCGATAGCTTAAATTGACAAGACGCTCGAGTACTTTATTGTCACAAAATTTCAAGGTTTTATGACGCTCCAGTAAAAAATTACAAGCATTTGATTATTGCAAACTTTGATAGGTGTAGGACGAACCGTATAGAAGTTAGGGCCATTTGAAGTTTTATCAGTGTTTGTTTTGGTACTCAAGTACTTTATTGTCACAAAATTTCAAGGTTTTAGGACGCTCCAGTAAAAAGTTACAAGCATTTGATTGTTGCAAATTTTAAAAGGTGTAGGACGAACCGTATAGAAGTTAGGGCCATTTGAAGTTTTATCAGTGTTTGATTTGGGACTCAAGGGTAGCATAGCTATGAGCGATAGCTTAAATTGACAAGAGGCACGAGTACTTTATTGTCACAAAATTTCAAGGTTTTATGATGCTCCAGTAAAAAGTTACAAGCATTTGATTGTTGCAAACTTTGATAGGTGTAGGACGAACCGTATAGAAGTTAGGGCCATTTGAAGTTTTATCAGTGTTTGTTTTGGTACTCCAGTACTTTTATTGTCACAAAATTTGGAGGTGTTATGACGCTCCAGTAAAAAGTTACAAGCATTTGATTGTTGCAAACTTTGATAGGTGTAGGACGAACCGTATAGAAGTTAGGGCCATTTGAAGTTTTATCAGTGTTTGTTTTGGTACTCAAGTACTTTATTGTCACAAAATTTCAAGGTTTTATGACACTCCAGTAAAAAATTACAAGCATTTCAATGTTGCAAACTTTGATAGGTATAGGACGCACAGTATAGATGTTATGGCCATTTGAAGTTTTATCAGTTTTTTATTTGGGACTCAAGGGTAGCATAGCTATGACCGATAGCTTAAATTGACAAGAGGCTCGAGTACTTTATTGTCACAAAATTTCAAGGTCTTATGACTCTCCAGGAAAAAGTTACAAGCATTTGATTGTGGCAAACTTTGATAGCTGTAGCACGAACCGTATAGAAGTTACTGCCATTTGAAGTTTTATCAGTGTTTATTTTGGTACTCAAGTACTTTATTGTCACAAAATTTCAAGGTTTTATGACGCTCCAGTAAAAAATTACAAGCATTTGATTATTGCAAACTTTGATAGGTGTAGGACGAACCGTATAGAAGTTAGGGCCATTTGAAGTTTTATCAGTGTTTGTTTTGGTACTCAAGTACTTTATTGTCACAAAATTTCAAGGTTTTAGGACGCTCCAGTAAAAAGTTACAAGCATTTGATTGTTGCAAACTTTTATAGGTGTAGGACAAACCGTATAGAAGTTAGGGCCATTTGAAGTTTTATCAGTGTTTGATTTGGTACTCAAGGGCAGCATAGCTATGAGCGATAGCTTAAATTGACAAGAGGCTCGAGTACTTTATTGCCTCAAAATTTCAAGGTTTTATGACGCTCCAGTAAAAAGTTACCAGCATTTGATTGTTGCAAACTTTGTTAGGTGTAGGACGAACCGTATAGAAGTTAGGGCCATTTGAAGTTTTATCAGTGTTTGTTTTGGTACTCAAGTACTTTACTGTCACAAAATTTCAAGGTTTTATGACGCTCCAGTAAAAAGTTACAAGCATTTGATTGTTGCAAACTTTGATAGGTATAGGACGCACCGTATAGAAGTTAGGGCCATTTGAAGTTTTATCTGTGTTTTATTTGGGACTCAAGGGTAGCATAGCTATGAGTGATAGCGTAAAGTGACAAGAGGCACGAGTACTTTATTGTCAAAAATTTCAAGGTGTTATGACGGTCTCGTAAAAAGTTACAAGCATTTGATTGTTGCAAACTTTGATAGGTGTAGGACGCACCGTATAGAAGTTAGGGCCATTTGAAGTTTTATCAGTGTTTGTTTTGGTACTCAAGTACTTTATTGTCACAAAATTTCAAGGTTTTATGACGCTCCAGTAAAAAGTTACAAGCATTTGATTGTTGCAAACTTTGATAGGTGTAGGACGAACCGTATAGAAGTTAGGGCCATTTAAAGTTTTATCAGTGTTTGATTTGGGACTCAAGGGCAGCATAGCTATGAGCGATAGCTTAAATTGACAAGTGGCTCGAGTACTTTATTGCCACAAAATTTCAAGGTTTTATGACGCTCCAGTGAAAAGTTACAAGCATTTAAATGCCCCAATCTTTGATAGGTGTAGGACGCACCGTATAGAAGTTAGGGCCATTTGATGTTTTATCAGTGTTTGTTTTGGTACTCAAGTACTTTATTGTCACAAAATTTCAAGGTTTTATGACGCTCCAGTAAAAAGTTACAAGCATTTGATTGTTGCAAACTTTGATAGGTGTAGGACGAACCGTATAGAAGTTAGGGCCATTTGAAGTTTTATCTGTGTTTGATTTGGGACTCAAGGGTAGCATAGCTATGAGCGATAGCTTAAATTGACAAGAGGCTCGAGTACTTTATTGTCACAAAATTTCAAGGTTTTATGACGCTCCAGTAAAAAGTTACAAGCATTTGAATGTTGCAAACTTTGATAGGTATAGGACGCACAGTATATATGTTATGGCCATTTGAAGTTTTATCAGTGTTTTATTTGGGACTCTAGGGTAGCATAGCTATGAGCGATAGCTTAAATTGACAAGAGGCTCGAGTACTTTATTGTCACAAAATTTCAAGGTCTTATGACGCTCCAGTAAAAAGTTACAAGCATTTGATTGTTGCAAACTTTGATAGGTGTAGGACGAACCGTATAGAAGTTAGGGCCATTTGAAGTTTTTATCAGTGTTTATTTTGGTACTCAAGTACTTTATTGTCACAAAATTTCAAGGTTTTATGACGCTCAAGTAAAAAGTTACAAGCATTTGATTGTTGCAAACTTTGATAGGTGTACGACGAACCGTATAGAAGTTATTGCCATTTGAAGTTTTATCAGTGTTGGTTTTGATACTCAAGTACTTTTTTGTCACAAAATTTCAAGGTATTTTGCCGCTCCTGTAAAAAGTTACAAGCATTTGATTGTTGCAAACTTTAATAGGTGTAGGACGAACCGTATAGAAGTTAGGGCCATTTGAAGTTTTATCAGTGTTTGTTTTGGTACTGAAGTACTTTATTGTCACAAAATTAGAAGGTTTTATGACGCTCCAGTAAAAAGTTAGGAACATTTGATTGTTGCAAGCTTTGATAGGTGTAGGACGAACCGTATAGAAGTTAAGGCCATTTGAAGTTTTATCAGTGTTTGTTTTGGTACTCAAGTACTTTATTGTCACAAAATTTCAAGGTTTCATGACGCTCCAGTAAAAAGTTACAAGCATTTGATTGTTGCAAATTTTGATAGGTGTAGGACGAACCGTATAGAAGTTAGGGCCATTTGAAGTTTTATCAGTGTTTGTTTTGGTACTCAAGTACTTCATTGTCAAAAAATTTCAAGGTGTTATGACGCTCCAGTAAAAAGTTACAAGCATTTGATTGTTGCAAACTTTGATAAGTATAGGACGCACCGTATAGAAGTTAGGGCCATTTGAAGTTTTATCAGTGTTTTATTTGGGACTCAAGGGTAGCATAGCTATGAGCGATACTGTAAAGTGACAAGAGGCATGAGTACTTTATTGTGAAAAAATTTCAAGGTTTTATGAAGCTCCAGTAAAAAGTTACAAGCATTTGATTGTTGCAAACTTTGATAGGTATAGGATGCACCGTATAGAAGTTAGGGCCATTTGAAGTTTTATCAGTGTTTTATTTGAGACTCAAGGGTATCATAGCTATGAGCGATAGCGTAAAGTGACAAGAGGCACGAGTACTTGATTGTCAAAAAATTTCAAGGTGTTATGACGCTCCAGTAAAAAGTTACAAGCATTTGTTTGTTGCAAACTTTGATAGGTGTAGGACGCACCATATAGAAGTTAGGACCATTTGAAGTTTTATAAGTGTTTGTTTTGCTACTCAAGTACTTTATTGTCACAAAATTTCAAGGTTTTATGACGCTCTAGTAAAAAGTTACAAGCGTTTGATTGTTGCAAACTTTGATAGGTGTAGAACGAATCGTATAGAAGTTAAGGCCATTTGGAGTTTTATCAGTGTTTGTTTTGGTACTCAATTACTTTATTGTCACAAAATTTCAAGGTTTTTGGACGCTCCAGTAAAAAGTTACAAGCATTTGATTGTTGCAAACTTTTATAGGTGTAGGACAAACCGTATAGAAGTTAGGGCCATTTGAAGTTTTATCAGTGTTTGATTTGGGACTCAAGAGCAGCATAGCTATGAGCGATAGCTTAAATTGACAAGAGCCTCGAGTACTTTATTGCCACAAAATTTCAAGGTTTTATGACGCTCCAGTAAAAAGTTACCAGCATTTGATTGTTGCAAACTTTGTTAGGTGTAGGACGAACCGTATAGAAGTTAGGGCCATTTGAAGTTTTATCAGTGTTTCTTTTGGTTCTCAAGTACTTTATTGTCAAAAAATTTCAAAGTTTTATGACGCTCCAGTAAAAAGTTACAAGCATTTCAATGTTGCAAACTCTGATAGGTATAGGACGCACAGTATAGAAGTTATGGCCATTTGAAGTTTTATCAATGTTTGATTTGGGACTCAAGGGTAGCATAGCTATGACCGATAGCTTAAATTGACAAGAGGCACGCGTACTTTATTGTCAAAAAGTTTCAAGGTGTTATGACTCTCCAGTAAAAAGTTACAAGCATTTCAATGTTGCAAACTTTGATAGGTATAGGACGCACAGTATAGAAGTTATGGCCATTTGAAGTTTTATCAGTGTTTGATTTGGGACTCAAAAGTAGAATAGCTATGAGCGATAGCTTAAATTGACAAGAGGCACGAGTACTTTATTGTCACAAAATTTCAAGGTTTTATGATGCTCCAGTAAAAAGTTAAAAGCATTTGATTGTTGCAAACTTTGATAGGTGTAGGACGAACCGTAGAGAAGTTAGGGCCATTTGAAGTTTTATCAGTGTTTGTTTTGGTACTCAAGTACTTTATTGTCACAAAATTTCAAGATTTTATGACGCTCCAGTAAAAAGTTACAAGCATTTGATTGTTGCAAATTTCGATAGGTGTAGGACGAACCGTATAGAAGTTAGGGCCATTTGAAGTTTTATCAGTGTTTGATTTGGGACTCAAGGGTAGCATAGCTATGAGCGATAGCTTAAATTGACAAGAGGCACGAGTACTTTATTGTCACAAAATTTCAAGGTTTTATGATGCTCCAGTAAAAAGTTACAAGCATTTGATTGTTGCAAACTTTGATAGGTGTAGGACGAACCGTATAGAAGTTAGGGCCATTTGAAGTTTTATCAGTGTTTGTTTTGGTACTCAAGTACTTTTATAGTCACAAAATTTCAAGATTTTATGACGCTCCAGTAAAAAGTTACAAGCATTTGATTGTTGCAAACTTTGATAGGTGTAGGACGAACCGTATAGAAGTTAGGGCCATTTGAAGTTTTATCAGTGTTTGTTTTGGTACTCAAGTACTTTATTGTCACAAAATTTCAAAGTTTTATGACGCTCCAGTAAAAAATTACAAGCATTTCAATGTTGCAAACTTTGATAGGTATAGGACGCACAGTATAGATGTTGTGGCCATTTGAAGTTTTATCAGTTTTTTATTTGGGACTCAAGGGTAGCATAGCTATGAGCGATAGCTTAAATTGACAAGAGGCTCGAGTACTTTATTGTCACAAAATTTCAAGGTCTTCTAACTCTCCAGGAAAAAGTTACAAGCATTTGATTGTTGCAAACTTTAATAGCTGTAGGACGAACCGTACAGAAGTTAATGCCATTTGAAGTTTTATCAGTGTTTGTTTTGGTACTCAAGTACTTTATTGTCACAAAATTTCAAGGTTTTATGACGCTCCAGTAAAAAGTTACAAGCATTTGATTGTTGCAAATTTTGATAGGTGTAGGACGAACCGTATAGAAGTTACTGCCATTTGAAGTTTTATCAGTGTTTGTTTTGGTACTCAAGTACTTTATTGTAACAAAATTTCATATAGAAGTTAGGGCCATTTGAAGTTTTATCAGTGTTCGTTTTGGTACTCAAGTACTTTATTGTAAAAAAGTTTCAAGGTGTTATGACTCTCCAGTAAAAAGTTACAAGCATTTCAATGTTGCAAACTTTGATAGGTATAGGACGCACAGTATAGAAGTTATGGCCATTTGAAGTTTTATCATTGTTTGATTTGGGACTCAAAAGTAGAATAGCCCTGAGCGATAGCTTTAATTGACAAGAGGCACGAGTACTTTATTGTCACAAAATTTCAAGGTTTTATGATGCTCCAGTAAAAAGTTACAAGCATTTGATTGTTGCAAACTTTGATAGGTGTAGGACGAACCGTATAGAAGTTAGGGCCATTTGAAGTTTTATCAGTGTTTGTTTTGGTACTCAAGTACTTTATTGTCACAAAATTTCAAGATTTTATGACGCTCCAGTAAAAAGTTACAAGCATTTGATTGTTGCAAACTTTGATAGGTGTAGGACGAACCGTATAGAAGTTAGGGCCATTTGAAGTTTTATCAGTGTTTGTTTTGGTATTCAAGTACTTTATTGTCACAAAATTTCAAGATTTTATGACGCTCCAGTAAAAAGTTACAAGCATTTGATTGTTGCAAATTTTGATAGGTGTAGGACGAACCGTATAGTAGTTAGGGCCATTTGAAGTTTTATCAGTGTTTGATTTGGGACTCAAGGGTAGCATAGCTATGAGCGATAGCTTAAATTGACAAGAGGCACGAGGTACTTTATTGTCACAAAATTTCAAGGTTTTATGATGCTCCAGTAAAAAGTTACAAGCATTTGATTGTGGCAAACTTTGATAGCTGTAGGACGAACCGTATAGAAGTTACTGCCATTTGAAGTTTTATCAGTGTTTATTTTGGTACTCAAGTACTTTATTGTCACAAAATTTCAAGGTTTTATGACGCTCCAGTAAAAAATTACAAGCATTTGATTATTGCAAACTTTGATAGGTGTAGGACGAACCGTATAGAAGTTAGGGCCATTTGAAGTTTTATCAGTGTTTGTTTTGGTATTCAAGTACTTTATTGTCACAAAATTTCAAGGTTTTAGGACGCTCCAGTAAAAAGTTACAAGCATTTGATTGTTGCAAACTTTTATAGGTGTAGGACAAACCGTATAGAAGTTAGGGCCATTTGAAGTTTTATCAGTGTTTGATTTGGAACTCAAGGGCAGCATAGCTATGAGCGATAGCTTAAATTGACAAGAGGCTCGAGTATTTTATTGCCTCAAAATTTCAAGGTTTTATGACGCTCCAGTAAAAAGTTACCATCATTTGATTGTTGCAAACTTTGTTAGGTGTAGGACGAACCGTATAGAAGTTAGGGCCATTTGAAGTGTTATCAGTGTTTGTTTTGGTACTCAAGTACTTTATTGTCACAAAATTTCAAAGTTTTATGACGCTCCAGTAAAAAGTTACAAGCATTTCAATGTTGCAAACGTTGATAGGTATAGGACGCACACTATAGAAGTTATGGCCATTTGAAGTTTTATCAGTGTTTGATTTGGGACTCAAGGGTAGCATAGCTATGACCGATAGCTTAAATTGACAAGAGGCACGCGTACTTTATTGTCAAAAAGTTTCAAGGTGTTATGACTCTCCAGTAAAAAGTTACAAGCATTTCAATGTTGCAAACTTTGATAGCTATAGGACGCACAGTATAGAAGTTATGGCCATTTGAAGTTTTATCAGTGTTTGATTTGGGACTCAAAAGTAGAATAGCTATGAGCGATAGCTTAAATTGACAAGAGGCACGAGTACTTTATTGTCACAAAATTTCAAGGTTTTATGATGCTCCAGTAAAAAGTTACAAGCATTTGATTGTTGCAAACTTTGATAGGTATAGGACGCACCGTATAGAAGTTAGGGCCATTTGAAGTTTTATCTGTGTTTTATTTGGGACTCAAGGGTAGCATAGCTATGAGCGATAGCGTAAAGTGACAAGAGGCACGAGTACTTTATTGTCAAAAAATTTCAAGGTGTTATGACGCTCTAGTAAAAAGTTACAAGCATTTGATTGTTGCAAACTTTGATAGGTGTAGGACACACCGTATAGAAGTTAGGGCCATTTGAAGTTTTATCAGTGTTTAATTTGGGACTCAAGGGTAGCATAGCTATGACCGATAGCGTTAAGTGACAAGAGGCACGAGTACTTTAATGTCAAAAAATTTCAAGGTTTTATGACGCTCCAGTAAAAAGTTACAAGCATTTGATTGTTGCAAGCTTTGATAGGTGTAGGGCGCACCGTATAGAAGTTAGGGCCATTTGATGTTTTATCAGTGTTTTATTTGGGACTTAAGGGTAGCATAGCCATGAGCGATAGCGTAAAGTGACAAGAGGCACGAGTACTTTATTGTCAAAAAATTTCAAGCTGTTATGACGCTCCAGTAAAAAGTTACAAGCATTTGATTGTCGCAAGCTTTGATAGGTGTAGGACGAACCATATAGAAGTTAAGGCCATTTGAAGTTTTATCAGTGTTTGTTTTGGTACTCAAGTACTTTATTGTCACAAAATTTCAAGGTTTTATGACGCTCCAGTAAAAAGTTACAAGCATTTGATTGTTGCAAACTTTGATAGGTGTAGGACGAACCGTATAGAAGTTAGGGCCATTTAAAGTTTTATCAGTGTTTGATTTGGGACTCAAGGGTAGCATAGCTATGAGCGATAGCTTAAATTGACAAGTGGCTCGAGTACTTTATTGCCACAAAATTTCAAGGTTTTATGACGCTCCAGTAAAAAGTTACAAGCATTTGATTGCTGCAAACTTTGATAGGTGTAGGATGAACCGTATAGAAGTTAGGGCCATTTGAAGTTTTATCAGTGTTTGTTTTGGTACTCAAGTACTTTATTGTCACAAAATTTCAAGGTTTTATGACGCTCCAGTAAAAAGTTACAAGCATTTGATTGTTGCAAACTTTGATAGGTGTAGGACGAACCGTATAGAAGTTAGGGCCATTTGAAGTTTTATCAGTGTTTGATTTGGGACTCAAGGGTAGCATAGCTATGAGCGATAGCTTAAATTGACAAGAGGCTCGAGTACTTTATTGTCACAAAATTTCCAGGTTTTATGACGCTCCAGTAAAAAGTTACAAGCATTTCAATGTTGCAAACTTTGATAGGTATAGGACGCACAGTATATATGTTATGGCCATTTGAAGTTTTATCAGTGTTTTATTTGGGACTCAAGGGTAGCATAGCTATGAGCGATAGCTTAAATTGACAAGAGGCTCGAGTACTTTATTGTCACAAAATTTCAAGGTCTTATGACGCTCCAGTAAAAAGTTACAAGCATTTGATTGTTGCAAACTTTGATAGGTGTAGGACGAACCGTATAGAAGTTAGGGCCATTTGAAGTTTTTATCAGTGTTTATTTTGGTACTCAAGTTCTTTATTGTCACAAAATTTCAAGGTTTTATGACGCTCCAGTAAAAAGTTACAAGCATTTGATTGTTGCAAACTTTGATAGGTGTACGACGAACCGTATAGAAGTTATTGCCATTTGAAGTTTTATCAGTGTTGGTTTTGGTACTCAAGTACTTTATTGTCACAAAATTTCAAGGTATTTTGACGCTCCTGTAAAAAGTTACAAGCATTTGATTGTTGCAAACTTTAATAGGTGTAGGACGAACCGTATAGAAGTTAGGGCCATTTGAAGTTTTATCAGTGTTTGTTTTGGTACTGAAGTACTTTATTGTCACAAAATTAGAAGGTTTTATGACGCTCCAGTAAAAAGTTAGGAGCATTTGATTGTTGTAAGCTTTGATAGGTGTAGGACGAACCATATAGAAGTTAAGGCCATTTGAAGTTTTATCAGTGTTTGTTTTGGTACTCAAGTACTTTATTGTCACAAAATTTCAAGGTTTCATGACGCTCCAGTAAAAAATTACAAGCATTTGATTGTTGTAAATTTTGATAGGTGTAGGACGAACCGTATAGAAGTTAGGGCCATTTGAAGTTTTATCAGTGTTTGTTTTGGTACTCAAGTACTTCATTGTCAAAAAATTTCAAGGTGTTATGACGCTCCAGTAAAAAGTTACAAGCATTTGATTGTTGCAAACTTTGATAAGTATAGGACGCACCGTATAGAAGTTAGGGCCATTTGAAGTTTTATCAGTGTTTTATTTGGGACTCAAGGGTAGCATAGCTATGAGCGATACCGTAAAGTGACAAGAGGCATGAGTACTTTATTGTCAAAAAATTTCAAGGTTTTATGACGCTCCAGTAAAAAGTTACAAGCATTTGATTGTTGCAAACTTTGATAGGTATAGGACGCACCGTATAGAAGTTAGGGCCATTTGAAGTTTTATCAGTGTTTTATTTGCGACTCAAGGGTATCATAGCTACGAGCGATAGCGTAAATTGACAAGAGGCACGAGTACTTGATTGTCAAAAAATTTCAAGGTGTTATGACGCTCCAGTAACAAGTTACAAGCATTTGTTTGTTGCAAACTTTGATAGGTGTAGGACGCACCATATAGAAGTTAGGGCCATTTGAAGTTTTATAAGTGTTTGTTTTGCTACTCAAGTACTTTATTGTCACAAAATTTCAAGATTTTATGACGCTCTAGTAAAAAGTTACAAGCGTTTGATTGTTGCAAACTTTGATAGGTGTAGAACGAACCGTATAGAAGTTAGGGCCATTTGGAGTTTTATCAGTGTTTGTTTTGGTACTCAAGTACTTTATTGTCACAAAATTTCAAGGTTTTTGGACGCTCCAGTAAAAAGTTACAAGCATTTGATTGTTGCAAACTTTTATAGGTGTAGGACAAACCGTATAGAAGTTAGGGCCATTTGAAGTTTTATCAGTGTTTGATTTGGGACTCAAGAGCAGCATAGCTATGAGCGATAGCTTAAATTGACAAGAGGCTCGAGTACTTTATTGCCACAAAATTTCAAGGTTTTATGACGCTCCAGTAAAAAGTTACCAGCATTTGATTGTTGCAAACTTTGTTAGGTGTAGGACGAACCGTATAGAAGTTAGGGCCATTTGAAGTTTTATCAGTGTTTCTTTTGGTTCTCAAGTACTTTATTGTCAAAAAATTTCAAGGTGTTATGACTCTCCAGTAAAAAGTTACAAGCATTTCAATGTTGCAAACTTTGATAGGTATAGGACGCACAGTATAGAAGTTATGGCCATTTGAAGTTTTATCAGTGTTTGATTTGGGACTCAAAAGTAGAATAGCTATGAGCGATAGCTTAAATTGACAAGAGGCACGAGTACTTTATTGTCACAAAATTTCAAGGTTTTATGATGCTCCAGTAAAAAGTTAAAAGCATTTGATTGTTGCAAACTTTGATAGGTGTAGGACGCACCGTATAGAAGTTAGGGCCATTTGAAGTTTTATCAGTGTTTGTTTTGGTACTCAAGTACTTTATTGTCACAAAATTTCAAGGTTTTATTACGCTCCAGGAAAAAGTTACAAGCATTTGATTGTTGCAAACTTTGATAGGTGTAGGACGAACCGTATAGAAGTAAGGGCCATTTGAAGTTTTATCAGTGTTTGATTTGTTACTCAAGGGTAGCATAGCTATGATCGATAGCTTAAATTGACAAGAGGCTCGAGTACTTTATTGTCACAAAATTTCAAGGTTTTATGATGCTCCAGTAAAAAGTTACAAGCATTTGATTGTTGCAAACTTTAATAGGTGTAGGACGAACCGTATAGAAGTTAGGGCCATTTGAAGTTTTATCAGTGTTTGTTTTGGTACTCAAGTACTTTACTGTCACAAAATTTCAAGGTTTTATGACGCTCCAGTAA
This sequence comes from Clusia tigrina, assembly GCA_920105625.2. NCBI lineage: Eukaryota > Metazoa > Arthropoda > Insecta > Diptera > Clusiidae > Clusia > Clusia tigrina. The sequence continues at coordinate 65,412,072 of OV050032.1, forward strand.
AAAGTTACAAGCATTTGATTGTTGCAAACTTTTATAGGTATAGGACGCACCGTATAGAAGTTAGGGCCATTTGAAGTTTTATCTGTGTTTTATTTGGGACTCAAGGGTAGCATAGCTATGAGCGATAGCGTAAAGTGACAAGAGGCACGAGTACTTTATTGTCAAAAATTTCAAGGTGTTATGACGCTCTAGGAAAAAGTTACAAGCATTTGATTGTTGCAAACTTTGATAGGTGTAGGACGCACCGTATAGAAGTTAGGGCCATTTGAAGTTTTATCAGTGTTTAATTTGGGACTCAAGGGTAGCATAGCTATGACCGATAGCGTTAAGTGAAAAGAGGCACGAGTACTTTAATGTCAAAAAATTTCAAGGTTTTATGACGCTCCAGTAAAAAGTTACAAGCATTTGATTGTTGCAAGCTTTGATAGGTGTAGGGCGCACCGTATAGAAGTTAGGGCCATTTGATGTTTTATCAGTGTTTTATTTGGGACTTAAGGGTAGCATAGCCATGAGCGATAGCGTAAAGTGACAAGAGGCACGAGTACTTTATTGTCAAAAAATTTCAAGCTGTTATGACGCTCCAGTAAAAAGTTACAAGCATTTGATTTTTGCAAGCTTTGATAGGTGAAGGACGAACCAAATAGAAGTTAAGGCCATTTGAAGTTTTATCAGTGTTTGTTTTGGTACTCAAGTACTTTATTGTCACAAAATTTCAAGGTTTTATGACGCTCCAGTAAAAAGTTACAAGCATTTGATTGTTGCAAACTTTGATAGGTGTACGACGAACCGTATAGAAGTTAGGGCCATTTAAAGTTTTATCAGTGTTTGATTTGGGACTCAAGGGCAGCATAGCTATGAGCGATAGCTTAAATTGACAAGTGGCTCGAGTACTTTATTGCCACAAAATTTCAAGGTTTTATGACGCTCCAGTAAAAAGTTACAAGCATTTGATTGCTGCAAACTTTGATAGGTGTAGGACGAACCGTATAGAAGTTAGGGCCATTTGAAGTTTTATCAGTGTTTGTTTTGGTACTCAAGTACTTTATTGTCACAAAATTTCAAGGTTTTATGACGCTCCAGTAAAAAGTTACAAGCATTTGATTGTTGCAAACTTTGATAGGTGTAGGACGAACCGTATAGAAGTTAGGGCCATTTGAAGTTTTATCAGTGTTTGATTTGGGACTCAAGGGTAGCATAGCTATGAGCGATAGCTTAAATTGACAAGAGGCTGGAGTACTTTGTTGTCACAAAATTTCCAGGTTTTATGACGCTCCAGTAAAAAGTTACAAGCATTTCAATGTTGCAAACTTTGATAGGTATAGGACGCACAGTATATATGTTATGGCCATTTGAAGTTTTATCAGTGTTTTATTTGGGACTCTAGGGTAGCATAGCTATGAGCGATAGCTTAAATTGACAAGAGGCTCGAGTACTTTATTGTCACAAAATTTCAAGGTCTTATGACGCTCCAGTAAAAAGTTACAAGCATTTGATTGTTGCAAACTTTGATAGGTGTAGGACGAACCGTATAGAAGTTAGGGCCATTTGAAGTTTTTATCAGTGTTTATTTTGGTACTCAAGTACTTTATTGTCACAAAATTTCAAGGTTTTATGACGCTCCAGTAAAAAGTTACAAGCATTTGATTGTTGCAAACTTTGATAGGTGTACGACGAACCATATAGAAGTTATTGCCATTTGAAGTTTTATCAGTGTTGGTTTTGATACTCAAGTACTTTATTGTCACAAAATTTCAAGGTATTTTGCCGCTCCTGTAAAAAGTTACAAGCATTTGATTGTTGCAAACTTTAATAGGTGTAGGACGAACCGTATAGAAGTTAGGGCCATTTGAAGTTTTATCAGTGTTTGTTTTGGTACTGAAGTACTTTATTGTCACAAAATTAGAAGGTTTTATGACGCTCCAGTAAAAAGTTAGGAGCATTTGATTGTGGCAAGCTTTGATAGGTGTAGGACGAACCATATAGAAGCTAAGGCCATTTGAAGTTTTATCAGTGTTTGTTTTGGTACTCAAGTACTTTATTGTCACAAAATTTCAAGGTTTCATGACGCTCCAGTAAAAAGTTACAACCATTTGATTGTTGCAAATTTTGATAGGTGTAGGACGAACCGTATAGAAGTTAGGGCCATTTGAAGTTTTATCAGTGTTTGTTTTGGTACTCAAGTACTTCATTGTCAAAAAATTTCAAGGTGTTATGACGCTCCAGTAAAAAGTTACAAGCATTTGATTGTTGCAAACTTTGATAAGTATAGGACGCACCGTATAGAAGTTAGGGCTATTTGAAGTTTTATTAGTGTTTTATTTGGGACTCAAGGGTAGCATAGCTATGAGCGATACCGCAAAATGACAAGTGACAAGAGGCATGAGTACTTTATTGTCAAAAAATTTCAAGGTTTTATGAAGCTCCAGTAAAAAGTTACAAGCATTTGATTGTTGCAAACTTTGATAGGTATAGGACGCACCGTATAGAAGTTAGGGCCATTTGAAGTTTTATCAGTGTTTTATTTGGGACTCAAGGGTATCATAGCTACGAGCGATAGCGTAAAGTGACAAGAGGCACGAGTACTTGATTGTCAAAAAATTTCAAGGTGTTATGACGCTCCAGAAAAAAGTTACAAGTATTTGTTTGTTGCAAACTTTGATAGGTGTAGGACGCACCATATAGAAGTTAGGGCCATTTGAAGTTTTATAAGTGTTTGTTTTGCTACTCAAGTACTTTATTGTCACAAAATTTCAAGGTTTTATGACGCTCTAGTAAAAAGTTACAAGCGTTTGATTGTTGCAAACTTTGATAGGTGTAGAACGAACCGTATAGAAGTTAGGGCCATTTGGAGTTTTATCAGTGTTTGTTTTGGTACTCAAGTACTTTATTGTCACAAAATTTCAAGGTTTTTGGACGCTCCAGTAAAAAGTTACAAGCATTTGATTGTTGCAAACTTTTATAGGTGTAGGACAAACCGTATAGAAGTTAGGGCCATTTGAAGTTTTATCAGTGTTTGATTTGGGACTCAAGAGCAGCATAGCTATGAGCGATAGCTTAAATTGACAAGAGGCTCGAGTACTTTATTGCCACAAAATTTCAAGGTTTTATGACGCTCCAGTAAAAAGTTACCAGCATTTGATTGTTGCAAACTTTGTTAGGTGTAGGACGAACCGTATAGAAGTTAGGGCCATTTGAAGTTTTATCAGTGTTTCTTTTGGTTCTCAAGTACTTTATTGTCAAAAAATTTCAAAGTTTTATGACGCTCCAGTAAAAAGTTACAAGCATTTCAATGTTGCAAACTTTGATAGGTATAGGACGCACAGTATAGAAGTTATGGCCATTTGAAGTTTTATCAGTGTTTGATTTGGGACTCAAGGGTAGCATAGCTATGACCGATAGCTTAAATTGACAAGAGGCACGCGTACTTTATTGTCAAAAAGTTTCAAGGTGTTATGACTCTCCAGTAAAAAGTTACAAGCATTTCAATGTTGCAAACTTTGATAGGTATAGGACGAACCGTATAGAATTTAGGGCCATTTGAAGTTTTATCAGTGTTTGTTTTGGTACTCAAGTACTTTATTGTCACAAAATTTCAAGATTTTATGACGCTTCAGTAAAAAGTTACAAGCATTTGATTGTTGCAAATTTTGATAGGTGTAGGACGAACCGTATAGAAGTTAGGGCCATTTGAAGTTTTATCAGTGTTTGATTTGGGACTCAAGGGTAGCATAGCTATGAGCGATAGCTTAAATTGACAAGAGGCACGAGTACTTTATTGTCACAAAATTTCAAGGTTTTATGATGCTCCAGTAAAAAGTTACAAGCATTTGATTGTTGCAAACTTTGATAGGTGTAGGACGAACCGTATAGAAATGAGGGCCATTTGAAGTTTTATCAGTGTTTGTTTTGGTACTCAAGTACTTTTATTGTCACAAAATTTCAAGATTTTATGACGCTCCAGTAAAAAGTTACAAGCATTTGATTGTTGCAAACTTTGATAGGTGTAGGACGAACCGTATAGAAGTTAGGGCCATTTGAAGTTTTATCAGTGTTTGTTTTGGTACTCAAGTACTTTATTGTCACAAAATTTCAAAGTTTTATGACGCTCCAGTAAAAAATTACAAGCATTTCAATGTTGCAAACTTTGATAGGTATAGGACGCACAGTATAGATGTTGTGGCTATTTGAAGTTTTATCAGTTTTTTATTTGGGACTCAAGGGTAGCATAGCTATGAGCGATAGCTTAAATTGACAAGAGGCTCGAGTACTTTATTGTCACAAAATTTCAAGGTCTTATGACTCTCCAGGAAAAAGTTACAAGCATTTGATTGTTGCAAACTTTGATAGCTGTAGGACGAACCGTATAGAAGTTACTGCCATTTGAAGTTTTATCAGTGTTTGTTTTGGTACTCAAGTACTTTATTGTCACAAAATTTCAAGGTTTTATGACGCTCCAGTAAAAAGTTACAAGCATTTGATTGTTGCAAATTTTGATAGGTGTAGGACGAACCGTATAGAAGTTACTGCCATTTGAAGTTTTATCAGTGTTTGTTTTGGTACTCAAGTACTTTATTGTAACAAAATTTCATATAGAAGTTAGGGCCATTTGAAGTTTTATCAGTGTTCGTTTTGGTACTCAAGTACTTTATTGTCAAAAAGTTTCAAGGTGTTATGACTCTCCAGTAAAAAGTTACAAGCATTTCAATGTTGCAAACTTTGATAGGTATAGGACGCACAGTATAGAAGTTATGGCCATTTGAAGTTTTATCATTGTTTGATTTGGGACTCAAAAGTAGAATAGCTATGAGCGATAGCTTTAATTGACAAGAGGCACGAGTACTTTATTGTCACAAAATTTCAAGGTTTTATGATGCTCCAGTAAAAAGTTACAAGCATTTGATTGTTGCAAACTTTGATAGGTGTAGGACGAACCGTATAAAAGTTAGGGCCATTTGAAGTTTTATCAGTGTTTGTTTTGGTACTCAAGTACTTTATTGTCACAAAATTTCAAGATTTTATGACGCTCCAGTAAAAAGTTACAAGCATTTGATTGTTGCAAACTTTGATAGGTGTAGGACAAACCGTATAGAAGTTAGGGCCATTTGAAGTTTTATCAGTGTTTGTTTTGGTATTCAAGTACTTTATTGTCACAAAATTTCAAGATTTTATGACGCTCCAGTAAAAAGTTACAAGCATTTGATTGTTGCAAACTTTGATAGGTGTAGGACGAACCGTATAGTAGTTAGGGCCATTTGAAGTTTTATCAGTGTTTGATTTGGGACTCAAGGGTAGCATAGCTATGAGCGATAGCTTAAATTGACAAGAGGCTCGAGTACTTTATTGTCACAAAATTTCAAGGTTTTATGATGCTCCAGTAAAAAGTTACAAGCATTTGATTGTTGCAAACTTTGATAGGTGTAGGACGAACCGTATAGAAGTTAGGGCCATTTGAAATTTTATCAGTGTTTGTTTTGGTACTCAAGTACTTTTATTGTCACAAAATTTCAAGATTTTATGACGCTCCAGTAAAAAGTTACAAGCATTTGATTGTTGCAAATTTTGATAGGTGTAGGACGAACCGTATAGAAGTTAGGGCCATTTGAAGTCTTATCAGTGTTTGTTTTGGTACTCAAGTACTTTATGGTCACACAATTTCAAGGTCTTATGACGCTCCAGTAAAAAATTACAAGCATTTCAATGTTGCAAACTTTGATAGGTATAGGACGCACAGTATAGATGTTATGGCCATTTGAAGTTTTATCAGTCTTTTATTTGGGACTCAAGGGTAGCATAGCTATGAGCGATAGCTTAAATTGACAAGAGGCTCGAGTACTTTATTGTCACAAAATTTCAAGGTCTTATGACGCTCCAGTAAAAAGTTACAAGCATTTGATTGTTGCAAACTTTGATAGGTGTAGGACGAACCGTATAGAAGTTAGGGTCATTTGAAGTTTTATCAGTGTTTGTTTTGGTACTCAAGTACTTTATTGTCACAAAATTTCATATAGAAGTTAGGGCCATTTGAAGTTTTATCAGTGTTTGAATTGGGACTCAAGGGTAGCATAGCTATGAGCGATAGCTTAAATTGACAAGAGGCTCGAGTACTTTATTGTCACAAAATTTCAAGGTTTTATGACGCTCCAGTAAAAAATTACAAGCATTTGATTATTGCAAACTTTGATAGGTGTAGGACGAACCGTATAGAAGTTAGGGCCATTTGAAGTTTTATCAGTGTTTGTTTTGGTACTCAAGTACTTTATTGTCACAAAATTTCCAAGTTTTATGACGCTCCAGTAAAAAATTACAAGCATTTCAGAGTTGCAAACTTTGATAGGTATAGAACGCACAGTATAGATGTTATGGCCATTTGAAGTTTTATCAGTTTTTTTATTTGGGACTCAAGGGTAGCATAGCTATGAGCGATAGCTTAAATTGACAAGAGGCACGAGTACTTTATTGTCACAAAATTTCAAGGTTTTATGAAGCTCCAGTAAAAAGTTAAAAGCATTTGATTGTTGCAAACTTTGATAGGTGTAGGACGAACCGTATAGAAGTTAGGGCCATTTGAAGTTTTATCAGTGTTTGTTTTGGTACTCAAGTACTTTATTGTCACAAAATTTCAAGATTTTATTACGCTCCAGTAAAAAGTTACAAGCATTTGGTTGTTGCAAATTTTGATAGGTGTAGGACGAACCGTATAGAAGTTAGGGCCATTTGAAGTTTTATCAGTGTTTGATTTGTTACTCAAGGGTAGCATAGCTATGAGCGATAGCTTAAATTGACAAGAGGCTCGAGTACTTTATTGTCACAAAATTTCAAGGTTTTATGACGCTCCAGTAAAAAGTTACAAGCATTTGATTGTTGCAAACTTTAATAGGTGTAGGACGAACCGTATAGAAGTTAGGGCCATTTGAAGTTTTATCAGTGTTTGTTTTGGTACTCAAGTACTTTACTGTCACAAAATTTCAAGGTTTTATGACGCTCCAGTAAAAAGTTACAAGCATTTGATTGTTGCAAACTTTTATAGGTATAGGACGCACCGTATAGAAGTTAGGGCCATTTGAAGTTTTATCTGTGTTTTATTTGGGACTCAAGGGTAGCATAGCTATGAGCGATAGCGTAAAGTGACAAGAGGCACGAGTACTTTATTGTCAAAAATTTCAAGGTGTTATGACGCTCTAGTAAAAAGTTACAAGCATTTGATTGTTGCAAACTTTGATAGGTGTAGGACGCACCGTATAGAAGTTAGGGCCATTTGAAGTTTTATCAGTGTTTAATTTGGGACTCAAGGGTAGCATAGCTATGACCGATAGCGTTAAGTGACAAGAGGCACGAGTACTTTAATGTCAAAAAATTTCAAGGTTTTATGACGCTCCAGTAAAAAGTTACAAGCATTTGATTGTTGCAAGCTTTGATAGGTGTAGGGCGCACCGTATAGAAGTTAGGGCCATTTGATGTTTTATCAGTGTTTTATTTGGGACTTAAGGGTAGCATAGCCATGAGCGATAGCGTAAAGTGACAAGAGGCACGAGTACTTTATTGTCAAAAAATTTCCAGGTTTTATGACGCTCCAGTAAAAAGTTACAAGCATTTCAATGTTGCAAACTTTGATAGGTATAGGACGCACAGTACATATGTTATGGCCATTTGAAGTTTTATCAGTGTTTTATTTGGGACTCTAGGGTAGCATAGCTATGAGCGATAGCTTAAATTGACAAGAGGCTCGAGTACTTTATTGTCACAAAATTTCAAGGTCTTATGACGCTCCAGTAAAAAGTTACAAGCATTTGATTGTTGCAAACTTTGATAAGTGTAGGACGAACCGTATAGAAGTTAGGGCCATTTGAAGTTTTTATCAGTATTTATTTTGGTACTCAAGTACTTTATTGTCACAAAATTTCAAGGTTTTATGACGCTCCAGTAAAAAGTTACAAGCATTTGATTGTTGCAAACTTTGATAGGTGTACGACGAACCGTATAGAAGTTATTGCCATTTGAAGTTTTATCAGTGTTGGTTTTGATACTCAAGTACTTTTTTGTAAAAAAATTTCAAGGTATTTTGCCGCTCCTGTAAAAAGTTACAAGCATTTGATTGTTGCAAGCTTTGATAGGTGTAGGACGAACCATATAGAAGCTAAGGCCATTTGAAGTTTTATCAGTGTTTGTTTTGGTACTCAAGTACTTTATTGTCACAAAATTTCCAAGTTTTATGACGCTCCAGTAAAAAATTACAAGCATTTCAAAGTTGCAAACTTTGATAGGTATAGGACGCACAGTATAGATGTTATGGCCATTTGAAGTTTTATCAGTTTTTTTATTTGGGACTCAAGGGTAGCATAGCTATGAGCGATAGCTTAAATTGGCAAGAGGCTCGAGTACTTTATTGTCACAAAATTTCAAGGTCTTATGACTCTCCAGTAAAAAGTTACAAGCATTTGATTGTTGCAAACTTTGATAGCTGTAGGACGAACCGTATAGAAGCTACTGCCTTTTGAAGTTTTATCAGTGTTTGTTTTGGTACTCAAGTACTTTATTGTCACAAAATTTCAAGGTTTTATGACGCTCCAGAAAAAAGGTACAAGCATTTGATTGTTGCAAATTTTGATAGGTGTAGGACGAACCGTATAGAAGTTACTGCCATTTGAAGTTTTATCAGTGTTTGTTTTGGTACTCAAGTACTTTATTGTAACAAAATTTCATATAGAAGTTAGGGCCATTTGAAGTTTTATCAGTGTTTGATTTGGGACTCAAGAGCAGCATAGCTATGAGCGATAGCTTAAATTGACAAGAGGCTCGAGTACTTTATTGCCACAAAATTTCAAGGTTTTATGACCCTCCAGTAAAAAGTTACCAGCATTTGATTGTTGCAAACTTTGTTAGGTGTAGGACGAACCGTATAGAAGTTAGGGCCATTTGAAGTTTTATCAGTGTTTGTTTTGGTACTCAAGTACTTTATTGTCACAAAATTTCCAAGTTTTATGACGCTCCAGTAAAAAATTACAAGCATTTCAAAGTTGCAAACTTTGATAGGTATAGGACGCACAGTATAGATGTTATGGCCATTTGAAGTTTTATCAGTTTTTTTATTTGGGACTCAAGGGTAGCATAGCTATGAGCGATAGCTTAAATTGGCAAGAGGCTCGAGTACTTTATTGTCACAAAATTTCAAGGTCTTATGACTCTCCAGTAAAAAGTTACAAGCATTTGATTGTTGCAAACTTTGATAGCTGTAGGACGAACCGTATAGAAGCTACTGCCTTTTGAAGTTTTATCAGTGTTTGTTTTGGTACTCAAGTACTTTATTGTCACAAAATTTCAAGGTTTTATGACGCTCCAGAAAAAAGGTACAAGCATTTGATTGTTGCAAATTTTGATAGGTGTAGGACGAACCGTATAGAAGTTACTGCCATTTGAAGTTTTATCAGTGTTTGTTTTGGTACTCAAGTACTTTATTGTAACAAAATTTCATATAGAAGTTAGGGCCATTTGAAGTTTTATCAGTGTTTGATTTGGGACTCAAGAGCAGCATAGCTATGAGCGATAGCTTAAATTGACAAGAGGCTCGAGTACTTTATTGCCACAAAATTTCAAGGTTTTATGACCCTCCAGTAAAAAGTTACCAGCATTTGATTGTTGCAAACTTTGTTAGGTGTAGGACGAACCGTATAGAAGTTAGGGCCATTTGAAGTTTTATCAGTGTTTCTTTTGGTTCTCAAGTACTTTATTGTCAAAAAATTTCAAGGTGTTATGACTCTCCAGTAAAAAGTTACAAGCATTTCAATGTTGCAAACTTTGATAGGTATAGGACGCACAGTATAGAAGTTATGGCCATTTGAAGTTTTATCAGTGTTTGATTTGGGACTCAAAAGTAGAATAGCTATGAGCGATAGCTTAAATTGACAAGAGGCACGAGTACTTTATTGTCACAAAATTTCAAGGTTTTATGATGCTCCAGTAAAAAGTTAAAAGCATTTGATTGTTGCAAACTTTGATAGGTGTAGGACGAACCGTATAGAAGTTAGGGCCATTTGAAGTTTTATCAGTGTTTGTTTTGGTACTCAAGTACTTTATTGTCACAAAATTTCAAGATTTTATTACGCTCCAGTAAAAAGTTACAAGCATTTGGTTGTTGCAAATTTTGATAGGTGTAGGACGAACCGTATAGAAGTTAGGGCCATTTGAAGTTTTATCAGTGTTTGATTTGGTACTCAAGGGTAGCATAGCTATGAGCGATAGCTTAAATTGACAAGAGGCACGAGTACTTTATTGTCACAAAATTTCAAGGTTTTATGATGCTCCAGTAAAAAGTTACTAGCATTTGATTGTTGCAAACTTTAATAGGTGTAGGACGAACCGTATAGAAGTTAGGGCCATTTGAAGTTTTATCAGTGTTTGTTTTGGTACTCAAGTACTTTATTGTCACAAAATTTCAAGGTTTTATGACGCTCCAGTAAAAAGTTACAAGCATTTGATTGTTGCAAACTTTTATAGGTATAGGACGCACCGTATAGAAGTTAGGGCCATTTGAAGTTTTATCTGTGTTTTATTTGGGACTCAAGGGTAGCATAGCTATGAGCGATAGCGTAAAGTGACAAGAGGCACGAGTACTTTATTGTCAAAAATTTCAAGGTGTTATGACGCTCTAGTAAAAAGTTACAAGCATTTGATTGTTGCAAACTTTGATATGTGTAGGACGCACCGTATAGAAGTTAGGGCCATTTGAAGTTTTATCAGTGTTTAATTTGGGACTCAAGGGTAGCATAGCTATGACCGATAGCGTTAAGTGACAAGAGGCACGAGTACTTTAATGTCAAAAAATTTCAAGGTTTTATGACGCTCCAGTAAAAAGTTACAAGCATTTGATTGTTGCAAGCTTTGATAGGTGTAGGGCGCACCGTATAGAAGTTAGGGCCATTTGATGTTTTATCAGTGTTTTATTTGGGACTTAAGGGTAGCATAGCCATGAGCGATAGCGTAAAGTGACAAGAGGCACGAGTACTTTATTGTCAAAAAATTTCAAGCTGTTATGACGCTCCAGTAAAAAGTTACAAGCATTTGATTTTTGCAAGCTTTGATAGGTGTAGGACGAACCATATAGAAGTTAAGGCCATTTGAAGTTTTATCAGTGTTTGTTTTGTTACTCAAGAACTTTATTGTCACAAAATTTCAAGGTTTTATGACGCTCCAGTAAAAAGTTATAAGCATTTGATTGTTGCAAACTTTGATAGGTGTAGGACGAACCGTATAGAAGTTAGGGCCATTTAAAGTTTTATCAGTGTTTGATTTGGGACTCAAGGGCAGCATAGCTATGAGCGATAGCTTAAATTGACAATTGGCTCGAGTACTTTATTGCCACAAAATTTCAAGGTTTTATGACGCTCCAGTAAAAAGTTACAAGCATTTGATTGCTGCAAACTTTGATAGGTGTAGGACGAACCGTATAGAAGTTAGGGCCATTTGAAGTTTTATCAGTGTTTGTTTTGGTACTCAAGTACTTTATTGTCACAAAATTTCAAGGTTTTATGACGCTCCAGTAAAAAGTTACAAGCATTTGATTGTTGCAAACTTTGATAGGTGTAGGACGAACCGTATAGAAGTTAGGGCCATTTGAAGTTTTATCAGTGTTTGATTTGGGACTCAAGGGTAGCATAGCTATGAGCGATAGCTTAAATTGACAAGAGGCTCGAGTACTTTATTGTCACAAAATTTCCAGGTTTTATGACGCTCCAGTAAAAAGTTACAAGCATTTCAATGTTGCAAACTTTGATAGGTATAGGACGCACAGTATATATGTTATGGCCATTTGAAGTTTTATCAGTGTTTTATTTGGGACTCTAGGGTAGCATAGCTATGAGCGATAGCTTAAATTGACAAGAGGCTCGAGTACTTTATTGTCACAAAATTTCAAGGTCTTATGTAAAAAGTTACAAGCATTTGATTGTTGCAAACTTTGATATGTGTAGGACGAACCGTATAGAAGTTAGGGCCATTTGAAGTTTTTATCAGTATTTATTTTGGTACTCAAGTACTTTATTGTCACAAAATTTCAAGGTTTTATGACGCTCCAGTAAAAAGTTACAAGCATTTGATTGTTGCAAACTTTGATAGGTGTACGACGAACCGTATAGAAGTTATTGCCATTTGAAGTTTTATCAGTGTTGGTTTTGATACTCAAGTACTTTTTTGTAAAAAAATTTCAAGGTATTTTGCCGCTCCTGTAAAAAGTTACAAGCATTTGATTGTTGCAAGCTTTGATAGGTGTAGGACGAACCATATAGAAGCTAAGGCCATTTGAAGTTTTATCAGTGTTTGTTTTGGTACTCAAGTACTTTATTGTCACAAAATTTCAAGGTTTCATGACGCTCCAGTAAAAAGTTACAAGCATTTGATTGTTGCAAATTTTGATAGGTGTAGGACGAACCGTATAGAAGTTAGGGCCATTTGAAGTTTTATCAGTGTTTGGTTTGGTACTCAAGTACTTCATTGTCAAAAAATTTCAAGGTGTTATGACGCTCCAGTAAAAAGTTACAAGCATTTGATTGTTGCAAACTTTGATAAGTATAGGACGCACCGTATAGAAGTTAGGGCTATTTGAAGTTTTATTAGTGTTTTATTTGGGACTCAAGGGTAGCATAGCTATGAGCGATACCGCAAAATGACAAGTGACAAGAGGCATGAGTACTTTATTGTGAAAAAATTTCAAGGTTTTATGAAGCTCCAGTAAAAAGTTACAAGCATTTGATTGTTGCAAACTTTGATAGGTATAGGACGCACCGTATAGAAGTTAGGGCCATTTGAAGTTTTATCAGTGTTTTATTTGAGACTCAAGAGTATCATAGCTATGAGCGATAGCGTAAAGTGACAAGAGGCACGAGTACTTGATTGTCAAAAAATTTCAAGGTGTTATGACGCTCCAGAAAAAAGTTACAAGCATTTGTTTGTTGCAAACTTTGATAGGTGTAGGACGCACCATATAGAAGTTAGGGCCATTTGAAGTTTTATAAGTGTTTGTTTTGCTACTCAAGTACTTTATTGTCACAAAATTTCAAGGTTTTATGACGCTCTAGTAAAAAGTTACAAGCGTTTGATTGTTGCAAACTTTGATAGGTGTAGAACGAACCGTATAGAAGTTAGGGCCATTTGGAGTTTTATCAGTGTTTGTTTTGGTACTCAAGTACTTTATTGTCACAAAATTTCAAGGTTTTTTAACGCTCCAGTAAAAAGTTACAAGCATTTGATTGTTGCAAACTTTTATAGGTGTAGGACAAACCGTATAGAAGTTAGGGCCATTTGAAGTTTTATCAGTGTTTCATTTGGGACTCAAGAGCAGCATAGCTATGAGCGATAGCTTAAATTGACAAGAGGCTCGAGTACTTTATTGCCACAAAATTTCAAGGTTTTATGACGCTCCAGTAAAAAGTTACCAGCATTTGATTGTTGCAAACTTTGTTAGGTGTAGGACGAACCGTATAGAAGTTAGGGCCATTTGAAGTTTTATCAGTGTTTCTTTTGGTTCTCAAGTACTTTATTGTCACAAAATTTCAAAGTTTTATGACGCTCCAGTAAAAAGTTACAAGCATTTCAATGTTGCAAACTTTGATAGGTATAGGACGCACAGTATAGAAGTTATGGCCATTTGAAGTTTTATCAGTGTTTGATTTGGGACTCAAGGGTAGCATAGCTATGAGCGATAGCTTAAATTGACAAGAGGCACGAGTACTTTATTGTCAAAAAGTTTCAAGGTGCTATTAAGCTCCAGTAAAAAGTTACAAGCATTTCAATGTTGCAAACTTTGATAGCTATAGGACGCACAGTATAGAAGTTATGGCCATTTGAAGTTTTATCAGTGTTTGATTTGGGACTCAAAAGTAGAATAGCTATGAGTGATAGCTTAAATTGACAAGAGGCTCGAGTACTTTATTGTTACAAAATTTCAAGGTTTTATGATGCTCCAGTAAAAAGTTAAAAGCATTTGATTGTTGCAAACTTTGATAGGTGTAGGACGAACCGTATAGAAGTTAGGGCCATTTGAAGTTTTATCAGTGTTTGTTTTGGTACTCAAGTACTTTATTGTCACAAAATTTCAAGATTTTATGACGCTCCAGTAAAAAGTTACAAGCATTTGATTGTTGCAAATTTTGATAGGTGTAGGACGAACCGTATAGAAGTTAGGGCCATTTGAAGTTTTATCAGTGTTTGATTTGGGACTCAAGGGTAGCATAGCTATGAGCGATAGCTTAAATTGACAAGAGGCACGAGTACTTTATTGTCACAAAATTTCAAGGTTTTATGATGCTCCAGTAAAAAGTTACAAGCATTTGATTGTTGCAAACTTTGATAGGTGTAGGACGAACCGTATAGAAGTTAGGGCCATTTGAAGTTTTATCAGTGTTTGTTTTGGTACTCAAGTACTTTTATTGTCACAAAATTTCAAGATTTTATGACGCTCCAGTAAAAAGTTACAAGCATTTGATTGTTGCAAACTTTGATAGGTGTAGGACGAACCGTATAAAAGTTAGGGCCATTTGAAGTTTTATCAGTGTTTGTTTTGGTACTCAAGTACTTTATTGTCACAAAATTTCAAAGTTTTATGACGCTCCAGTAAAAAATTACAAGCATTTCAATGTTGCAAACTTTGATAGGTATAGGACGCACAGTATAGATGTTATGGCCATTTGAAGTTTTATCAGTTTTTTATTTGGGACTCAAGGGTAGCATAGCTATGAGCGATAGCTTAAATTGACAAGAGGCTCGAGTACTTTATTGTCACAAAATTTCAAGGTCTTATGACTCTCCAGGAAAAAGTTACAAGCATTTGATTGTTGCAAACTTTGATAGCTGTAGGACGAACCGTATAGAAGTTACTGCCATTTGAAGTTTTATCAGTGTTTGTTTTGGTACTCAAGTACTTTATTGTCACAAAATTTCAAGGTTTTATGACGCTCCAGTAAAAAGTTACAAGCATTTGATTGTTGCAAATTTTGATAGGTGTAGGACGAACCGTATAGAAGTTACTGCCATTTGAAGTTTTATCAGTGTTTGTTTTGGTACTCAAGTACTTTATTGTAACAAAATTTCATATAGAAGTTAGGGCCATTTGAAGTTTTATCAGTGTTCGTTTTGGTACTCAAGTACTTTATTGTCAAAAAGTTTCAAGGTGTTATGACTCTCCAGTAAAAAGTTACAAGCATTTCAATGTTGCAAACTTTGATAGGTATAGGACGCACAGTAGAGAAGTTATGGCCATTTGAAGTTTTATCATTGTTTGATTTGGGACTCAAAAGTAGAATAGCTATGAGCGATAGCTTTAATTGACAAGAGGCACGAGTACTTTATTGTCACAAAATTTCAAGGTTTTATGATGCTCCAGTAAAAAGTTACAAGCATTTGATTGTTGCAAACTTTGATAGGTGTAGGACGAACCGTATAAAAGTTAGGGCCATTTGAAGTTTTATCAGTGTTTGTTTTGGTACTCTAGTACTTTATTGTCACAAAATTAAAATATTTTATGACGCTCCAGTAAAAAGCTTTAAGCATTTGATTGTTGCAAACTTTGATAGGTGTAGGACAAACCGTATAGAAGAGTTAGGGCCATTTGAAGTCTTATCAGTGTTTGTTTTGGTATTCAAGTACTTTATTGTCACAAAATTTCAAGATTTTATGACGCTCCAGTAAAAAGTTACAAGCATTTGATTGTTGCAAATTTTGATAGGTGTAGGACGAACCGTATAGTAGTTAGGGCCATTTGAAGTTTTATCAGTGTTTGATTTGGGACTCAAGGGTAGCATAGCTATGAGCGATAGCTTAAATTGACAAGAGGCACGAGTATTTTATTGTCACAAAATTTCAAGATTTTATAACGCTCCAGTAAAAAGTTACAAACATTTGATTGTTGCAAACTTTGATAGGTGTAGGACGAACCGTATAGAAGTTAGGGCCATTTGAAATTTTATCAGTGTTTGTTTTGGTACTCAAGTACTTTTATTGTCACAAAATTTCAAGATTTTATGACGCTCCAGTAAAAAGTTACAAGCATTTGATTGTTGCAAATTTTGATAGGTGTAGGACGAACCGTATAGAAGTTAGGGCCATTTGAAGTCTTATCAGTGTTTGTTTTGGTACTCAAGTACTTTATGGTCACACAATTTCAAGGTTTTATGACGCTCCAGTAAAAAATTACAAGCATTTCAATGTTGCAAACTTTGATAGGTATAGGACGCACAGTATAGATGTTATGGCCATTTGAAGTTTTATCAGTCTTTTATTTGGGACTCAAGGGTAGCATAGCTATGAGCGATAGCTTAAATTGACAAGAGGCTCGAGTACTTTATTGTCACAAAATTTCAAGGTCTTATGACGCTCCAGTAAAAAGTTACAAGCATTTGATTGTTGCAAACTTTGATAGGTGTAGGACGAACCGTATAGAAGTTAGGGTCATTTGAAGTTTTATCAGTGTTTGTTTTGGTACTCAAGTACTTTATTGTCACAAAATTTCATATAGAAGTTAGGGCCATTTGAAGTTTTATCAGTGTTTGAATTGGGACTCAAGGGTAGCATAGCTATGAGCGATAGCTTAAATTGACAAGAGGCTCGAGTACTTTATTGTCACAAAATTTCAAGGTTTTATGACGCTCCAGTAAAAAATTACAAGCATTTGATTATTGCAAACTTTGATAGGTATAGGACGAACCGTATAGAAGTTAGGGCCATTTGAAGTTTTATCAGTGTTTGTTTTGGTACTCAAGTACTTTATTGTCACAAAATTTCCAAGTTTTATGACGCTCCAGTAAAAAATTACAAGCATTTCAAAGTTGCAAACTTTGATAGGTATAGGACGCACAGTATAGATGTTATGGCCATTTGAAGTTTTATCAGTTTTTTTTATTTGGGACTCCAGGGTAGCATAGCTATGAGCGATAGCTTAAATTGGCAAGAGGCTCGAGTACTTTATTGTCACAAAATTTAAAGGTCTTATGACTCTCCAGTAAAAAGTTACAAGCATTTGATTGTTGCAAACTTTGATAGGTGTAGGACGAACCGTATAGAAGTTAGGGCCATTTGAAGTTTTATCAGTGTTTGTTTTGGTACTCAAGTACTTTATTGTCACAAAATATCAAGGTTTTATGACGCTCCAGTAAAAAGTTACAAGCATTTCAATGTTGCAAACTTTGATAGGTATAGGACGCACAGTATAGATGTTATGGCCATTTGAAGTTTTATCAGTGTTTTATTTGGGACTCAAGGGTAGCATAGCTATGAGCGATAGCGTAAAGTGACAAGAGCACGAGAACTTTATTGTCAAAAATTTCAAGGTTTTATGACGCTCCAGTAAAAAATTACAAGCATTTGATTGTTGCAAATTTTGATAGGTGTAGGACGAACCGTATAGAAGTTACTGCCATTTGAAGTTTTATCAGTGTTTGTTTTGGTACTCAAGTACTTTATTGTAACAAAATTTCATATAGAAGTTAGGGCCATTTGAAGTTTTATCAGTGTTTGATTTGGGACTCAAGGGTAGCATAGCTATGAGCGATAGCTTAAATTGACAAGAGGCTCGAGTACTTTATTGTCACAAAATTTCAAGGTTTTATGACGCTCCAGTAAAAAATTACAAGCATTTGATTATTGCAAACTTTGATAGGTGTAGGACGAACCGTATAGAAGTTAGGGCCATTTGAAGTTTTATCAGTGTTTGTTTTGGTACTCAAGTACTTTATTGTCACAAAATATCAAGGTTTTATGACGCTCCAGTAAAAAGTTACAAGCATTTCAATGTTGCAAACTTTGATAGGTATAGGACGCACAGTATAGATGTTATGGCCATTTGAAGTTTTATCAGTGTTTTATTTGGGACTCAAGGGTAGCATAGCTATGAGCGATAGCGTAAAGTGACAAGAGCACGAGAACTTTATTGTCAAAAATTTCAAGGTTTTATGACGCTCCAGTAAAAAATTACAAGCATTTGATTATTGCAAACATTGATAGGTGTAGGACGAACCGTATAGAAGTTAGGGCCATTTGAAGTTTTATCAGTGTTTGTTTTGGTACTCAAGTACTCTATTGTCACAAAATTTCAAGGTTTTATGACGCTCCAGTAAAAAGTTACAAGCATTTGATTGTTGCAAATTTTGATAGGTGTAGGACGAACCGTATAGAAGTTAGGGCCATTTGAAGTTTTATCAGTGTTTTATTTGGGACTCAAGGGTTGCATAGCTATGAGCGATAGCGTAAAGTGACAAGAGGCACGAGTACTTTATTGTCAAAAAATTTCAAGGTTTTATGACGCTCCAGTAAAAACTTACAAGCATTTGATTGTTGCAAACTTTGATAGGTATAGGACGCACCGTATAGAAGTTAGGGCCATTTGAAGATTTATCAGTGTTTTATTTGGGACTCAAGGGTAGCATAGCTATGAGCGATAGCGTAAAGTGACTAGAGGCACGAGTACTTGATTGTCAAAAAATTTCAAGGTGTTATGACGCTCCAGTAAAAAGTTACAAGCATTTGTTTGTTGCAAACTTTGATAGGTGTAGGACGCACCGTATAGAAGTTAGGGCCATTTGAAGTTTTATCAGTGTTTGTTTTGGTACTCAAGTACTTTATTGTCACAAAATATCAAGGTTTTATGACGCTCCAGTAAAAAGTTACAAGCATTTCAATGTTGCAAACTTTGATAGGTATAGGACGCACAGTATAGATGTTATGGCCATTTGAAGTTTTATCAGTGTTTTATTTGGGACTCAAGGGTAGCATAGCTATGAGCGATAGCGTAAAGTGACAAGAGCACGAGAACTTTATTGTCAAAAATTTCAAGGTTTTATGACGCTCCAGTAAAAAATTACAAGCATTTGATTATTGCAAACATTGATAGGTGTAGGACGAACCGTATAGAAGTTAGGGCCATTTGAAGTTTTATCAGTGTTTGTTTTGGTACTCAAGTACTCTATTGTCACAAAATTTCAAGGTTTTATGACGCTCCAGTAAAAAGTTACAAGCATTTGATTGTTGCAAATTTTGATAGGTGTAGGACGAACCGTATAGAAGTTAGGGCCATTTGAAGTTTTATCAGTGTTTTATTTGGGACTCAAGGGTAGCATAGCTATGAGCGATAGCGTAAAGTGACAAGAGGCACGAGTACTTTATTGTCAAAAAATTTCAAGGTTTTATGACGCTCCAGTAAAAAGTTACAAGCATTTGATTGTTGCAAACTTTGATAGGTATAGGACGCACCGTATAGAAGTTAGGGCCATTTGAAGTTCTATCAGTGTTTTATTTGGGACTCAAGGGTAGCATAGCTATGAACGATAGCGTAAAGTGACAAGAGGCACGAGTACTTGATTGTCAAAAAATTTCAAGGTGTTATGACGCTCCAGTAAAAAGTTACAAGCATTTGTTTGTTGCAAACTTTGATAGGTGTAGGACGCACCGTATAGAAGTTAGGGCCATTTGAAGTTTTATCAGTGTTTGTTTTGGTACTCAAGCACTTTATTGTCACAAAATTTCAAGATTTTATGACGCTCCAGTAAAAAGTTACAAGCATTTGATTGTTGCAAACTTTGATAGGTGTAGGACGAACCGTATAGAAGTTAGGGCCATTTGAAGTCTTATCAGTGTTTGTTTTGGTACTCAAGCTCTTTATGGTCACAAAATTTCAAGGTCTTATGACGCTCCAGTAAAAAGTTACTAGCATTTGATTGTTGCAAACTTTGATAGGTGTAGGACGAACCGTATAGAAGTTAGGGCCATTTGAAGTTTTATCAGTGTTTATTTTGGTACTCAAGTAATTTATTGTCACAAAATTTCAAGGTTTTATGACGCTCCAGTAAAAAGTTACAAGCATTTGATTGTTGCAAATTTTGATAGGTGTAGGAAGAACCGTATAGAAGTTAGGGCCATTTGAAGTTTTATCAGTGTTTGTTTTGTTACTCAAGTACATTATTGTCAAAAATTTCAAGGTTTTATGACGCCCCAGTAAAAAGTTACAAGCATTTGATTGTTGCAAACTTTGATAGGTATAGGACGCCCCGTATAGAAGTTAGGGCCATTTGAAGTTGTATCTGTGTTTTATTTGGGACTCAAGGGTAACATAGCTATGAGCGATAGCGTAAAGTGACAAGAGGCACGAGTACTAAATTGTCAAAAAATTTCAAGGTGTAATGATGCTCCAGTAAAAAGTTACAAGCATTTGATTGTTGCAAACTTTGATAGGTATAGGACGCACCATATAGAAGTTAGGGCCATTTGAAGTTTTATCAGTGTTTGTTTTGGTACTCAAGTACTTTATTGTCACAAAATTTCAAGATTTTATGACGCTCCAGTAAAAAGTTACAAGCATTTGATTGTTGCAAACTTTGATAGGTGTAGGACGAACCGTATAGAAGTTAGGGCCATTTGAAGTTTTAGCAGTGTTTGTTTTGGTATTCAAGTACTTTATTGTCACAAAATTTCAAGATTTTATGACGCTCCAGTAAAAAGTTACAAGCATTTGATTGTTGCAAATTTTGATAGGTGTAGGACGAACCGTATAGTAGTTAGGGCCATTTGAAGTTTTATCATTGTTTGATTTGGGACTCAAGGGTAGCATAGCTATGAGCGATAGCTTAAATTGACAAGAGGCACGAGTACTTTATTGTCACAAAATTTCAAGGTTTTATGATGCTCCAGTAAAAAGTTACAAGCATTTGATTGTTGCAAACTTTGATAGGTGTAGGACGAACCGTATAGAAGTTAGGGCCATTTGAAGTTTTATCAGTGTTTGTTTTGGTACTCAAGTCGTTTTATTGTCACAAAATTTCAAGATTTTATGACGCTCCAGTAAAAAGTTACAAGCATTTGATTGTTGCAAACTTTGATAGGTGTAGGACGAACCGTATAGAAGTTAGGGCCATTTGAAGTCTTATCAGTGTTTGTTTTGGTACTCAAGTACTTTATGGTCACACAATTTCAAGGTTTTATGACGCTCCAGTAAAAAATTACAAGCATTTCAATGTTGCAAACTTTGATAGGTATAGGACGCACAGTATAGATGTTATGGCCATTTGAAGTTTTATCAGTCTTTTATTTGTTACTCAAGGGTAGCATAGCTATGAGCGATAGCTTAAATTGACAAGAGGCTCGAGTACTTTATTGTCACAAAATTTCAAGGTCTTATGACGCTCCAGTAAAAAGTTACAAGCATTTGATTGTTGCAAACTTTGATAGGTGTAGGACGAACCGTATAGAAGTTAGGGCCATTTGAAGTTTTATCAGTGTTTATTTTGGTACTCAAGTAATTTATTGTCACAAAATTTCAAGGTTTTATGACGCTCCAGTAAAAAGTTACAAGCATTTGATTGTTGCAAACTTTGATAGGTGTAGGAAGAACCGTATAGAAGTTAGGGCCATTTGAAGTTTTATCAGTGTTTGTTTTGGTACTCAAGTTCTTTATTGTCACAAAATTTCAAGGTTTTATGACGCTCCAGTAAAAAGTTACAAGCATTTGATTGTTGCAAATTTTGATAGGTGTAGGACGAACCGTATAGAAGTTAGGGCCATTTGAAGTTTTATCAGTGTTTGTTTTGGTACTCAAGTACATTATTGTCAAAAATTTCAAGGTTTTATGACGCCCCAGTAAAAAGTTACAAGCATTTGATTGTTGCAAACTTTGATAGGTATAGGACGCACCGTATAGAAGTTAGGGCCATTTGAAGTAGTATCTGTGTTTTATTTGGGACTCAAGGGTAACATAGCTATGAGCGATAGCGTAAAGTGTCAAGAGGCACGAGTACTAAATTGTCAAAAAATTTCAAGGTGTAATGATGCTCCAGTAAAAAGTTACAAGCATTCGATTGTTGCAAACTTTGATAGGTATAGGACGCACCATATAGAAGTTAGGGCCATTTGAAGTTTTAGAAGTGTTTGTTTTGGTACTCAAGTACTTTATTGTCACAAAATTTCAAGATTTTTGGCGCTCCAGTAAAAAGTTACAAGCATTTGATTGTTGCAACTTTGATAGGTGTAGGACGAACCGTATAGAAGTTAGGGCCATTTGAAGTTTTATCAGTGTTTGTTTTGGTATTCAAGTACTTTATTGTCACAAAATTTCAAGATTTTATGACGCTCCAGTAAAAAGTTACAAGCATTTGATTGTTGCAAATTTTGATAGGTGTAGGACGAACCCATATAGTAGTTAGGGCCTTTGAAGTTTTATCAGTGTTTGATTTGGGACTCAAGGGTAGCATAGCTATGAGCGATAGCTTAAATTGACAAGAGGCACGAGTACTTATTGTCACAAAATTTCAAGGGTTTTTATGATGCTCCAGTAAAAAGTTACAAGCATTTGATTGTTGCAAACTTTGATAGGTGTAGGACGAACCGTATAGAAGTTAGGGCCATTTGAAGTTTTATCAGTGTTTATTTTGGTACTCAAGTTCTATTATTGTCACAAAATTTCAAGATTTTATGACGCTCCAGTAAAAAGTTACAAGCATTTGATTGTTGCAAACTTTGATAGGTGTAGGACGAACCGTATAGAAGTTAGGGCCATTTGAAGTCTTATCAGTGTTTGTTTTGGTACTCAAGTACTTTATGGTCACACAATTTCAAGGTCTTATGACGCTCCAGTAAAAAATTACAAGCATTTCAATGTTGCAAACTTGGATAGATATAGGACGCACAGTATAGATGTTATGGCCATTTGAAGTTTTATCAGTCTTTTATTTGGGACTCAAGGGTAGCATAGCTACTGAGCGATAGCTTAAATTGACAAGAGGCTCGAGTACTTTATTGTCACAAAATTTCAAGGTCTTATGACGCTCCAGTAAAAAGTTACAAGCATTTGATTGTTGCAACTTTGATAGGTGTAGGACGAAACGTATAGAAGTTAGGGCCATTTGAAGTTTTATCAGTATTTGTTTTGGTACTCAAGTACTTTATTGTCACAAAATTTCATATAGAAGTTAGGGCCATTTGAAAGTTTTATCAGTGTTTGATTTGGGACTCAAGAGTAGCATAGCTATGAGCGATAGCTTAAATTGACAAGAGGCTCGAGTACTTTATTGTCGCAAAATTTCAAGGTTTTATGACGCTCCAGTAAAAAATTACAAGCATTTGATTATTGCAAACTTTGATAGGTGTAGGACGAACCGTATAGAAGTTAGGGCCATTTGAAGTTTTATCAGTGTTTGTTTTGGTACTCAAGTACTTTATTGTCACAAAATTTCAAAGTTTTATGACGCTCCAGTAAAAAATTACAAGCCTTTCAATGTTGCAAACTTTGATAGGTATAGGACGCACAGTATAGATGTTATGGCCATTTGAAGTTTTATCAGTTTTTTATTTGGGACTCAAGGGTAGCATAGCTATGAGCGATAGCTTAAATTGGCAAGAGGCTCGAGTACTTTATTGTCACAAAATTTCAAGGTCTTATGACTCTCCAGTAAAAAGTTACAAGCATTTGATTGTTGCAAACTTTGATAGCTGTAGGACGAACCGTATAGAAGTTACTGCCATTTGAAGTTTTATCAGTGTTTGTTTTGGTACTCAAGAACTTTATTGTCACAAAATTTCAAGGTTTTATGACGCTCCAGTAAAAAGTTACAAGCATTTGATTGTTGCAAATTTTGATAGGTGTAGGACGAACCGTATAGATGTTACTGCCATTTGAAGTTTTATCAGTGTTTGTTTTGGTACTCAAGTACTTTATTGTAACAAAATTTCATATAGAAGTTAGGGCCATTTGAAGTTTTATCAGTGTTTGATTTGGGACTCAAGGGTAGCATAGCTATGAGCGATGGCTTAAATTGACAAGAGGCTCGACTACTTTATTGTCACAAAATTTCAAGGTTTTATGACGCTCCAGTAAAAAATTACAAAGCATTTGATTATTGCAAACTTTGATAGGTGTAGGACGAACCGTATAGAAGTTAGGGCCATTTGAAGTTTTATCAGTGTTTGTTTTGGTACTCAAGTACTTTATTGTCACAAAATATCAAGGTTTTATGACGCTCCAGTAAAAAGTTACAAGCATTTCAATGTTGCAAACTTTGATAGGTATAGGACGCACAGTATAGATGTTATGGCCATTTGAAGTTTTATCAGTGTTTTATTTGGGACTCAAGGGTAGCATAGCTATGAGCGATAGCGTAAAGTGACAAGAGCACGAGTACTTTATTGTCAAAAATTTCAAGATTTTATGACGCTCCAGTAAAAAATTACAAGCATTTGATTATTGCAAACATTGATAGGTGTAGGACGAACCGTATATAAGTTAGGGCCATTTGAAGTTTTATCAGTGTTTGTTTTGGTACTCAAGTACTTTATTGTCACAAAATTGCAAGGTTTTATGACGCTCCAGTAAAAAGTTACAAGCATTTGACTGTTGCAAATTTTAATAGGTGTAGGACGAACCGCATAGAAGTTAGGGCTATTTGAAGTTTTGTCAGTGTTTTATTTGGGACTCAAGGGTAGCATAGCTATGAGCGATAGCGTAAAGTGCCAAGAGGCACGAGTACTTTATTGTCAAAAAATTTCAAGGTTTTATGACGCTCCAGTAAAAACTTACAAGCATTTGATTGTTGCAAACTTTGATAGGTATAGGACGCACCGTATAGAAGTTAGGGCCATTTGAAGATTTATCAGTGTTTTATTTGGGACTCAAGGGTAGCATAGCTATGAGCGATAGCGTAAAGTGACAAGAGGCACGAGTACTTGATTGTCAAAAAATTTCAAGGTGTTATGACGCTCCAGTAAAAAGTTACAAGCATTTGATTGTTGCAAACTTTGATAGGTGTAGGACGAACCGTATAGAAGTTAGGGCCATTTGAAGTTTTATCAGTGTTTGTTTTGGTACTCAAGTACTTTATTGTCACAAAATTTCAAGATTTTATGACGCTCCAGTAAAAAGTTACAAGCATTTGATTGTTGCAAACTTTGATAGGTGTAGGACGAACCGTATAGAAGTTAGGGCCATTTGAAGTTTTATCAGTGTTTGTTTTGGTATTCAAGTACTTTATTGTCACAAACTTTCAAGATTTTATGACGCTCCAGTAAAAAGTTACAAGCATTTGATTGTTGCAAATTTTGACAGGTGTAGGACGAACCGTATAGTAGTTAGGGCCATTTGAAGTTTTATCAGTGTTTGATTTGGGACTCAAGGGTAGCATAGCTATGAGCGATAGCTTAAATTGACAAGAGGCACGAGTACTTTATTGTCACAAAATTTCAAGGTTTTATGATGCTCCAGTAAAAAGTTACAAGCATTTGATTGTTGCAAACTTTGATAGGTGTAGGACGAACCGTATAGAAGTTAGGGCCATTTGAAGTTTTATCAGTGTTTGTTTTGGTACTCAAGTACTTTTATTGTCACAAAATTTCAAGATTTTATGACGCTCCAGTAAAAAGTTACAAGCATTTGATTGTTGCAAACTTTGATAGGTGTAGGACGAACCGTATAGAAGTTAGGGCTATTTGAAGTCTTATCAGTGTTTGTTTTGGTACTCAAGTACTTTATGGTCACACAATTTCAAGGTTTTATGACGCTCCAGTAAAAAATTACAAGCATTTCAATGTTGCAAACTTTGATAGGTATAGGACGCACAGTATAGATGTTATGGCCATTTGAAGCTTTATCAGTCTTTTATTTGGGACTCAAGGGTAGCATAGCTATGAGCGATAGCTTAAATTGACAAGAGGCTCGAGTACTTTATTGTCACAAAATTTCAAGGTCTTATGACGCTCCAGTAAAAAGTTACAAGCATTTGATTGTTGCAAACTTTGATAGGTGTAGGACGAACCGTATAGAAGTTAGGGTCATTTGAAGTTTTATCAGTGTTTGTTTTGGTACTCAAGTACTTTATTGTCACAAAATTTCATATAGAAGTTAGGGCCATTTGAAGTTTTATCAGTGTTTGAATTGGGACTCAAGGGTAGCATAGCTATGAGCGATAGCTTAAATTGACAAGAGGCTCGAGTACTTTATTGTCACAAAATTTCAAGGTTTTATGACGCTCCAGTAAAAAATTACAAGCATTTGATTATTGCAAACTTTGATAGGTGTAGGACGAACCGTATAGAAGTTAGGGCCAATTGAAGTTTTATCAGTGTTTGTTTTGGTACTCAAGTACTTTATTGTCACAAAATTTCCAAGTTTTATGACGCTCCAGTAAAAAATTACAAGCATTTCAATGTTGCAAACTTTGATAGGTATAGGACGCACAGTATAGATGTTATGGCCATTTGAAGTTTTATCAGTTTTTTATTTGGGACTCAAGGGTAGCATAGCTATGAGCGATAGCTTAAATTGGCAAGAGGCTCGAGTACTTTATTGTCACAAAATTTCAAGGTCTTATGACTCTCCAGTAAAAAGTTACAAGCATTTGATTGTTGCAAACTTTGATAGCTGTAGGACGAACCGTATAGAAGTTACTGCCATTTGAAGTTTTATCAGTGTTTGTTTTGGTACTCAAGTACTTTATTGTCACAAAATTTCAAGGTTTTATGACGCTCCAGTAAAAAGTTACAAGCATTTGATTGTTGCAAATTTTGATAGGTGTAGGACGAACCGTATAGAAGTTACTGCCATTTGAAGTTTTATCAGTGTTTGTTTTGGTACTCAAGTACTTTATTGTAACAAAATTTCATATAGAAGTTAGGGCCATTTGAAGTTTTATCAGTGTTTGATTTGGGACTCAAGGGTAGCATAGCTATGAGCAATAGCTTAAATTGACAAGAGGCTCGAGTACTTTATTGTCACAAAATTTCAAGGTTTTATGACGCTCCAGTAAAAAATTACAAGCATTTGATTATTGCAAACTTTGATAGGTGTAGGACGAACCGTATAGAAGTTAGGGCCATTTGAAGTTTTATCAGTGTTTGTTTTGGTACTCAAGTAATTTATTGTCACAAAATATCAAGGTTTTATGACGCTCCAGTAAAAAGTTACAAGCATTTCAATGTTGCAAACTTTGATAGGTATAGGACGCACAGTATAGATGTTATGGCCATTTGAAGTTTTATCAATGTTTTATTTGGGACTCAAGGGTAGCATAGCTATGAGCGATAGCTTAAATTGACAAGAGCACGAGTACTTTATTGTCAAAAATTTCAAGGTTTTATGACGCTCCAGTAAAAAATTACAAGCATTTGAT
Source organism: Clusia tigrina (assembly GCA_920105625.2). Lineage (NCBI taxonomy): Eukaryota > Metazoa > Arthropoda > Insecta > Diptera > Clusiidae > Clusia > Clusia tigrina. The sequence continues at coordinate 65,439,197 of OV050032.1, forward strand.
TATTGCAAACATTGATAGGTGTAGGACGAACCGTATAGAAGTTAGGGCCATTTGAAGTTTTATCAGTGTTTGTTTTGGTACTCAAGTACTTTATTGTCACAAAATTTCAAGGTTTTATGACGCTCCAGTAAAAAGTTACAAGCATTTGATTGTTGCAAATTTTAATAGGTGTAGGACGAACCGTATAGAAGTTAGGGCCATTTGAAGTTTTATCAGTGTTTTATTTGGGACTCAAGGGTAGCATAGCTATGAGCGATAGCGTAAAGTGACAAGAGGCACGAGTACTTTATTGTCATAAAATTTCAAGGTTTTATGACGCTCAAGTAAAAACTTACAAGCATTTGATTATTGCAAACTTTGATAGGTATAGGACGCACCGTATAGAAGTTAGGGCCATTTGAAGATTTATCAGTGTTTTATTTGGGACTCAAGGGTAGCATAGCTATGAGCGATAGCGTAAAGTGACAAGAGGCACGAGTACTTGATTGTCAAAAAATTTCAAGGTGTTATGACGCTCCAGTAAAAAGTTACAAGCATTTGTTTGTTGCAAACTTTGATAGGTGTAGGACGCACCGTATAGAAGTTAGGGCCATTTGAAGTTTTATCAGTGTTTGTTTTGGTACTGAAGTACTTTATTGTCACAAAATTTCAAGATTTTATGACGCTCCAGTAAAAAGTTACAAGCATTTGATTGTTGCAAACTTTGATAGGTGTAGGACGAACCGTATAGAAGTTAGGGCCATTTGAAGTCTTATCAGTGTTTGTTTTCGTACTCAAGCTCTTTATGGTCACAAAATTTCAAGGACTTATGACGCTCCAGTAAAAAGTTACTAGCATTTGATTGTTGCAAACTTTGATAGGTGTAGGACGAACCGTATAGAAGTTAGGGCCATTTGAAGTTTTATCAGTGTTTATTTTGGTACTCAAGTAATTTATTGTCACAAAATTTCAAGGTTTTATGACGCTCCAGTAAAAAGTTACAAGCATTTGATTGTTGCAAACTTTGATAGGTGTAGGACGAACCGTATAGAAGTTAGGGCTATTTGAAGTCTTATCAGTGTTTGTTTTGGTACTCAAGTACTTTATGGTCACACAATTTCAAGGTTTTATGACGCTCCAGTAAAAAATTACAAGCATTTCAATGTTGCAAACTTTGATAGGTATAGGACGCACAGTATAGATGTTATGGCCATTTGAAGTTTTATCAGTCTTTTATTTGGGACTCAAGGGTAGCATAGCTATGAGCGATAGCTTAAATTGACAAGAGGCTCGAGTACTTTATTGTCACAAAATTTCAAGGTCTTATGACGCTCCAGTAAAAAGTTACAAGCATTTGATTGTTGCAAACTTTGATAGGTGTAGGACGAACCGTATAGAAGTTAGGGTCATTTGAAGTTTTATCAGTGTTTGTTTTGGTACTCAAGTACTTTATTGTCACAAAATTTCATATAGAAGTTAGGGCCATTTGAAGTTTTATCAGTGTTTGAATTGGGACTCAAGGGTAGCATAGCTATGAGCGATAGCTTAAATTGACAAGAGGCTCGAGTACTTTATTGTCACAAAATTTCAAGGTTTTATGACGCTCCAGTAAAAAATTACAAGCATTTGATTATTGCAAACTTTGATAGGTGTAGGACGAACCGTATAGAAGTTAGGGCCAATTGAAGTTTTATCAGTGTTTGTTTTGGTACTCAAGTACTATATATTTTCACAAAATTTCCAAGTTTTATGACGCTCCAGTAAAAAATTACAAGCATTTCAATGTTGCAAACTTTGATAGGTATAGGACGCACAGTATAGATGTTATGGCCATTTGAAGTTTTATCAGTTTTTTATTTGGGACTCAAGGGTAGCATAGCTATGAGCGATAGCTTAAATTGGCAAGAGGCTCGAGTACTTTATTGTCACAAAATTTCAAGGTCTTATGACTCTCCAGTAAAAAGTTACAAGCATTTGATTGTTGCAAACTTTGATAGCTGTAGGACGAACCGTATAGAAGCTACTGCCATTTGATGTTTTATCAGTGTTTGTTTTGGTACTCAAGTACTTTATTGTCACAAAATTTCAAGGTTTTATGACGCTCCAGTAAAAAGTTACAAGCATTTGATTGTTGCAAATTTTGATAGGTGTAGGACGAACCGTATAGAAGTTACTGCCATTTGAAGTTTTATCAGTGTTTGTTTTGGTACTCAAGTACTTTATTGTAACAAAATTTCATATAGAAGTTAGGGCCATTTGAAGTTTTATCAGTGTTTGATTTGGGACTCAAGGGTAGCACAGCTATGAGCAATAGCTTAAATTGACAAGAGGCTCGAGTACTTTATTGTCACAAAATTTCAAGGTTTTATGACGCTCCAGTAAAAAATTACAAGCATTTGATTATTGCAAACTTTGATAGGTGTAGGACGAACCGTATAGAAGTTAGGGCCATTTGAAGTTTTATCAGTGTTTGTTTTGGTACTCAAGTAATTTATTGTCACAAAATATCAAGGTTTTATGACGCTCCAGTAAAAAGTTACAAGCATTTCAATGTTGCAAACTTTGATAGGTATAGGACGCACAGTATAGATGTTATGGCCATTTGAAGTTTTATCAATGTTTTATTTGGGACTCAAGGGTAGCATAGCTATGAGCGATAGCTTAAATTGACAAGAGCACGAGTACTTTATTGTCAAAAATTTCAAGGTTTTATGACGCTCCAGTAAAAAATTACAAGCATTTGATTATTGCAAACATTGATAGGTGTAGGACGAACCGTATAGAAGTTAGGGCCATTTGAAGTTTTATCAGTGTTTGTTTTGGTACTCAAGTACTTTATTGTCACAAAATTTCAAGGTTTTATGACGCTCCAGTAAAAAGTTACAAGCATTTGATTGTTGCAAATTTTAATAGGTGTAGGACGAACCGTATAGAAGTTAGGGCCATTTGAAGTTTTATCAGTGTTTTATTTGGGACTCAAGGGTAGCATAACTATGAGCGATAGCGTAAAGTGACAAGAGGCACGAGTACTTTATTGTCATAAAATTTCAAGGTTTTATGACGCTCCAGTAAAAACTTACAAGCATTTGATTGTTGCAAACTTTGATAGGTATAGGACGCACCGTATAGAAGTTAGGGCCATTTGAAGATTTATCAGTGTTTTATTTGGGACTCAAGGGTAGCATAGCTATGAGCGATAGCGTAAAGTGACAAGAGGCACGAGTACTTGATTGTCAAAAAATTTCAAGGTGTTATGACGCTCCAGTAAAAAGTTACAAGCATTTGTTTGTTGCAAACTTTGATAGGTGTAGGACGCACCGTATAGAAGTTAGGGCCATTTGAAGTTTTATCAGTGTTTGTTTTGGTACTCAAGTACTTTATTGTCACAAAATTTCAAGATTTTATGACGCTCCAGTAAAAAGTTACAAGCATTTGATTGTTGCAAACTTTGATAGGTGTAGGACGAACCGTATAGAAGTTAGGGCCATTTGAAGTCTTATCAGTGTTTGTTTTGGTACTCAAGCTCTTTATGGTCACAAAATTTCAAGGACTTATGACGCTCCAGTAAAAAGTTACTAGCATTTGATTGTTGCAAACTTTGATAGGTGTAGGACGAACCGTATAGAAGTTAGGGCCATTTGAAGTTTTATCAGTGTTTATTTTGGTACTCAAGTAATTTATTGTCACAAAATTTCAAGGTTTTATGACGCTCCAGTAAAAAGTTACAAGCATTTGATTGTTGCAAATTTTGATAGGTGTAGGACGAACCGTATAGAAGTTAGGGCCATTTGAAGTTTTATCAGTGTTTGTTTTGGTACTCAAGTACATTATTGTCAAAAATTTCAAGGTTTTATGACGCCCCAGTAAAAAGTTACAAGCATTTGATTGTTGCAAACTTTGATAGGTGTAGGACAAACCGTATAGAAGTTATGGCCATTTGAAGTTTTATCAGTGTTTGATTTGGGACTCAAGGGTAGCATAGCTATGACCGATAGCTTAAATTGACAAGAGGCACGCGTACTTTATTGTCAAAAAGTTTCAAGGTGTTATGACTCTCCAGTAAAAAGTTACAAGCATTTCAATGTTGCAAACTTTGATAGGTATAGGACGCACAGTATAGAAGTTATGGCCATTTGAAGTTTTATCAGTGTTTGATTTGGGACTCAAAAGTAGAATAGCTATGAGCGATAGCTTAAATTGACAAGAGGCACGAGTACTTTATTGTCACAAAATTTCAAGGTTTTATGATGCTCCAGTAAAAAGTTACAAGCATTTGATTGTTGCAAACTTTGATAGGTGTAGGACGAACCGTATAGAAGTTAGGGCCATTTGAAGTTTTATCAGTGTTTGTTTTGGTACTCAAGTACTTTATTGTCACAAAATTTCAAGATTTTATGACGCTCCAGTAAAAAGTTACAAGCATTTGATTGTTGGAAACTTTGATAGGTGTAGGACGAACCGTATAGAAGTTAGGGCCATTTGAAGTTTTATCAGTGTTTGTTTTGGTACTCAAGTACTTTATTGTCACAAAATTTCAAGATTTTATGACGCTCCAGTAAAAAGTTACAAGCATTTGATTGTTGCAAATTTTGATAGTTGTAGGACGAACCGTATAGAAGTTAGGGCCATTTGAAGTTATATCAGTGTTTGATTTGGGACTCAAGGGTAGCATAGCTATGAGCGATAGCTTAAATTGACAAGAGGCCGAGTACTTTATTGTCACAAAATTTCAAGGTTTTATGATGCTCCAGTAAAAAGTTACAAGCATTTGATTGTTGCAAACTTTGATAGGTGTAGGACGAACCGTATAGAAGTTAGGGCCATTTGAAGTTTTATCAGTGTTTGTTTTGGTACTCAAGTACTTTATTGTCACAAAATTTCAAAGTTTTATGACGCTCCAGTAAAAAATTACAAGCATTTCAATGTTGCAAACTTTGATAGGTATAGGACGCACAGTATAGATGTTGTGGCCATTTGAAGTTTTATCAGTTTTTTATTTGGGACTCAAGGGTAGCATAGCTATGAGCGATAGCTTAAATTGACAAGAGGCTCGAGTACTTTATTGTCACAAAATTTCAAGGTCTTATGACTCTCCAGGAAAAAGTTACAAGCATTTGATTGTTGCAAATTTTGATAGGTGTAGGACGAACCGTATAGAAGTTACTGCCATTTGAAGTTTTATCAGTGTTTGTTTTGGTACTCAAGTACTTTATTGTCACAAAATTTCAAGGTTTTATGACGCTCTAGTAAAAAGTTACAAGCATTTGATTGTTGCAAGCTTTGATAGGTATAGGACGAACCATATAGAAGTTAAGGCCATTTGAAGTTTTATCAGTGTTTGTTTTGGTACTCAAGTACTTTATTGTCACAAAATTTCAAGGTTTTATGACGCTCCAGTAAAAAGTTACAAGCATTTGATTGATGCAAACTTTGATAGGTGTAGGACGAACCGTATAGAAGTTAGGGCCATTTGAAGTTTTATCAGTGTTTGATTTGGGACTCAAGGGCAGCATAGCTATGAGCGATAGCTTAAATTGACAAGTGGCTCGAGTACTTTATTGCCACAAAATTTCAAGGTTTTATGACGCTCCAGTAAAAAGTTACAAGCATTTGATTGCTGCAAACTTTGATAGGTGTAGGACGAACCGTATAGAAGTTAGGGCCATTTGAAGTTTTATCAGTGTTTGTTTTGGTACTCAAGTACTTTATTGTCACAAAATTTCAAGGTTTTATGACGCTCCAGTAAAAAGTTACAAGCATTTGATTGTTGCAAACTTTGATAGGTGTTGGACGAACCGTATAGAAGTTAGGGCCATTTGAAGTTTTATCAGATTTTTGATTTGGGACTCAAGGGTAGCATAGCTATGAGCGATAGCTTAAATTGACAAGAGGCTCGAGTACTTTATTGTCACAAAATTTCAAGGTTTTATGACGCTCCAGTAAAAAGTTACAAGCATTTCAATGTTGCAAACTTTGATAGGTATAGGACGCACAGTATAGATGTTATGGCCATTTGAAGTTTTATCAGTGTTTTATTTGGGACTCTAGGGTAGCATAGCTATGAGCGATAGCTTAAATTGACAAGAGGCTCGAGTACTTTATTGTCACAAAATTTCAAGGTCTTATGACGCTCCAGTAAAAAGTTACAGGCATTTGATTGTTGCAAACTTTGATAAGTTTAGGACGAACCGTATAGAAGTTAGGGTCATTTGAAGTTTTTATCAGTGTTTATTTTGGTACTCAAGTACTTTATTGTCACAAAATTTCAAGGTTTTATGAGGCTCCAGTAAAAAGTTACAAGCATTTGATTGTTGCAAACTTTGATAGGTGTACGACGAACCGTATAGAAGTTATTGCCATTTGAAGTTTTATCAGTGTTGGTTTTGATACTCAAGTACTTTATTGTCACAAAATTTCAAGGTATTTTGACGCTCCTGTAAAAAGTTACAAGCATTTGATTGTTGCAAACTTTAATAGGTGTAGGACGAACCGTATAGAAGTTAGGGCCATTTGAAGTTTTATCAGTGTTTGTTTTGGTACTGAAGTACTTTATTGTCACAAAATTTCAAGGTTTTATGACGCTCCAGTAAAAAGTTACAAGCATTTGATTGTTGCAAACTTTGATAGGTGTACGACGAACCGTATAGAAGTTAGGGCCATTTGAAGTTTTATCAGTGTTTGTTTTGGTACTCAAGTACTTTATTGTCACAAAATTTCAAGGTATTTTGACGCTCCTGTAAAAAGTTACAAGCATTTGATTGTTGCAAACTTTAATAGGTGTAGGACGAACCGTATAGAAGTTAGGGCCATTTGAAGTTTTATCAGTGTTTGTTTTGGTACTGAAGTACTTTATTGTCACAACATTTCAAGGTTTTATGACGCTCCAGTAAAAAGTTACAAGCATTTGATTGTTGCAAGCTTTGATAGGTGTAGGACGAACCATATAGAAGTTAAGGCCATTTTAAGTTTTATCAGTGTTTGTTTTGGTACTCAAGTACTTTATTGTCACAAAATTTCAAGGTTTCATGACGCTCCAGTAAAAAGTTACAAGCATTTGATTGTTGCAAATTTTGCTAGGTGTAGGACGAACCGTATAGAAGTTAGGGCCATTTGAAGTTTTATCAATGTTTGTTTTGGTACTCAAGTACTTCATTGTCAAACAATTTCAAGGTGTTATGACGCTCCAGTAAAAAGTTACAAGCATTTGATTGTTGCAAACTTTGATAAGTATACGACGCACCGTATAGAAGTTAGGGCCATTTGAAGTTTTATCAGTGTTTTGTTTGGGACTCAAGGGTAGCATAGCTATGAGCGATAGCGTAAAGTGACAAGAGGCACGAGTACTTTATTGTGAAAAAATTTCAAGGTTTTATGACGCTCCAGTAAAAAGTTACAAGCATTTGATTGTTGCAAACTTTGATAGGTATAGGACGCACCGTATAGAAGTTAGGGCCATTTGAAGTTTTATCAATGTTTGTTTTGGTACTCAATTACTTTATTGTCAAAAAATTTCAAGGTGTTATGACGCTCCAGTAAAAAGTTACAAGCATTTGATTGTTGCAAACTTTGATAGGTATAGGACGCACCGTATAGAAGTTAGGGCCATTTGAAGTTTTATCAGTGTTTTATTTGGGACTCAAGGGTAGCATAGCTATGAGCGATAGCGTAAAGTGACAAGAGGCACGAGTACTTGATTGTCAAAAAATTTCAAGGTGTTATGACGCTCCAGTAAAAAGTTACAAGCATTTGTTTGTTGCAAACTTTGATAGGTGTAGGACGCACCATATAGAAGTTAGGGCCATTTGAAGTTTTATCAGTGTTTGTTTTGCTACTCAAGTACTTTATTGTCACAAAATTTCAAGGTTTTATGACGCTCTAGTAAAAAGTTACAAGCATTTGATTGTTGCAAACTTTGATAGGTGTAGGACGAACCGTATAGAAGTTAGGGCCATTTGAAGTTTTATCAGTGTTTGTTTTGGTGCTCAAGTACTTTATTGTCACAAAATTTCAAGGTTTTTGGACGCTCCAGTAAAAAGTTACAAGCATTTGATTGTTGCAAACTTTTATAGGTGTAGGACAAACCGTATAGAAGTTAGGGCCATTTGAAGTTTTATCAGTGTTTGATTTGGGACTCAAGGGCAGCATAGCTATGAGCGATAGCTTAAATTGACAAGAGGCTCGAGTACTTTATTGCCACAAAATTTCAAGGTTTTATGACGCTCCAGTAAAAAGTTACCAGCAATTGATTGTTGCAAACTTTGTTAGGTGTAGGACGAACCGTATAGAAGTTAGGGCCATTTGAAGTTTTATCAGTGTTTCTTTTGGTTCTCAAGTACTTTATTGTCACAAAATTTCAAAGTTTTATGACGCTCCAGTAAAAAGTTACAAGCATTTCAATGCTGCAAACTTTGATAGGTATAGGACGCACAGTATAGAAGTTATGGCCATTTGAAGTTTTATCAGTGTTTGATTTGGGACTCAAGGGTAGCATAGCTATGACCGATAGCTTAAATTGACAAGAGGCACGAGTACTTTATTGTCAAAAAGTTTCAAGGTGCTATTAAGCTCCAGTATAAAGTTACAAGCATTTCAATGTTGCAAACTTTGATAGGTATAGGACGCACAGTATAGAAGTTATGGCCATTTGAAGTTTTATCAGTGTTTGATTTGGGACTCAAAAGTAGAATAGCTATGAGCGATAGCTTAAATTGACAAGAGGCTCGAGTACTTTATTGTCACAAAATTTCAAGGTCTTATGACGCTCCAGTAAAAAGTTACAAGCATTTGATTGTTGCAAACTTTGATAGGTGTAGGACGAACCGTATAGAAGTTAGGGCCATTTGAAGTTTTTATCAGTGTTTATTTTGGTACTCAAGTACTTTATTGTCACAAAATTTCAAGGTTTTATGACGCTCCAGTAAAAAGTTACAAGCATTTGATTGTTGCAAACTTTGATAGGTGTAGGACGAACCGTATAGAAGTTATTGCCATTTGAAGTTTTATCAGTGTTGGTTTTGGTACTCAAGTACTTTATTGTCACAAAATTTCAAGGTATTTTGACGCTCCTGTAAAAAGTTACAAGCATTTGATTGTTGCAAACTTTAATAGGTGTAGGACGAACCGTATAGAAGTTAGGGCCATTTGAAGTTTTATCAGTGTTTGTTTTGGTACTGAAGTACTTTATTGTCACAAAATTTCAAGGTTTTATGAGGCTCCAGTAAAAAGTTACAAGCATTTGATTGTTGCAAACTTTGATAGGTGTACGACGAACCGTATAGAAGTTATTGCCATTTGAAGTTTTATCAGTGTTTGTTTTGATACTCAAGTACTTTATTGTCACAAAATTTCAAGGTATTTTGACGCTCCTGTAAAAAGTTACAAGCATTTGATTGTTGCAAACTTTAATAGGTGTAGGACGAACCGTATAGAAGTTAGGGCCATTTGAAGTTTTATCAGTGTTTGTTTTGGTACTGAAGTACTTTATTGTCACAAAATTTCAAGGTTTTATGACGCTCCAGTAAAAAGTTACAAGCATTTGATTGTTGCAAGCTTTGATAGGTGTAGGACGAACCGTATAGAAGTTAAGGCCATTTTAAGTTTTATCAGTGTTTTATTTGGGACTCAAGGGTAGCATAGCTATGAGCGATAGCGTAAAGTGACAAGAGGCATGAGTACTTTATTGTCAAAAAATTTCAAGGTTTTATGACGCTCCAGTAAAAAGTTACAAGCATTTGATTGTTGCAAACTTTGATAGGTATAGGACGCACCGTATAGAAGTTAGGGCCATTTGAAGTTTTATCAGTGTTTGTTTTGGTACTCAAGTACTTCATTGTCAAAAAATTTCAAGGTGTTATGACGCTCCAGTAAAAAGTTACAAGCATTTGATTGTTGCAAACTTTGATAAGTATAGGACGCACCGTATAGAAGTTAGGGCCATTTGAAGTTTTATCAGTGTTTTATTTGGGACTCAAGGGTAGCATAGCTATGAGCGATAGCGTAAAGTGACAAGAGGCACGAGTACTTGATTGTCAAAAAATTTCAAGGTGTTATGACGCTCCAGTAAAAAGTTACAAGCATTTGTTTGTTGCAAACTTTGATAGGTGTAGGACGCACCATATAGAAGTTAGGGCCATTTGAAGTTTTATCAGTTTTTGTTTTGCTACTCAAGTACTTTATTGTCACAAAATTTCAAGGTTTTATGACGCTCTAGTAAAAAGTTACAAGCGTTTGATTGTTGCAAATTTTGATAGGTGTAGGACGAACCGTATAGAAGTTAGGGCCATTTGAAGTTTTATCAGTGTTTGTTTTGGTGCTCAAGTACTTTATTGTCACAAAATTTCAAGGTTTTTGGACGCTCCAGTAAAAAGTTACAAGCATTTGATTGTTGCAAACTTTTATAGGTGTAGGACAAACCGTATAGAAGTTAGGGCCATTTGAAGTTTTATCAGTGTTTGATTTGGGACTCAAGGGCAGCATAGCTATGAGCGATAGCTTAAATTGACAAGAGGCTCGAGTACTTTATTGCCACAAAATTTCAAGGTTTTATGACGCTCCAGTAAAAAGTTACCAGCATTTGATTGTTGCAAACTTTGTTAGGTGTAGGACGAACCGTATAGAAGTTAGGGCCATTTGAAGTTTTATCAGTGTTTCTTTTGGTTCTCAAGTACTTTATTGTCACAAAATTTCAAAGTTTTATGACGCTCCAGTAAAAAGTTACAAGCATTTCAATGTTGCAAACTTTGATAGGTATAGGACGCACAGTATAGAAGTTATGGCCATTTGAAGTTTTATCAGTGTTTGATTTGGGACTCAAGGGTAGCATAGCTATGACCGATAGCTTAAATTGACAAGAGGCACGCGTACTTTATTGTCAAAAAGTTTCAAGGTGCTATTAAGCTCCAGTATAAAGTTACAAGCATTTCAATGTTGCAAACTTTGATAGCTATAGGACGCACAGTATAGAAGTTATGGCCATTTGAAGTTTTATCAGTGTTTGATTTGGGACTCAAAAGTAGAATAGCTATGAGCGATAGCTTAAATTGACAAGAGGCACGAGTACTTTATTGTCACAAAATTTCAAGGTTTTATGATGCTCCAGTAAAAAGTTACAAGCATTTGATTGTTGCAAACTTTGATAGGTGTAGGACGAACCGTATAGAAGTTAGGGCCATTTGAAGTTTTATCAGTGTTTGTTTTGGTACTCAAGTACTTTATTGTCACAAAATTTCAAGATTTTATGACGCTCCAGTAAAAAGTTGCAAGCATTTGATTGTTGGAAACTTTGATAGGTGTAGGACGAACCGTATAGAAGTTAGGGCCATTTGAAGTTTTATCAGTGTTTGTTTTGGTACTCAAGTACTTTATTGTCACAAAATTTCAAGATTTTATGACGCTCCAGTAAAAAGTTACAAGCATTTGATTGTTGCAAATTTTGATAGGTGTAGGACGAGCCGTATAGAAGTTAGGGCCATTTGAAGTTATATCAGTGTTTGATTTGGGACTCAAGGGTAGCATAGCTATGAGCGATAGCTTAAATTGACAAGAGGCCGAGTACTTTATTGTCACAAAATTTCAAGGTTTTATGATGCTCCAGTAAAAAGTTACAAGCATTTGATTGTTGCAAACTTTGATAGGTGTAGGACGAACCGTATAGAAGTTAGGGCCATTTGAAGTTTTATCAGTGTTTGTTTTGGTACTCAAGTACTTTATTGTCACAAAATTTCAAAGTTTTATGACGCTCCAGTAAAAAATTACAAGCATTTCAATGTTGCAAACTTTGATAGGTATAGGACGCACAGTATAGATGTTGTGGCCATTTGAAGTTTTATCAGTTTTTTATTTGGGACTCAAGGGTAGCATAGCTATGAGCGATAGCTTAAATTGACAAGAGGCTCGAGTACTTTATTGTCACAAAATTTCAAGGTCTTATGACTCTCCAGGAAAAAGTTACAAGCATTTGATTGTTGCAAATTTTGATAGCTGTTGGACGAACCGTATAGAAGTTACTGCCATTTGAAGTTTTATCAGTGTTTGTTTTGGTACTCAAGTACTTTATTGTCACAAAATTTCAAGGTTTTATGACGCTCCAGTAAAAAGTTACAAGCATTTGATTGTTGCAAATTTTGATAGGTTTAGGACGAACCGTATAGAAGTTACTGCCATTTGAAGTTTTATCAGTGTTTGTTTTGGTACTCAAGTACTTTATTGTAACAAAATTTCATATAGAAGTTAGGGCCATTTGAAGTTTTATCAGTGTTTGATTTGGGACTCAAGGGTAGCATAGCTATGAGCGATAGCTTAAATTGACAAGACGCTCGAGTACTTTATTGTCACAAAATTTCAAGGTTTTATGACGCTCCAGTAAAAAATTACAAGCATTTGATTATTGCAAACTTTGATAGGTGTAGGACGAACCGTATAGAAGTTAGGGCCATTTGAAGTTTTATCAGTGTTTGTTTTGGTACTCAAGTACTTTATTGTCACATAATTTCAAGGTTTTAGGACGCTCCAGTAAAAAGTTACAAGCATTTGATTGTTGCAAATTTTGATAGATGTAGGCCGAACCGTATAGAAGTTAGGGCCATTTGAAGTTTTATCAGTGTTTGATTTGGGACTCAAGGGTAGCATAGCTATGAGCGATAGCTTAAATTGACAAGAGGCACGAGTACTTTATTGTCACAAAATTTCAAGGTTTTATGATGCTCCAGTAAAAAGTTACAAGCATTTGATTGTTGCAAACTTTGATAGGTGTAGGACGAACCGTATAGAAGTTAGGGCCATTTGAAGTTTTATCAGTGTTTGTTTTGGTACTCCAGTACTTTTATTGTCACAAAATTTAGAGGTGTTATGACGCTCCAGTAAAAAGTTACAAGCATTTGATTGTTGCAAACTTTGATAGGTGTAGGACGAACCGTATAGAAGTTAGGGCCATTTGAAGTTTTATCAGTGTTTGTTTTGGTACTCAAGTACTTTATTGTCACAAAATTTCAAAGTTTTATGACACTCCAGTAAAAAATTACAAGCATTTCAATGTTGCAAACTTTGATAGGTATAGGACGCACAGTATAGATGTTATGGCCATTTGAAGTTTTATCAGTTTTTTATTTGGGACTCAAGGGTAGCATAGCTATGACCGATAGCTTAAATTGACAAGAGGCTCGAGTACTTTATTGTCACAAAATTTCAAGGTCTTATGACTCTCCAGGAAAAAGTTACAAGCATTTGATTGTGGCAAACTTTGATAGCTGTAGGACGAACCGTATAGAAGTTACTGCCATTTGAAGTTTTATCAGTGTTTATTTTGGTACTCAAGTACTTTATTGTCACAAAATTTCAAGGTTTTATGACGCTCCAGTAAAAAATTACAAGCATTTGATTATTGCAAACTTTGATAGGTGTAGGACGAACCGTATAGAAATTAGGGCCATTTGAAGTTTTATCAGTGTTCGTTTTGGTACTCAAGTACTTTATTGTAACAAAATTTCATATAGAAGTTAGGGCCATTTGAAGTTTTATCAGTGTTTGATTTGGGACTCAAGGGTAGCATAGCTATGAGCGATAGCTTAAATTGACAAGACGCTCGAGTACTTTATTGTCACAAAATTTCAAGGTTTTATGACGCTCCAGTAAAAAATTACAAGCATTTGATTATTGCAAACTTTGATAGGTGTAGGACGAACCGTATAGAAGTTAGGGCCATTTGAAATTTTATCAGTGTTTGTTTTGGTACTCAAGTACTTTATTGTCACAAAATTTCAAGGTTTTAGGACGCTCCAGTAAAAAGTTACAAGCATTTGATTGTTGCAAATTTTGATAGCTGTAGGCCGAACCGTATAGAAGTTAGGGCCATTTGAAGTTTTATCAGTGTTTGATTTGGGACTCAAGGGTAGCATAGCTATGAGCGATAGCTTAAATTGACAAGAGGCACGAGTACTTTATTGTCACAAAATTTCAAGGTTTTATGATGCTCCAGTAAAAAGTTACAAGCATTTGATTGTTGCAAACTTTGATAGGTGTAGGACGAACCGTATAGAAGTTAGGGCCATTTGAAGTTTTATCAGTGTTTGTTTTGGTACTCCAGTACTTTTATTGTCACAAAATTTGGAGGTGTTATGACGCTCCAGTAAAAAGTTACAAGCATTTGATTGTTGCAAACTTTGATAGGTGTAGGACGAACCGTATAGAAGTTAGGGCCATTTGAAGTTTTATCAGTGTTTGTTTTGGTACTCAAGTACTTTATTGTCACAAAATTTCAAAGTTTTATGACACTCCAGTAAAAAATTACAAGCATTTCAATGTTGCAAACTTTGATAGGTATAGGACGCACAGTATAGATGTTATGGCCATTTGAAGTTTTATCAGTTTTTGATTTGGGACTCAAGGGTAGCATAGCTATGACCGATAGCTTAAATTGACAAGAGGCTCGAGTACTTTATTGTCACAAAATTTCAAGGTCTTATGACTCTCCAGGAAAAAGTTACAAGCATTTGATTGTGGCAAACTTTGATAGCTGTAGGACGAACCGTATAGAAGTTACTGCCATTTGAAGTTTTATCAGTGTTTATTTTGGTACTCAAGTACTTTATTGTCACAAAATTTCAAGGTTTTATGACGCTCCAGTAAAAAATTACAAGCATTTGATTATTGCAAACTTTGATAGGTGTAGGACGAACCGTATAGAAGTTAGGGCCATTTGAAGTTTTATCAGTGTTTGTTTTGGTACTCAAGTACTTTATTGTCACAAAATTTCAAGGTTTTAGGACGCTCCAGTAAAAAGTTACAAGCATTTGATTGTTGCAAACTTTTATAGGTGTAGGACAAACCGTATAGAAGTTAGGGCCATTTGAAGTTTTATCAGTGTTTGTTTTGGAACTCAAGGGCAGCATAGCTATGAGCGATAGCTTAAATTGACAAGAGGCTCGAGTACTTTATTGCCTCAAAATTTCAAGGTTTTATGACGCTCCAGTAAAAAGTTACCAGCATTTGATTGTTGCAAACTTTGTTAGGTGTAGGACGAACCGTATAGAAGTTAGGGCCATTTGAAGTTTTATCAGTGT
The DNA here is from genome assembly GCA_920105625.2 of Clusia tigrina. Classification (NCBI taxonomy): domain Eukaryota; kingdom Metazoa; phylum Arthropoda; class Insecta; order Diptera; family Clusiidae; genus Clusia; species Clusia tigrina. Next base: position 65,454,232 of record OV050032.1, read on the forward strand.
TTGTTTTGGTACTCAAGTACTTTACTGTCACAAAATTTCAAGGTTTTATGACGCTCCAGTAAAAAGTTACAAGCATTTGATTGTTGCAAACTTTGATAGGTATAGGACGCACCGTATAGAAGTTAGGGCCATTTGAAGTTTTATCTGTGTTTTATTTGGGACTCAAGGGTAGCATAGCTATGAGCGATAGCGTAAAGTGACAAGAGGCACGAGTACTTTATTGTCAAAAAATTTCAAGGTGTTATGACGCTCTCGTAAAAAGTTACAAGCATTTGATTGTTGCAAACTTTGATAGGTGTAGGACGCACCGTATAGAAGTTAGGGCCATTTGAAGTTTTATCAGTGTTTGTTTTGGTACTCAAGTACTTTATTGTCACAAAATTTCAAGGTTTTATGACGCTCCAGTAAAAAGTTACAAGCATTTGATTGTTGCAAACTTTGATAGGTGTAGGACGAACCGTATAGAAGTTAGGGCCATTTAAAGTTTTATCAGTGTTTGATTTGGGACTCAAGGGCAGCATAGCTATGAGCGATAGCTTAAATTGACAAGTGGCTCGAGTACTTTATTGCCACAAAATTTCAAGGTTTTATGACGCTCCACTGAAAAGTTACAAGCATTTAAATGCCCCAATCTTTGATAGGTGTAGGACGCACCGTATAGAAGTTAGGGCCGTTTGATGTTTTATCAGTGTTTGTTTTGGTACTCAAGTACTTTATTGTCTCAAAATTTCAAGGTTTTATGACGCTCCAGTAAAAAGTTACAAGCATTTGATTGTTGCAAACTTTGATAGGTGTAGGACGAACCGTATAGAAGTTAGGGCCATTTGAAGTTTTATCTGTGTTTGATTTGGGACTCAAGGGTAGCATAGCTATGAGCGATAGCTTAAATTGACAAGAGGCTCGAGTACTTTATTGTCACAAAATTTCCAGGTTTTATGACGCTCCAGTAAAAAGTTACAAGCATTTGAATGTTGCAAACTTTGATAGGTATAGGACGCACAGTATAGATGTTATGGCCATTTGAAGTTTTATCAGTGTTTTATTTGGGACTCTAGGGTAGCATAGCTATGAGCGATAGCTTAAATTGACAAGAGGCTCGAGTACTTTATTGTCACAAAATTTCAAGGTCTTATGACGCTCCAGTAAAAAGTTACAAGCATTTGATTGTTGCAAACTTTGATAGGTGTAGGACGAACCGTATAGAAGTTAGGGCCATTTGAAGTTTTTATCAGTGTTTATTTTGGTACTCAAGTACTTTATTGTCACAAAATTTCAAGGTTTTATGACGCTCAAGTAAAAAGTTACAAGCATTTGATTGTTGCAAACTTTGATAGGTGTACGACGAACCGTATAGAAGTTATTGCCATTTGAAGTTTTATCAGTGTTGGTTTTGATACTCAAGTACTTTTTTGTCACAAAATTTCAAGGTATTTTGCCCTCCTGTAAAAAGTTACAAGCATTTGATTGTTGCAAACTTTAATAGGTGTAGGACGAACCGTATAGAAGTTAGGGCCATTTGAAGTTTTATCAGTGTTTGTTTTGGTACTGAAGTACTTTATTGTCACAAAATTAGAAGGTTTTATGACGCTCCAGTAAAAAGTTAGGAACATTTGATTGTTGCAAGCTTTGATAGGTGTAGGACGAACCATATAGAAGTTAAGGCCATTTGAAGTTTTATCAGTGTTTGTTTTGGTACTCAAGTACTTCATTGTCAAAAAATTTCAAGGTGTTATGACGCTCCAGTAAAAAGTTACAAGCATTTGATTGTTGCAAACTTTGATAAGTATAGGACGCACCGTATAGAAGTTAGGGCCATTTGAAGTTTTATCAGTGTTTTATTTGGGACTCAAGGGTAGCATAGCTATGAGCGATACTGTAAAGTGACAAGAGGCATGAGTACTTTATTGTGAAAAAATTTCAAGGTTTTATGAAGCTCCAGTAAAAAGTTACAAGCATTTGATTGTTGCAAACTTTGATAGGTATAGGATGCACCGTATAGAAGTTAGGGCCATTTGAAGTTTTATCAGTGTTTTATTTGAGACTCAAGGGTATCATAGCTATGAGCGATAGCGTAAAGTGACAAGAGGCACGAGTACTTGATTGTCAAAAAATTTCAAGGTGTTATGACGCTCCAGTAAAAAGATACAAGCATTTGTTTGTTGCAAACTTTGATAGGTGTAGGACGCACCATATAGAAGTTAGGACCATTTGAAGTTTTATAAGTGTTTGTTTTGCTACTCAAGTACTTTATTGTCACAAAATTTCAAGGTTTTATGACGCTCTAGTAAAAAGTTACAAGCGTTTGATTGTTGCAAACTTTGATAGGTGTAGAACGAATCGTATAGAAGTTAAGGCCATTTGGAGTTTTATCAGTGTTTGTTTTGGTACTCAAGTACTTTATTGTCACAAAATTTCAAGGTTTTTGGACGCTCCAGTAAAAAGTTACAAGCATTTGATTGTTGCAAACTTTTATAGGTGTAGGACAAACCGTATAGAAGTTAGGGCCATTTGAAGTTTTATCAGTGTTTGATTTGGGACTCAAGAGCAGCATAGCTATGAGCGATAGCTTAAATTGACAAGAGGCTCGAGTACTTTATTGCCACAAAATTTCAAGGTTTTATGACGCTCCAGTAAAAAGTTACCAGCATTTGATTGTTGCAAACTTTGTTAGGTGTAGGACGAACCGTATAGAAGTTAGGGCCATTTGAAGTTTTATCAGTGTTTCTTTTGGTTCTCAAGTACTTTATTGTCAAAAAATTTCAAAGTTTTATGACGCTCCAGTAAAAAGTTACAAGCATTTCAATGTTGCAAACTCTGATAGGTATAGGACGCACAGTATAGAAGTTATGGCCATTTGAAGTTTTATCAATGTTTAATTTGGGACTCAAGGGTAGCATAGCTATGACCGATAGCTTAAATTGACAAGAGGCACGCGTACTTTATTGTCAAAAAGTTTCAAGGTGTTATGACTCTCCAGTAAAAAGTTACAAGCATTTCAATGTTGCAAACTTTGATAGGTATAGGACGCACAGTATAGAAGTTATGGCCATTTGAAGTTTTATCAGTGTTTGATTTGGGACTCAAAAGTAGAATAGCTATGAGCGATAGCTTAAATTGACAAGAGGCACGAGTACTTTATTGTCACAAAATTTCAAGGTTTTATGATGCTCCAGTAAAAAGTTAAAAGCATTTGATTGTTGCAAACTTTGATAGGCGTAGGACGAACCGTATAGAAGTTAGGGCCATTTGAAGTTTTATCAGTGTTTGTTTTGGTACTCAAGTACTTTATTGTCACAAAATTTCAAGATTTTATGACGCTCCAGTAAAAAGTTACAAGCATTTGATTGTTGCAAATTTCGATAGGTGTAGGACGAACCGTATAGAAGTTAGGGCCATTTGAAGTTTTATCAGTGTTTGATTTGGTACTCAAGGGTAGCGTAGCTATGAGCGATAGCTTAAATTGACAAGAGGCACGAGTACTTTATTGTCACAAAATTTCAAGGTTTTATGATGCTCCAGTAAAAAGTTACAAGCATTTGATTGTTGCAAACTTTGATAGGTGTAGGACGAACCGTATAGAAGTTAGGGCCATTTGAAGTTTTATCAGTGTTTGTTTTGGTACTCAAGTACTTTTATAGTCACAAAATTTCAAGATTTTATGACGCTCCAGTAAAAAGTTACAAGCATTTGATTGTTGCAAACTTTGATAGGTGTAGGACGAACCGTATAGAAGTTAGGGCCATTTGAAGTTTTATCAGTGTTTGTTTTGGTACTCAAGTACTTTATTGTCACAAAATTTCAAAGTTTTATGACGCTCCAGTAAAAAATTACAAGCATTTCAATGTTGCAAACTTTGATAGGTGTAGGACGCACAGTATAGATGTTATGGCCATTTGAAGTTTTATCAGTTTTTTATTTGGGACTCAAGGGTAGCATAGCTATGAGCGATAGCTTAAATTGACAAGAGGCTCGAGTACTTTATTGTCACAAAATTTCAAGGTCTTATAACTCTCCAGGAAAACGTTACAAGCATTTGATTGTTGCAAACTTTAATAGCTGTAGGACGAACCGTACAGAAGTTAATGCCATTTGAAGTTTTATCAGTGTTTGTTTTGGTACTCAAGTACTTTATTGTCACAAAATTTCAAGGTTTTATGACGCTCCAGTAAAAAGTTACAAGCATTTGATTGTTGCAAATTTTGATAGGTGTAGGACGAACCGTATAGAAGTTACTGCCATTTGAAGTTTTATCAGTGTTTGTTTTGGTACTCAAGTACTTTATTGTAACAAAATTTCATATAGAAGTTAGGGCCATTTGAAGTTTTATCAGTGTTCGTTTTGGTACTCAAGTACTTTATTGTAAAAAAGTTTCAAGGTGTTATGACTCTCCAGTAAAAAGTTACAAGCATTTCAATGTTGCAAACTTTGATAGGTATAGGACGCACAGTATAGAAGTTATGGCCATTTGAAGTTTTATCATTGTTTGATTTGGGACTCAAAAGTAGAATAGCCCTGAGCGATAGCTTTAATTGACAAGAGGCACGAGTACTTTATTGTCACAAAATTTCAAGGTTTTATGATGCTCCAGTAAAAAGTTAAAAGCATTTGATTGTTGCAAACTTTGATAGGCGTAGGACGAACCGTATAGAAGTTAGGGCCATTTGAAGTTTTATCAGTGTTTGTTTTGGTACTCAAGTACTTTATTGTCACAAAATTTCAAGGTTTTAGGACGCTCCAGTAAAAAGTTACAAGCATTTGATTGTTGCAAACTTTTATAGGTGTAGGACAAACCGTATAGAAGTTAGGGCCATTTGAAGTTTTATCAGTGTTTGATTTGGAACTCAAGGGCAGCATAGCTATGAGCGATAGCTTAAATTGACAAGAGGCTCGAGTACTTTATTGCCTCAAAATTTCAAGGTTTTATGACGCTCCAGTAAAAAGTTACCAGCATTTGATTGTTGCAAACTTTGTTAGGTGTAGGACGAACCGTATAGAAGTTAGGGCCATTTGAAGTTTTATCAGTGTTTGTTTTGGTACTCAAGTACTTTACTGTCACAAAATTTCAAGGTTTTATGACGCTCCAGTAAAAAGTTACAAGCATTTGATTGTTGCAAACTTTGATAGGCGTAGGACGAACCGTATAGAAGTTAGGGCCATTTGAAGTTTTATCAGTGTTTGTTTTGGTACTCAAGTACTTTATTGTCACAAAATTTCAAGGTTTTAGGACGCTCCAGTAAAAAGTTACAAGCATTTGATTGTTGCAAACTTTTATAGGTGTAGGACAAACCGTATAGAAGTTAGGGCCATTTGAAGTTTTATCAGTGTTTGATTTGGGACTCAAGGGCAGCATAGCTATGAGCGATAGCTTAAATTGACAAGAGGCTCGAGTACTTTATTGCCACAAAATTTCAAGGTTTTATGACGCTCCAGTAAAAAGTTACCAGCATTTGATTGTTGCAAACTTTGATAGGTGTAGGACGAACCGTATAGAAGTTAGGGCCATTTGAAGTTTTATCAGTGTTTGTTTTGGTACTCAAGTACTTTACTGTCACAAAATTTCAAGGTTTTATGACGCTCCAGTAAAAAGTTACAAGCATTTGATTGTTGCAAACTTTGATAGGTATAGGACGCACCGTATAGAAGTTAGGGCCATTTGAAGTTTTATCTGTGTTTTATTTGGGACTCAAGGGTAGCATAGCTATGAGCGATAGCGTAAAGTGACAAGAGGCACGAGTACTTTATTGTCAAAAAATTTCAAGGTGTTATGACGCTCTTGTAAAAAGTTACAAGCATTTGATTGTTGCAAACTTTGATAGGTGTAGGACGCACCGTATAGAAGTTAGGGCCATTTGAAGTTTTATCAGTGTTTGTTTTGGTACTCAAGTACTTTATTGTCACAAAATTTCAAGGTTTTATGACGCTCCAGTAAAAAGTTACAAGCATTTGATTGTTGCAAACTTTGATAGGTGTAGGACGAACCGTATAGAAGTTAGGGCCATTTAAAGTTTTATCAGTGTTTGATTTGGGACTCAAGGGCAGCATAGCTATGAGCGATAGCTTAAATTGACAAGTGGCTCGAGTACTTTATTGCCACAAAATTTCAAGGTTTTATGACGCTCCAGTAAAAAGTTACAAGCATTTGATTGCTGCAAACTTTGATAGGTGTAGGACGAACCGTATAGAAGTTAGGGCCATTTGATGTTTTATCAGTGTTTGTTTTGGTACTCAAGTACTTTATTGTCACAAAATTTCAAGGTTTTATGACGCTCCAGTAAAAAGTTACAAGCATTTGATTGTTGCAAACTTTGATAGGTGTAGGACGAACCGTATAGAAGTTAGGGCCATTTGAAGTTTTATCTGTGTTTGATTTGGGACTCAAGGGTAGCATAGCTATGAGCGATAGCTTAAATTGACAAGAGGCTCGAGTACTTTATTGTCACAAAATTTCAAGGTTTTATGACGCTCCAGTAAACAGTTACAAGCATTTCAATGTTGCAAACTTTGATAGGTATAGGACGCACAGTATATATGTTATGGCCATTTGAAGTTTTATCAGTGTTTTATTTGGGACTCACGGGTAGCATAGCTATGAGCGATAGCTTAAATTGACAAGAGGCTCGAGTACTTTATTGTCACAAAATTTCAAGGTCTTATGACGCTCCAGTAAAAAGTTACAAGCATTTGATTGTTGCAAACTTTGATAGGTGTAGGACGAACCGTATAGAAGTTAGGGCCATTTGAAGTTTTTATCAGTGTTTATTTTGGTACTCAAGTACTTTATTGTCACAAAATTTCAAGGTTTTATGACGCTCCAGTAAAAAGTTACAAGCATTTGATTGTTGCAAACTTTGATAGGTGTACGACGAACCGTATAGAAGTTATTGCCATTTGAAGTTTTATCAGTGTTGGTTTTGATACTCAAGTACTTTTTTGTCACAAAATTTCAAGGTATTTTGCCCTCCTGTAAAAAGTTACAAGCATTTGATTGTTGCAAACTTTAATAGGTGTAGGACGAACCGTATAGAAGTTAGGGCCATTTGAAGTTTTATCAGTGTTTGTTTTGGTACTGAAGTACTTTATTGTCACAAAATTAGAAGGTTTTATGACGCTCCAGTAAAAAGTTAGGAACATTTGATTGTTGCAAGCTTTGATAGGTGTAGGACGAACCATATAGAAGTTAAGGCCATTTGAAGTTTTATCAGTGTTTGTTTTGGTACTCAAGTACTTCATTGTCAAAAAATTTCAAGGTGTTATGACGCTCCAGTAAAAAGTTACAAGCATTTGATTGTTGCAAACTTTGATAAGTATAGGACGCACCGTATAGAAGTTAGGGCCATTTGAAGTTTTATCAGTGTTTTATTTGGGACTCAAGGGTAGCATAGCTATGAGCGATACTGTAAAGTGACAAGAGGCATGAGTACTTTATTGTGAAAAAATTTCAAGGTTTTATGAAGCTCCAGTAAAAAGTTACAAGCATTTGATTGTTGCAAACTTTGATAGGTATAGGACGCACCGTATAGAAGTTAGGGCCATTTGAAGTTTTATCAGTGTTTTATTTGGGACTCAAGGGTATCATAGCTATGAGCGATAGCGTAAAGTGACAAGAGGCACGAGTACTTGATTGTCAAAAAATTTCAAGGTGTTATGACGCTCCAGTAAAAAGTTACAAGCATTTGTTTGTTGCAAACTTAGATAGGTGTAGGACGCACCATATAGAAGTTAGGACCATTTGAAGTTTTATTAGTGTTTGTTTTGGTACTCAAGTACTTTATTGTCACAAAATTTCAAAGTTTTATGACGCTCCAGTAAAAAGTTACAAGCATTTCAATGTTGCAAACTTTGATAGGTGTAGAACGAATCGTATAGAAGTTAAGGCCATTTGGAGTTTTATCAGTGTTTGTTTTGGTACTCAAGTACTTTATTGTCACAAAATTTCAAGGTTTTTGGACGCTCCAGTAAAAAGTTACAAGCATTTGATTGTTGCAAACTTTTATAGGTGTAGGACAAACCGTATAGAAGTTAGGGCCATTTGAAGTTTTATCAGTGTTTGATTTGGGACTCAAGGGCAGCATAGCTATGAGCGATAGCTTAAATTGACAAGAGGCTCGAGTACTTTATTGCCACAAAATTTCAAGGTTTTATGACGCTCCAGTAAAAAGTTACCAGCATTTGATTGTTGCAAACTTTGTTAGGTGTAGGACGAACCGTATAGAAGTTAGGGCCATTTGAAGTTTTATCAGTGTTTCTTTTGGTTCTCAAGTACTTTATTGTCACAAAATTTCAAAGTTTTATGACGCTCCAGTAAAAAGTTACAAGCATTTCAATGTTGCAAACTCTGATAGGTATAGGACGCACAGTATAGAAGTTATGGCCATTTGAAGTTTTATCAATGTTTAATTTGGGACTCAAGGGTAGCATAGCTATGACCGATAGCTTAAATTGACAAGAGGCACGCGTACTTTATTGTCAAAAAGTTTCAAGGTGTTATGACTCTCCAGTAAAAAGTTACAAGCATTTCAATGTTGCAAACTTTGATAGGTATAGGACGCACAGTATAGAAGTTATGGCCATTTGAAGTTTTATCAGTGTTTGATTTGGGACTCAAAAGTAGAATAGCTATGAGCGATAGCTTAAATTGACAAGAGGCACGAGTACTTTATTGTCACAAAATTTCAAGGTTTTATGATGCTCCAGTAAAAAGTTAAAAGCATTTGATTGTTGCAAACTTTGATAGGCGTAGGACGAACCGTATAGAAGTTAGGGCCATTTGAAGTTTTATCAGTGTTTGTTTTGGTACTCAAGTACTTTATTGTCACAAAATTTCAAGATTTTATGACGCTCCAGTAAAAAGTTACAAGCATTTGATTGTTGCAAATTTTGATAGGTGTAGGACGAACCGTATAGAAGTTAGGGCCATTTGAAGTTTTATCAGTGTTTGATTTGGTACTCAAGGGTAGCGTAGCTATGAGCGATAGCTTAAATTGACAAGAGGCACGAGTACTTTATTGTCACAAAATTTCAAGGTTTCATGACGCTCCAGTAAAAAATTACATGCATTTGATTGTTGCAAACTTTGATAGGTGTAGGACGCACCGTATAGAAGTTAGGGCCATTTGAAGTTTTATCAGTGTTTGTTTTGGTACTCAAGTACTTTTATAGTCACAAAATTTCAAGATTTTATGACGCTCCAGTAAAAAGTTACAAGCATTTGATTGTTGCAAACTTTGATAGGTGTAGGACGAACCGTATAGAAGTTAGGGCCATTTGAAGTTTTATCAGTGTTTGTTTTGGTACTCAAGTACTTTATTGTCACAAAATTTCAAAGTTTTATGACGCTCCAGTAAAAAATTACAAGCATTTCAATGTTGCAAACTTTGATAGGTATAGGACGCACAGTATAGATGTTATGGCCATTTGAAATTTTATCAGTTTTTTATTTGGGACTCAAGGGTAGCATAGCTATGAGCGATAGCTTAAATTGACAAGAGGCTCGAGTACTTTATTGTCACAAAATTTCAAGGTCTTATAACTCTCCAGGAAAACGTTACAAGCATTTGATTGTTGCAAACTTTAATAGCTGTAGGACGAACCGTACAGAAGTTAATGCCATTTGAAGTTTTATCAGTGTTTGTTTTGGTACTCAAGTACTTTATTGTCACAAAATTTCAAGGTTTTATGACGCTCCAGTAAAAAGTTACAAGCATTTGATTGTTGCAAACTTTGATAGGTGTAGGACGAACCGTATAGAAGTTACTGCCATTTGAAGTTTTATCAGTGTTTGTTTTGGTACTCAAGTACTTTATTGTAACAAAATTTCATATAGAAGTTAGGGCCATTTGAAGTTTTATCAGTGTTCGTTTTGGTACTCAAGTACTTTATTGTAAAAAAGTTTCAAGGTGTTATGACTCTCCAGTAAAAAGTTACAAGCATTTCAATGTTGCAAACTTTGATAGGTATAGGACGCACAGTATAGAAGTTATGGCCATTTGAAGTTTTATCATTGTTTGATTTGGGACTCAAAAGTAGAATAGCCCTGAGCGATAGCTTTAATTGACAAGAGGCACGAGTACTTTATTGTCACAAAATTTCAAGGTTTTATGATGCTCCAGTAAAAAGTTACAAGCATTTGATTGTTGCAAACTTTGATAGGTGTAGGACGCACCGTATAGAAGTTAGGGCCATTTGAAGTTTTATCAGTGTTTGTTTTGGTACTCAAGTACTTTATTGTCACAAAATTTCAAGATTTTATGACGCTCCAGTAAAAAGTTACAAGCATTTGATTGTTGCAAACTTTGATAGGTGTAGGACGCACCGTATAGAAGTTAGGGCCATTTGAAGTTTTATCAGTGTTTGTTTTGGTACTCAGGTACTTTATTGTCACAAAATTTCAAGATTTTATGACGCTCCAGTAAAAAGTTACAAGCATTTGATTGTTGCAAACTTTGATAGGTGTAGGACGCACCGTATAGAAGTTAGGGCCATTTGAAGTTTTATCAGTGTTTGATTTGGGACTCAAGGGTAGCATAGCTATGAGCGATAGCTTAAATTGACAAGAGGCACGAGGTACTTTATTGTCACAAAATTTCAAGGTTTTATGATGCTCCAGTAAAAAGTTACAAGCATTTGATTGTGGCAAACTTTGATAGCTGTAGGACGAACCGTATAGAAGTTACTGCCATTTGAAGTTTTATCAGTGTTTATTTTGGTACTCAAGTACTTTATTGTCACAAAATTTCAAGGTTTTATGACGCTCCAGTAAAAAATTACAAGCATTTGATTGTTGCAAACTTTGATAGGTGTAGGACGAACCGTATAGAAGTTAGGGCCATTTGAAGTTTTATCAGTGTTTGTTTTGGTACTCAAGTACTTTATTGTCACAAAATTTCAAGGTTTTAGGACGCTCCAGTAAAAAGTTACAAGCATTTGATTGTTGCAAACTTTTATAGGTGTAGGACAAACCGTATAGAAGTTAGGGCCATTTGAAGTTTTATCAGTGTTTGATTTGGAACTCAAGGGCAGCATAGCTATGAGCGATAGGTTAAATTGACAAGAGGCTCGAGTATTTTATTGCCTCAAAATTTCAAGGTTTTATGACGCTCCAGTAAAAAGTTACCATCATTTGATTGTTGCAAACTTTGTTAGGTGTAGGACGCACCATATAGAAGTTAGGGCCATTTGAAGTTTTATCAGTGTTTGTTTTGGTACTCAAGTACTTTATTGTCACAAAATTTCAAAGTTTTATGACGCTCCAGTAAAAAGTTACAAGCATTTCAATGTTGCAAACGTTGATAGGTATAGGACGCACAGTATAGAAGTTATGGCCATTTGAAGTTTTATCAGTGTTTGATTTGGGACTCAAGGGTAGCATAGCTATGACCGATAGCTTAAATTGACAAGAGGCACGCGTACTTTATTGTCAAAAAGTTTCAAGGTGTTATGACTCTCCAGTAAAAAGTTACAAGCATTTCAATGTTGCAAACTTTGATAGGTATAGGACGCACAGTATAGAAGTTATGGCCATTTGAAGTTTTATCAGTGTTTGATTTGGGACTCAAAAGTAGAATAGCTATGAGCGATAGCTTAAATTGACAAGAGGCACGAGTACTTTATTGTCACAAAATTTCAAGGTTTTATGATGCTCCAGTAAAAAGTTACAAGCATTTGATTGTTGCAAACTTTGATAGGTGTAGGACGAACCGTATAGAAGTTAGGGCCATTTGAAGTTTTATCAATGTTTGTTTTGATACTCAAGTACTTTATTGTCACAAAATATCACGGTATTTTGACGCTCCAGTAAAAAGTTACAAGCATTTGATTGTTGCAAACTTTAATAGGTGTAGGACGAACCGTATAGAAGTTAGGGCCATTTGAAGTTTTATCAGTGTTTGTTTTGGTACTCAAGTACTTTATTGTCACAAAATTTCAAGGTTTTATGACGCTCCAGTAAAAAGTTACAAGCATTTGATTGTTGCAAACTTTGATAGGTATAGGACGCACCGTATAGAAGTTAGGGCCATTTGAAGTTTTATCTGTGTTTTATTTGGGACTCAAGGGTAGCATAGCTATGAGCGATAGCGTAAAGTGACAAGAGGCACGAGTACTTTATTGTCAAAAAATTTCAAGGTGTTATGACGCTCTAGTAAAAAGTTACAAGCATTTGATTGTTGCAAACTTTGATAGGTGTAGGACACACCGTATAGAAGTTAGGGCCATTTGAAGTTTTATCAGTGTTTAATTTGGGACTCAAGGGTAGCATAGCTATGACCGATAGCGTTAAGTCAAAAAATTTCAAGGTTTTATGACGCTCCAGTAAAAAGTTACAAGCATTTGATTGTTGCAAGCTTTGATAGGTGTAGGGCGCACCGTATAGAAGTTAGGGCCATTTGATGTTTTATCAGTGTTTTATTTGGGACTTAAGGGTAGCATAGCCATGAGCGATAGCGTAAAGTGACAAGAGGCACGAGTACTTTATTGTCAAAAAATTTCAAGCTGTTATGACGCTCCAGTAAAAAGTTACAAGCATTTGATTGTCGCAAGCTTTGATAGGCGTAGGACGAACCGTATAGAAGTTAGGGCCATTTGAAGTTTTATCAGTGTTTGTTTTGGTACTCAAGTACTTTATTGTCACAAAATTTCAAGGTTTTATGACGCTCCAGTAAAAAGTTACAAGCATTTGATTGTTGCAAACTTTGATAGGTGTAGGACGAACCGTATAGAAGTTAGGGCCATTTAAAGTTTTATCAGTGTTTGATTTGGGACTCAAGGGCAGCATAGCTATGAGCGATAGCTTAAATTGACAAGTGGCTCGAGTACTTTATTGCCACAAAATTTCAAGGTTTTATGACGCTCCAGTAAAAAGTTACAAGCATTTGATTGTTGCAAACTTTGATAGGTGTAGGACGAACCGTATAGAAGTTAGGGCCATTTGAAGTTTTATCAGTGTTTGTTTTGGTACTCAAGTACTTTTATAGTCACAAAATTTCAAGATTTTATGACGCTCCAGTAAAAAGTTACAAGCATTTGATTGTTGCAAACTTTGATAGGTGTAGGACGAACCGTATAGAAGTTAGGGCCATTTGAAGTTTTATCAGTGTTTGTTTTGGTACTCAAGTACTTTATTGTCACAAAATTTCAAAGTTTTATGACGCTCCAGTAAAAAATTACAAGCATTTCAATGTTGCAAACTTTGATAGGTATAGGACGCACAGTATAGATGTTGTGGCCATTTGAAGTTTTATCAGTTTTTTATTTGGGACTCAAGGGTAGCATAGCTATGAGCGATAGCTTAAATTGACAAGAGGCTCGAGTACTTTATTGTCACAAAATTTCAAGGTCTTATAACTCTCCAGGAAAACGTTACAAGCATTTGATTGTTGCAAACTTTAATAGCTGTAGGACGAACCGTACAGAAGTTAATGCCATTTGAAGTTTTATCAGTGTTTGTTTTGGTACTCAAGTACTTTATTGTCACAAAATTTCAAGGTTTTATGACGCTCCAGTAAAAAGTTACAAGCATTTGATTGTTGCAAATTTTGATAGGTTTAGGACGAACCGTATAGAAGTTACTGCCATTTGAAGTTTTATCAGTGTTTGTTTTGGTACTCAAGTACTTTATTGTAACAAAATTTCATATAGAAGTTAGGGCCATTTGAAGTTTTATCAGTGTTCGTTTTGGTACTCAAGTACTTTATTGTAAAAAAGTTTCAAGGTGTTATGACTCTCCAGTAAAAAGTTACAAGCATTTCAATGTTGCAAACTTTGATAGGTATAGGACGCACAGTATAGAAGTTATGGCCATTTGAAGTTTTATCATTGTTTGATTTGGGACTCAAAAGTAGAATAGCCCTGAGCGATAGCTTTAATTGACAAGAGGCACGAGTACTTTATTGTCACAAAATTTCAAGGTTTTATGATGCTCCAGTAAAAAGTTACAAGCATTTGATTGTTGCAAACTTTGATAGGTGTAGGACGAACCGTATAGAAGTTAGGGCCATTTGAAGTTTTATCAGTGTTTGTTTTGGTACTCAAGTACTTTATTGTCACAAAATTTCAAGATTTTATGACGCTCCAGTAAAAAGTTACAAGCATTTGATTGTTGCAAACTTTGATAGGTGTAGGACGCACCGTATAGAAGTTAGGGCCATTTGAAGTTTTATCAGTGTTTGTTTTGGTACTCAGGTACTTTATTGTCACAAAATTTCAAGATTTTATGACGCTCCAGTAAAAAGTTACAAGCATTTGATTGTTGCAAACTTTGATAGGTGTAGGACGAACCGTATAGTAGTTAGGGCCATTTGAAGTTTTATCAGTGTTTGATTTGGGACTCAAGGGTAGCATAGCTATGAGCGATAGCTTAAATTGACAAGAGGCACGAGGTACTTTATTGTCACAAAATTTCAAGGTTTTATGATGCTCCAGTAAAAAGTTACAAGCATTTGATTGTGGCAAACTTTGATAGCTGTAGGACGAACCGTATAGAAGTTACTGCCATTTGAAGTTTTATCAGTGTTTATTTTGGTACTCAAGTACTTTATTGTCACAAAATTTCAAGGTTTTATGACGCTCCAGTAAAAAGTTACAAGCATTTGATTGTTGCAAACTTTGATAGGTGTAGGACGAACCGTATAGAAGTTAGGGCCATTTGAAGTTTTATCAGTGTTTGTTTTGGTACTCAAGTACTTTATTGTCACAAAATTTCAAGGTTTTAGGACGCTCCAGTAAAAAGTTACAAGCATTTGATTGTTGCAAACTTTTATAGGTGTAGGACAAACCGTATAGAAGTTAGGGCCATTTGAAGTTTTATCAGTGTTTGATTTGGGACTCAAGGGCAGCATAGCTATGAGCGATAGGTTAAATTGACAAGAGGCTCGAGTATTTTATTGCCTCAAAATTTCAAGGTTTTATGACGCTCCAGTAAAAAGTTACCATCATTTGATTGTTGCAAACTTTGATAGGTGTAGGACGCACCATATAGAAGTTAGGGCCATTTGAAGTTTTATCAGTGTTTGTTTTGGTACTCAAGTACTTTATTGTCACAAAATTTCAAAGTTTTATGACGCTCCAGTAAAAAGTTACAAGCATTTCAATGTTGCAAACGTTGATAGGTATAGGACGCACAGTATAGAAGTTATGGCCATTTGAAGTTTTATCAGTGTTTGATTTGGGACTCAAGGGTAGCATAGCTATGAGCGATAGCTTAAATTGACAAGAGGCACGAGTACTTTATTGTCAAAAAGTTTCAAGGTGTTATGACTCTCCAGTATAAAGTTACAAGCATTTCAATGTTGCAAACTTTGATAGGTATAGGACGCACAGTATAGAAGTTATGGCCATTTGAAGTTTTATCAGTGTTTGATTTGGGACTCAAAAGTAGAATAGCTATGAGCGATAGCTTAAATTGACAAGAGGCACGAGTACTTTATTGTCACAAAATTTCAAGGTTTTATGATGCTCCAGTAAAAAGTTACAAGCATTTGATTGTTGCAAACTTTGATAGGTGTAGGACGAACCGTATAGAAGTTAGGGCCATTTGAAGTTTTATCAGTGTTTGTTTTGATACTCAAGTACTTTATTGTCACAAAATATCACGGTATTTTGACGCTCCAGTAAAAAGTTACAAGCATTTGATTGTTGCAAACTTTAATAGGTGTAGGACGAACCGTATAGAAGTTAGGGCCATTTGAAGTTTTATCAGTGTTTGTTTTGGTACTCAAGTACTTTACTGTCACAAAATTTCAAGGTTTTATGACGCTCCAGTAAAAAGTTACAAGCATTTGATTGTTGCAAACTTTGATAGGTATAGGACGCACCGTATAGAAGTTAGGGCCATTTGAAGTTTTATCTGTGTTTTATTTGGGACTCAAGGGTAGCATAGCTATGAGCGATAGCGTAAAGTGACAAGAGGCACGAGTACTTTATTGTCAAAAAATTTCAAGGTGTTATGACGCTCTAGTAAAAAGTTACAAGCATTTGATTGTTGCAAACTTTGATAGGTGTAGGACACACCGTATAGAAGTTAGGGCCATTTGAAGTTTTATCAGTATTTGACTTGGGACTCAAGGGTAGCATAGCTATGACCGATAGCGTTAAGTCAAAAAATTTCAAGGTTTTATGACGCTCCAGTAAAAAGTTACAAGCATTTGATTGTTGCAAGCTTTGATAGGTGTAGGGCGCACCGTATAGAAGTTAGGGCCATTTGATGTTTTATCAGTGTTTTATTTGGGACTTAAGGGTAGCATAGCCATGAGCGATAGCGTAAAGTGACAAGAGGCACGAGTACTTTATTGTCAAAAAATTTCAAGCTGTTATGACGCTCCAGTAAAAAGTTACAAGCATTTGATTGTCGCAAGCTTTGATAGGTGTAGGACGCACCATATAGAAGTTAAGGCCATTTGAAGTTTTATCAGTGTTTGTTTTGGTACTCAAGTACTTTATTGTCACAAAATTTCAAGGTTTTATGACGCTCCAGTAAAAAGTTACAAGCATTTGATTGTTGCAAACTTTGATAGGTGTAGGACGAACCGTATAGAAGTTAGGGCCATTTAAAGTTTTATCAGTGTTTGATTTGGGACTCAAGGGCAGCATAGCTATGAGCGATAGCTTAAATTGACAAGTGGCTCGAGTACTTTATTGCCACAAAATTTCAAGGTTTTATGACGCTCCAGTAAAAAGTTACAAGCATTTGATTGCTGCAAACTTTGATAGGTGTAGGATGAACCGTATAGAAGTTAGGGCCATTTGAAGTTTTATCAGTGTTTGTTTTGGTACTCAAGTACTTTATTGTCACAAAATTTCAAGGTTTTATGACGCTCCAGTAAAAAGTTACAAGCATTTGATTGTTGCAAACTTTGATAGGTGTAGGACGAACCGTATAGAAGTTAGGGCCATTTGAAGTTTTATCAGTGTTTGATTTGGGACTCAAGGGTAGCATAGCTATGAGCGATAGCTTAAATTGACAAGAGGCTCGAGTACTTTATTGTCACAAAATTTCAAGGTTTTATGACGCTCCAGTAAAAAGTTACAAGCATTTCAATGTTGCAAACTTTGATAGGTATAGGACGCACAGTATATATGTTATGGCCATTTGAAGTTTTATCAGTGTTTTATTTGGGACTCAAGGGTAGCATAGCTATGAGCGATAGCTTAAATTGACAAGAGGCTCGAGTACTTTATTGTCACAAAATTTCAAGGTCTTATGACGCTCCAGTAAAAAGTTACAAGCATTTGATTGTTGCAAACTTTGATAAGTGTAGGACGAACCGTATAGAAGTTAGGGCCATTTGAAGTTTTTATCAGTGTTTATTTTGGTACTCAAGTTCTTTATTGTCACAAAATTTCAAGGTTTTATGACGCTCCAGTAAAAAGTTACAAGCATTTGATTGTTGCAAACTTTGATAGGTGTACGACGAACCGTATAGAAGTTATTGCCATTTGAAGTTTTATCAGTGTTGGTTTTGATACTCAAGTACTTTTTTGTCACAAAATTTCAAGGTATTTTGCCGCTCCTGTAAAAAGTTACAAGCATTTGATTGTTGCAAACTTTAATAGGTGTAGGACGAACCGTATAGAAGTTAGGGCCATTTGAAGTTTTATCAGTGTTTGTTTTGGTACTGAAGTACTTTATTGTCACAAAATTAGAAGATTTTATGACGCTCCAGTAAAAAGTTAGGAGCATTTGATTGTTGTAAGCTTTGATAGGTGTAGGACGAACCATATAGAAGTTAAGGCCATTTGAAGTTTTATCAGTGTTTGTTTTGGTACTCAAGTACTTTATTGTCACAAAATTTCAAGGTTTCATGACGCTCCAGTAAAAAATTACAAGCATTTGATTGTTGTAAATTTTGATAGGTGTAGGACGAACCGTATAGAAGTTAGGGCCATTTGAAGTTTTATCAGTGTTTGTTTTGGTACTCAAGTACTTCATTGTCAAAAAATTTCAAGGTGTTATGACGCTCCAGTAAAAAGTTACAAGCATTTGATTGTTGCAAACTTTGATAGGTGTAGGACGCACCGTATAGAAGTTAGGGCCATTTGAAGTTTTATCAGTGTTTTATTTGGGACTCAAGGGTAGCATAGCTATGAGCGATACCGTAAAGTGACAAGAGGCATGAGTACTTTATTGTGAAAAAATTTCAAGGATTTATGAAGCTCCAGTAAAAAGTTACAAGCATTTGATTGTTGCAAACTTTGATAGGTATAGGACGCACCGTATAGAAGTTAGGGCCATTTGAAGTTTTATCAGTGTTTTATTTGAGACTCAAGGGTATCATAGCTATGAGCGATAGCGTAAATTGACAAGAGGCACGAGTACTTGATTGTCAAAAAATTTCAAGGTGTTATGACGCTCCAGTAACAAGTTACAAGCATTTGTTTGTTGCAAACTTTGATAGGTGTAGGACGCACCATATAGAAGTTAGGGCCATTTGAAGTTTTATAAGTGTTTGTTTTGCTACTCAAGTACTTTATTGTCACAAAATTTCAAGGTTTTATGACGCTCTAGTAAAAAGTTACAAGCGTTTGATTGTTGCAAACTTTGATAGGTGTAGAACGAACCGTATAGAAGTTAGGGCCATTTGGAGTTTTATCAGTGTTTGTTTTGGTACTCAAGTACTTTATTGTCACAAAATTTCAAGGTTTTTGGACGCTCCAGTAAAAAGTTACAAGCATTTGATTGTTGCAAACTTTTATAGGTGTAGGACACCCCGTATAGAAGTTAGGGCCATTTGAAGTTTTATCAGTGTTTGATTTGGGACTCAAGAGCAGCATAGCTATGAGCGATAGCTTAAATTGACAAGAGGCTCGAGTACTTTATTGCCACAAAATTTCAAGGTTTTATGACGCTCCAGTAAAAAGTTACCAGCATTTGATTGTTGCAAACTTTGTTAGGTGTAGGACGAACCGTATAGAAGTTAGGGCCATTTGAAGTTTTATCAGTGTTTCTTTTGGTTCTCAAGTACTTTATTGTCAAAAAATTTCAAGGTGTTATGACTCTCCAGTAAAAAGTTACAAGCATTTCAATGTTGCAAACTTTGATAGGTATAGGACGCACAGTATAGAAGTTATGGCCATTTGAAGTTTTATCAGTGTTTGATTTGGGACTCAAAAGTAGAATAGCTATGAGCGATAGCTTAAATTGACAAGAGGCACGAGTACTTTATTGTCACAAAATTTCAAGGTTTTATGATGCTCCAGTAAAAAGTTAAAAGCATTTGATTGTTGCAAACTTTGATAGGTGTAGGACGAACCGTATAGAAGTTAGGGCCATTTGAAGTTTTATCAGTGTTTGTTTTGGTACTCAAGTACTTTATTGTCACAAAATTTCAAGATTTTATTACGCTCCAGTAAAAAGTTACAAGCATTTGATTGTTGCAAATTTTGATAGGTTGTAGGACGAACCGTATAGAAGTTAGGGCCATTTGAAGTTTTATCAGTGTTTGATTTGGTACTCAAGGGTAGCATAGCTATGAGCGATAGCTTAAATTGACAAGAGGCACGAGTACTTTATTGTCACAAAATTTCAAGGTTTTATGATGCTCCAGTAAAAAGTTACAAGCATTTGATTGTTGCAAACTTTAATAGGTGTAGGACGAACCGTATAGAAGTTAGGGCCATTTGAAGTTTTATCAGTGTTTGTTTTGGTACTCAAGTACTTTACTGTCACAAAATTTCAAGGTTTTATGACGCTCCAGTAAAAAGTTACAAGCATTTGATTGTTGCAAACTTTTATAGGTATAGGACGCACCGTATAGAAGTTAGGGCCATTTGAAGTTTTATCTGTGTTTTATTTGGGACTCAAGGGTAGCATAGCTATGAGCGATAGCGTAAAGTGACAAGAGGCACGAGTACTTTATTGTCAAAAATTTCAAGGTGTTATGACGCTCCAGTAAAAAGTTACAAGCATTTGATTGTTGCAAACTTTGATAGGTGTAGGACGCACCGTATAGAAGTTAGGGCCATTTGAAGTTTTATCAGTGTTTAATTTGGGACTCAAGGGTAGCATAGCTATGACCGATAGCGTTAAGTGAAAAGAGGCACGAGTACTTTAATGTCAAAAAATTTCAAGGTTTTATGACGCTCCAGTAAAAAAGTTACAAGCATTTGATTGTTGCAAGCTTTGATAGGTGTAGGGCGCACCGTATAGAAGGTAGGGCCATTTGATGTTTTATCAGTGTTTTATTTGGGACTTAAGGGTAGCATAGCCATGAGCGATAGCGTAAAGTGACAAGAGGCACGAGTACTTTATTGTCAAAAAATTTCAAGCTGTTATGACGCTCCAGTAAAAAGTTACAAGCATTTGATTTTTGCAAGCTTTGATAGGGTGAAGGACGAACCATATCGAAGTTAAGGCCATTTGAAGTTTTATCAGTGTTTGTTTTGGTACTCAAGTACTTTATTGTCACAAAAATTTCAAGGTTTTTATGACGCTCCAGTAAAAAGTTACAAGCATTTGATTGTTGCAAACTTTGATAGGTGTAGGACGAACCGTATAGAAGTTAGGGCCATTTAAAGTTTTATCAGTGTTTGATTTGGGACTCAAGGGCAGCATAGCTATGAGCGATAGCTTAAATTGACAAGTGGCTCGAGTACTTTATTGCCACAAAATTTCAAGGTTTTATGGACGCTCCAGTAAAAAGTTACAAGCATTTGATTGCTGCAAACTTTGATAGGTGTAGGACGAACCGTATAGAAGTTAGGGCCATTTGAAGTTTTATCAGTGTTTATTTTGGTACTCAAGTACTTTATTGTCACAAAATTTCAAGGTTTTATGACGCTCCAGTAAAAAGTTACAAGCATTTGATTGTTGCAAACTTTGATAGGTGTAGGACGAACCGTATAGAAGTTAGGGCCATTTGAAGTTTTATCAGTGTTTGATTTGGGACTCAAGGGTAGCATAGCTATGAGCGATAGCTTAAATTGACAAGAGGCTGGAGTACTTTGTTGTCACAAAATTTCCAGGTTTTATGACGCTCCAGTAAAAAGTTACAAGCATTTCAATGTTGCAAACTTTGATAGGTATAGGACGCACAGTATATATGTTATGGCCATTTGAAGCGCTTTATCAGTGTTTTATTTGGGACTCTAGGGTAGCATAGCTATGAGCGATAGCTTAAATTGACAAGAGGCTCGAGTACTTTATTGTCACAAAATTTCAAGGTCTTATGACGCTCCAGTAAAAAGTTACAAGCATTTGATTGTTGCAAACTTTGATAGGTGTAGGACGAACCGTATAGAAGTTAGGGCCATTTGAAGTTTTTATCAGTGTTTATTTTGGTACTCAAGTACTTTATTGTCACAAAATTTAAAGGTTTTATGACGCTCCAGTAAAAAGTTACAAGCATTTGATTGTTGCAAACTTTGATAGGTGTACGACGAACCATATAGAAGTTATTGCCATTTGAAGTTTTATCAGTGTTGGTTTTGATACTCAAGTACTTTTTTGTCACAAAAATTTCAAGGTATTTTGCCGCTCCTGTAAAAAGTTACAAGCATTTGATTGTTGCAAACTTTAATAGGTGTAGGACGAACCGTATAGAAGTTAGGGCCATTTGAAGTTTTATCAGTGTTTGTTTTGGTACTGAAGTACTTTATTGTCACAAAATTAGAAGGTTTTATGACGCTCCAGTAAAAAGTTAGGAGCATTTGATTGTGGCAAGCTTTGATAGGTGTAGGACGAACCATATAGAAGCTAAGGCCATTTGAAGTTTTATCAGTGTTTGTTTTGGTACTCAAGTACTTTATTGTCACAAAATTTCAAGGTTTCATGACGCTCCAGTAAAAAGTTACAAGCATTTGATTGTTGCAAATTTTGATAGGTGTAGGACGAACCGTATAGAAGTTAGGGCCATTTGAAGTTTTATCAGTGTTTGTTTTGGTACTCAAGTACTTCATTGTCAAAAAATTTCAAGGTGTTATGACGCTCCAGTAAAAAGTTACAAGCATTTGATTGTTGCAAACTTTGATAAGTATAGGACGCACCGTATAGAAGTTAGGGCTATTTGAAGTTTTATTAGTGTTTTATTTGGGACTCAAGGGTAGCATAGCTATGAGCGATACCGCAAAATGACAAGTGACAAGAGGCATGAGTACTTTATTGTGAAAAAATTTCAAGGTTTTATGAAGCTCCAGTAAAAAGTTACAAGCATTTGATTGTTGCAAACTTTGATAGGTATAGGACGCACCGTATAGAAGTTAGGGCCATTTGAAGTTTTATCAGTGTTTTATTTGAGACTCAAGGGTATCATAGCTATGAGCGATAGCGTAAAGTGACAAGAGGCACGAGTACTTGATTGTCAAAAAATTTCAAGGTGTTATGACGCTCCAGAAAAAAGTTACAAGTATTTGTTTGTTGCAAACTTTGATAGGTGTAGGACGCACCATATAGAAGTTAGGGCCATTTGAAGTTTTATAAGTGTTTGTTTTGCTACTCAAGTACTTTATTGTCACAAAATTTCAAGGTTTTATGACGCTCTAGTAAAAAGTTACAAGCGTTTGATTGTTGCAAACTTTGATAGGTGTAGAACGAACCGTATAGAAGTTAGGGCCATTTGGAGTTTTATCAGTGTTTGTTTTGGTACTCAAGTACTTTATTGTCACAAAATTTCAAGGTTTTTGGACGCTCCAGTAAAAAGTTACAAGCATTTGATTGTTGCAAACTTTTATAGGTGTAGGACAAACCGTATAGAAGTTAGGGCCATTTGAAGTTTTATCAGTGTTTGATTTGGGACTCAAGAGCAGCATAGCTATGAGCGATAGCTTAAATTGACAAGAGGCTCGAGTACTTTATTGCCACAAAATTTCAAGGTTTTATGACGCTCCAGTAAAAAGTTACCAGCATTTGATTGTTGCAAACTTTGTTAGGTGTAGGACGAACCGTATAGAAGTTAGGGCCATTTGAAGTTTTATCAGTGTTTCTTTTGGTTCTCAAGTACTTTATTGTCAAAAAATTTCAAAGTTTTATGACGCTCCAGTAAAAAGTTACAAGCATTTCAATGTTGCAAACTTTGATAGGTATAGGACGCACAGTATAGAAGTTATGGCCATTTGAAGTTTTATCAGTGTTTGATTTGGGACTCAAGGGTAGCATAGCTATGACCGATAGCTTAAATTGACAAGAGGCACGCGTACTTTATTGTCAAAAAGTTTCAAGGTGTTATGACTCTCCAATAAAAAGTTACAAGCATTTCAATGTTGCAAACTTTGATAGGTATAGGACGCACAGTATAGAAGTTATGGCCATTTGAAGTTTTATCAGTGTTTGATTTGGGACTCAAAAGTAGAATAGCTATGAGCGATAGCTTAAATTGACAAGAGGCACGAGTACTTTAATGTCACAAAATTTCAAGGTTTTATGATGCTCCAGTAAAAAGTTAAAAGCATTTGATTGTTGCAAACTTTGATAGGTGTAGGACGAACCGTATAGAATTTAGGGCCATTTGAAGTTTTATCAGTGTTTGTTTTGGTACTCAAGTACTTTATTGTCACAAAATTTCAAGATTTTATGACGCTTCAGTAAAAAGTTACAAGCATTTGATTGTTGCAAATTTTGATAGGTGTAGGACGAACCGTATAGAAGTTAGGGCCATTTGAAGTTTTATCAGTGTTTGATTTGGGACTCAAGGGTAGCATAGCTATGAGCGATAGCTTAAATTGACAAGAGGCACGAGTACTTTATTGTCACAAAATTTCAAGGTTTTATGATGCTCCAGTAAAAAGTTACAAGCATTTGATTGTTGCAAACTTTGATAGGTGTAGGACGAACCGTATAGAAATTAGGGCCATTTGAAGTTTTATCAGTGTTTGTTTTGGTACTCAAGTACTTTTATTGTCACAAAATTTCAAGATTTTATGACGCTCCAGTAAAAAGTTACAAGCATTTGATTGTTGCAAACTTTGATAGGTGTAGGACGAACCGTATAGAAGTTAGGGCCATTTGAAGTTTTATCAGTGTTTGTTTTGGTACTCAAGTACTTTATTGTCACAAAATTTCAAAGTTTTATGACGCTCCAGTAAAAAATTACAAGCATTTCAATGTTGCAAACTTTGATAGGTATAGGACGCACAGTATAGATGTTATGGCCATTTGAAGTTTTATCAGTTTTTTATTTGGGACTCAAGGGTAGCATAGCTATGAGCGATAGCTTAAATTGACAAGAGGCTCGAGTACTTTATTGTCACAAAATTTCAAGGTCTTATAACTCTCCAGGAAAAAGTTACAAGCATTTGATTGTTGCAAACTTTGATAGCTGTAGGACGAACCGTATAGAAGTTACTGCCATTTGAAGTTTTATCAGTGTTTCTTTTGGTACTCAAGTACTTTATTGTCACAAAATTTCAAGGTTTTATGACGCTCCAGTAAAAAGTTACAAGCATTTGATTGTTGCAAATTTTGATAGGTGTAGGACGAACCGTATAGAAGTTACTGCCATTTGAAGTTTTATCAGTGTTTGTTTTGGTACTCAAGTACTTTATTGTAACAAAATTTCATATAGAAGTTAGGGCCATTTGAAGTTTTATCAGTGTTCGTTTTGGTACTCAAGTACTTTATTGTCAAAAAGTTTCAAGGTGTTATGACTCTCCAGTAAAAAGTTACAAGCATTTCAATGTTGCAAACTTTGATAGGTATAGGACGCACAGTATAGAAGTTATGGCCATTTGAAGTTTTATCATTGTTTGATTTGGGACTCAAAAGTAGAATAGCTATGAGCGATAGCTTTAATTGACAAGAGGCACGAGTACTTTATTGTCACAAAATTTCAAGGTTTTATGATGCTCCAGTAAAAAGTTACAAGCATTTGATTGTTGCAAACTTTGATAGGTGTAGGACGAACCGTATAAAAGTTAGGGCCATTTGAAGTTTTATCAGTTTTTGTTTTGGTACTCAAGTACTTTATTGTCACAAAATTTCAAGATTTTATGACGCTCCAGTAAAAAGTTACAAGCATTTGATTGTTGCAAACTTTGATAGGTGTAGGACAAACCGTATAGAAGTTAGGGCCATTTGAAGTTTTATCAGTGTTTGTTTTGGTATTCAAGTACTTTATTGTCACAAAATTTCAAGATTTTATGACGCTCCAGTAAAAAGTTACAAGCATTTGATTGTTGCAAACTTTGATAGGTGTAGGACGAACCGTATAGTAGTTAGGGCCATTTGAAGTTTTATCAGTGTTTGATTTGGGACTCAAGGGTAGCATAGCTATGAGCGATAGCTTAAATTGACAAGAGGCTCGAGTACTTTATTGTCACAAAATTTCAAGGTTTTATGATGCTCCAGTAAAAAGTTACAAGCATTTGATTGTTGCAAACTTTGATAGGTGTAGGACGAACCGTATAGAAGTTAGGGCCATTTGAAATTTTATCAGTGTTTGTTTTGGTACTCAAGTACTTTTATTGTCACAAAATTTCAAGGTTTTATGACGCTCCAGTAAAAAGTTACAAGCATTTGATTGTTGCAAATTTTGATAGGTGTAGGACGAACCGTATAGAAGTTAGGGCCATTTGAAGTCTTATCAGTGTTTGTTTTGGTACTCAAGTACTTTATGGTCACACAATTTCAAGGTTTTATGACGCTCCAGTAAAAAATTACAAGCATTTCAATGTTGCAAACTTTGATAGGTATAGGACGCACAGTATAGATGTTATGGCCATTTGAAGTTTTATCAGTCTTTTATTTGGGACTCAAGGGTAGCATAGCTATGAGCGATAGCTTAAATTGACAAGAGGCTCGAGTACTTTATTGTCACAAAATTTCAAGGTCTTATGACGCTCCAGTAAAAAGTTACAAGCATTTGATTGTTGCAAACTTTGATAGGTGTAGGACGAACCGTATAGAAGTTAGGGTCATTTGAAGTTTTATCAGTGTTTGTTTTGGTACTCAAGTACTTTATTGTCACAAAATTTCATATAGAAGTTAGGGCCATTTGAAGTTTTATCAGTGTTTGAATTGGGACTCAAGGGTAGCATAGCTATGAGCGATACCTTAAATTGACAAGAGGCTCGAGTACTTTATTGTCACAAAATTTCAAGGTTTTATGACGCTCCAGTAAAAAGTTACAAGCATTTGATTGTTGCAAACTTTGATAGGTGTAGGACGAACCGTATAGAAGTTAGGGCCATTTGAAGTTTTATCAGTGTTTGTTTTGGTACTCAAGTACTTTATTATCACAAAATTTCAAGATTTTATTACGCTCCAGTAAAAAGTTACAAGCATTTGGTTGTTGCAAATTTTGATAGGTGTAGGACGAACCGTATAGAAGTTAGGGCCATTTGAAGTTTTATCAGTGTTTGATTTGTTACTCAAGGGTAGCATAGCTATGAGCGATAGCTTAAATTGACAAGAGGCACGAGTACTTTATTGTCACAAAATTTCAAGGTTTTATGATGCTCCAGTAAAAAGTTACAAGCATTTGATTGTTGCAAACTTTAATAGGTGTAGGACGAACCGTATAGAAGTTAGGGCCATTTGAAGTTTTATCAGTGTTTGTTTTGGTACTCAAGTACTTTACTGTCACAAAATTTCAAGGTTTTATGACGCTCCAGTAAAAAGTTACAAGCATTTGATTGTTGCAAACTTTTATAGGTATAGGACGCACCGTATAGAAGTTAGGGCCATTTGAAGTTTTATCTGTGTTTTATTTGGGACTCAAGGGTAGCATAGCTATGAGCGATAGCGTAAAGTGACAAGAGGCACGAGTACTTTATTGTCAAAAATTTCAAGGTGTTATGACGCTCTAGTAAAAAGTTACAAGCATTTGATTGTTGCAAACTTTGATAGGTGTAGGACGCACCGTATAGAAGTTATTGCCATTTGAAGTTTTATCAGTGTTGGTTTTGATACTCAAGTACTTTTTTGTCACAAAATTTCAAGGTATTTTGACGCTCCTGTAAAAAGTTACAAGCATTTGATTGTTGCAAACTTTAATAGGTGTAGGACGAACCGTATAGAAGTTAGGGCCATTTGAAGTTTTATCAGTGTTTGTTTTGGTACTGAAGTACTTTATTGTCACAAAATTAGAAGGTTTTATGACGCTCCAGTAAAAAGTTAGGAGCATTTGATTGTTGTAAGCTTTGATAGGTGTAGGACGAACCGTATAGAAGTTAAGGCCATTTGAAGTTTTATCAGTGTTTGTTTTGGTACTCAAGTACTTTATTGTCACAAAATTTCAAGGTTTCATGACGCTCCAGTAAAAAATTACAAGCATTTGATTGTTGTAAATTTTGATAGGTGTAGGACGAACCGTATAGAAGTTAGGGCCATTTGAAGTTTTATCAGTGTTTGTTTTGGTACTCAAGTACTTCATTGTCAAAAAATTTCAAGGTGTTATGACGCTCCAGTAAAAAGTTACAAGCATTTGATTGTTGCAAACTTTGATAAGTATAGGACGCACCGTATAGAAGTTAGGGCCATTTGAAGTTTTATCAGTGTTTTATTTGGGACTCAAGGGTAGCATAGCTATGAGCGATACCGTAAAGTGACAAGAGGCATGAGTACTTTATTGTCAAAAAATTTCAAGGTTTTATGACGCTCCAGTAAAAAGTTACAAGCATTTGATTGTTGCAAACTTTGATAGGTATAGGACGCACCGTATAGAAGTTAGGGCCATTTGAAGTTTTATCAGTGTTTTATTTGGGACTCAAGGGTATCATAGCTATGAGCGATAGCGTAAAGTGACAAGAGGCACGAGTACTTGATTGTCAAAAAATTTCAAGGTGTTATGACGCTCCAGTAACAAGTTACAAGCATTTGTTTGTTGCAAACTTTGATAGGTGTAGGACGCACCATATAGAAGTTAGGGCCATTTGAAGTTTTATAAGTGTTTGTTTTGCTACTCAAGTACTTTATTGTCACAAAATTTCAAGGTTTTATGACGCTCTAGTAAAAAGTTACAAGCGTTTGATTGTTGCAAACTTTGATAGGTGTAGAACGAACCGTATAGAAGTTAGGGCCATTTGGAGTTTTATCAGTGTTTGTTTTGGTACTCAAGTACTTTATTGTCACAAAATTTCAAGGTTTTTGGACGCTCCAGTAAAAAGTTACAAGCATTTGATTGTTGCAAACTTTTATAGGTGTAGGACAAACCGTATAGAAGTTAGGGCCATTTGAAGTTTTATCAGTGTTTGATTTGGGACTCAAGGGCAGCATAGCTATGAGCGATAGCTTAAATTGACAAGAGGCTCGAGTACTTTATTGCCACAAAATTTCAAGGTTTTATGACGCTCCAGTAAAAAGTTACCAGCATTTGATTGTTGCAAACTTTGTTAGGTGTAGGACGAACCGTATAGAAGTTAGGGCCATTTGAAGTTTTATCAGTGTTTCTTTTGGTTCTCAAGTACTTTATTGTCAAAAAATTTCAAGGTGTTATGACGCTCCAGTAAAAAGTTACAAGCATTTCAATGTTGCAAACTTTGATAGGTATAGGACGCACAGTATAGAAGTTATGGCCATTTGAAGTTTTATCAGTGTTTGATTTGGGACTCAAAAGTAGAATAGCTATGAGCGATAGCTTAAATTGACAAGAGGCTCGAGTACTTTATTGTCACAAAATTTCAAGGTTTTATGAAGCTCCAGTAAAAAGTTAAAAGCATTTGATTGTTGCAAACTTTGATAGGTGTAGGACGAACCGTATAGAAGTTAGGGCCATTTGAAGTTTTATCAGTGTTTGTTTTGGTACTCAAGTACTTTATTGTCACAAAATTTCAAGGTTTTATGACGCTCCAGTAAAAAGTTACAAGCATTTGATTGTTGCAAGCTTTGATAGGTGTAGGACGAACCGTATAGAAGTTAGGGCCATTTGAAGTTTTATCAGTGTTTGATTTGTTACTCAAGGGTAGCATAGCTATGAGCGATAGCTTAAATTGACAAGAGGCACGAGTACTTTATTGTCAAAAAATTTCAAGGTTTTATGATGCTCCAGTAAAAAGTTACAAGCATTTGATTGTTGCAAACTTTAATAGGTGTAGGACGAACCGTATAGAAGTTAGGGCCATTTGAAGTTTTATCAGTGTTTGTTTTGGTACTCAAGTACTTTACTGTCACAAAATTTCAAGGTTTTATGACGCTCCAGTAAAAAGTTACAAGCATTTGATTGTTGCAAACTTTTATAGGTATAGGACGCACCGTATAGAAGTTAGGGCCATTTGAAGTTTTATCTGTGTTTTATTTGGGACTCAAGGGTAGCATAGCTATGAGCGATAGCGTAAAGTGACAAGAGGCACGAGTACTTTATTGTCAAAAATTTCAAGGTGTTATGACGCTCTAGTAAAAAGTTACAAGCATTTGATTGTTGCAAACTTTGATAGGTGTAGGACGCACCGTATAGAAGTTAGGGCCATTTGAAGTTTTATCAGTGTTTAATTTGGGACTCAAGGGTAGCATAGCTATGACCGATAGCGTTAAGTGAAAAGAGGCACGAGTACTTTAATGTCAAAAAATTTCAAGGTTTTATGACGCTCCAGTAAAAAGTTACAAGCATTTGATTGTTGCAAGCTTTGATAGGTGTAGGGCGCACCGTATAGAAGGTAGGGCCATTTGATGTTTTATCAGTGTTTTATTTGGGACTTAAGGGTAGCATAGCCATGAGCGATAGCGTAAAGTGACAAGAGGCACGAGTACTTTATTGTCAAAAAATTTCAAGCTGTTATGACGCTCCAGTAAAAAGTTACAAGCATTTGATTTTTGCAAGCTTTGATAGGTGAAGGACGCACCATATAGAAGTTAGGGCCATTTGAAGTTTTATCAGTGTTTGTTTTGGTACTCAAGTACTTTATTGTCACAAAATTTCAAGGTTTTATGACGCTCCAGTAAAAAGTTACAAGCATTTGATTGTTGCAAACTTTGATAGGTGTACGACGAACCGTATAGAAGTTAGGGCCATTTGAAGTTTTATCAGTGTTTGATTTGGGACTCAAGGGCAGCATAGCTATGAGCGATAGCTTAAATTGACAAGTGGCTCGAGTACTTTATTGCCACAAAATTTCAAGGTTTTATGACGCTCCAGTAAAAAGTTACAAGCATTTGATTGCTGCAAACTTTGATAGGTGTAGGACGAACCGTATAGAAGTTAGGGCCATTTGAAGTTTTATCAGTGTTTGTTTTGGTACTCAAGTACTTTATTGTCACAAAATTTCAAGGTTTTATGACGCTCCAGTAAAAAGTTACAAGCATTTGATTGTTGCAAACTTTGATAGGTGTAGGACGAACCGTATAGAAGTTAGGGCCATTTGAAGTTTTATCAGTGTTTGATTTGGGACTCAAGGGTAGCATAGCTATGAGCGATAGCTTAAATTGACAAGAGGCTGGAGTACTTTGTTGTCACAAAATTTCCAGGTTTTATGACGCTCCAGTAAAAAGTTACAAGCATTTCAATGTTGCAAACTTTGATAGGTATAGGACGCACAGTATAGATGTTATGGCCATTTGAAGTTTTATCAGTGTTTTATTTGGGACTCAAGGGTAGCATAGCTATGAGCGATAGCTTAAATTGACAAGAGGCTCGAGTACTTTATTGTCACAAAATTTCAAGGTCTTATGACGCTCCAGTAAAAAGTTACAAGCATTTGATTGTTGCAAACTTTGATAGGTGTAGGACGAACCGTATAGAAGTTAGGGCCATTTGAAGTTTTTATCAGTGTTTATTTTGGTACTCAAGTACTTTATTGTCACAAAATTTCAAGGTTTTATGACGCTCCAGTAAAAAGTTACAAGCATTTGATTGTTGCAAACTTTGATAGGTGTACGACGAACCGTATAGAAGTTATTGCCATTTGAAGTTTTATCAGTGTTGGTTTTGATACTCAAGTACTTTATTGTCACAAAATTTCAAGGTATTTTGCCGCTCCTGTAAAAAGTTACAAGCATTTGATTGTTGCAAACTTTAATAGGTGTAGGACGAACCGTATAGAAGTTAGGGCCATTTGAAGTTTTATCAGTGTTTGTTTTGGTACTGAAGTACTTTATTGTCACAAAATTAGAAGGTTTTATGACGCTCCAGTAAAAAGTTAGGAGCATTTGATTGTGGCAAGCTTTGATAGGTGTAGGACGAACCATATAGAAGCTAAGGCCATTTGAAGTTTTATCAGTGTTTGTTTTGGTACTCAAGTACTTTATTGTCACAAAATTTCAAGGTTTCATGACGCTCCAGTAAAAAGTTACAAGCATTTGATTGTTGCAAACTTTGATAGGTGTAGGACGAACCGTATAGAAGTTAGGGCCATTTGAAGTTTTATCAGTGTTTGTTTTGGTACTCAAGTACTTCATTGTCAAAAAATTTCAAGGTGTTATGACGCTCCAGTAAAAAGTTACAAGCATTTGATTGTTGCAAACTTTGATAGGTATAGGACGAACCGTATAGAAGTTAGGGCTATTTGAAGTTTTATTAGTGTTTTATTTGGGACTCAAGGGTAGCATAGCTATGAGCGATACCGCAAAATGACAAGTGACAAGAGGCATGAGTACTTTATTGTCAAAAAATTTCAAGGTTTTATGAAGCTCCAGTAAAAAGTTACAAGCATTTGATTGTTGCAAACTTTGATAGGTATAGGACGCACCGTATAGAAGTTAGGGCCATTTGAAGTTTTATCAGTGTTTTATGTGGGACTCAAGGGTAGCATAGCTATGAGCGATAGCGTAAAGTGACAAGAGGCACGAGTACTTGATTGTCAAAAAATTTCAAGGTGTTATGACGCTCCAGAAAAAAGTTACAAGTATTTGTTTGTTGCAAACTTTGATAGGTGTAGGACGCACCATATAGAAGTTAGGGCCATTTGAAGTTTTATCAGTGTTTGTTTTGCTACTCAAGTACTTTATTGTCACAAAATTTCAAGGTTTTATGACGCTCTAGTAAAAAGTTACAAGCGTTTGATTGTTGCAAACTTTGATAGGTGTAGAACGAACCGTATAGAAGTTAGGGCCATTTGAAGTTTTATCAGTGTTTGTTTTGGTACTCAAGTACTTTATTGTCACAAAATTTCAAGGTTTTAGGACGCTCCAGTAAAAAGTTACAAGCATTTGATTGTTGCAAACTTTTATAGGTGTAGGACAAACCGTATAGAAGTTAGGGCCATTTGAAGTTTTATCAGTGTTTGATTTGGGACTCAAGAGCAGCATAGCTATGAGCGATAGCTTAAATTGACAAGAGGCTCGAGTACTTTATTGCCACAAAATTTCAAGGTTTTATGACGCTCCAGTAAAAAGTTACCAGCATTTGATTGTTGCAAACTTTGTTAGGTGTAGGACGAACCGTATAGAAGTTAGGGCCATTTGAAGTTTTATCAGTGTTTCTTTTGGTTCTCAAGTACTTTATTGTCAAAAAATTTCAAGGTTTTATGACGCTCCAGTAAAAAGTTACAAGCATTTCAATGTTGCAAACTTTGATAGGTATAGGACGCACAGTATAGAAGTTATGGCCATTTGAAGTTTTATCAGTGTTTGATTTGGGACTCAAGGGTAGCATAGCTATGACCGATAGCTTAAATTGACAAGAGGCACGCGTACTTTATTGTCAAAAAGTTTCAAGGTGTTATGACTCTCCAGTAAAAAGTTACAAGCATTTCAATGTTGCAAACTTTGATAGGTATAGGACGCACAGTATAGAAGTTATGGCCATTTGAAGTCTTATCAGTGTTTGATTTGGGACTCAAAAGTAGAATAGCTATGAGCGATAGCTTAAATTGACAAGAGGCACGAGTACTTTAATGTCACAAAATTTCAAGGTTTTATGATGCTCCAGTAAAAAGTTAAAAGCATTTGATTGTTGCAAACTTTGATAGGTGTAGGACGAACCGTATAGAAGTTAGGGCCATTTGAAGTTTTATCAGTGTTTGTTTTGGTACTCAAGTACTTTATTGTCACAAAATTTCAAGATTTTATGACGCTTCAGTAAAAAGTTACAAGCATTTGATTGTTGCAAACTTTGATAGGTGTAGGACG
This sequence comes from Clusia tigrina, assembly GCA_920105625.2. Taxonomy (NCBI): domain Eukaryota; kingdom Metazoa; phylum Arthropoda; class Insecta; order Diptera; family Clusiidae; genus Clusia; species Clusia tigrina. The sequence goes on from OV050032.1 coordinate 65,487,155, forward strand.
AACCGTATAGAAGTTAGGGCCATTTGAAGTTTTATCAGTGTTTTATTTGGGACTCAAGGGTAGCATAGCTATGAGCGATAGCTTAAATTGACAAGAGGCACGAGTACTTTATTGTCACAAAATTTCAAGGTTTTATGATGCTCCAGTAAAAAGTTACAAGCATTTGATTGTTGCAAACTTTGATAGGTGTAGGACGAACCGTATAGAAATTAGGGCCATTTGAAGTTTTATCAGTGTTTGTTTTGGTACTCAAGTACTTTTATTGTCACAAAATTTCAAGATTTTATGACGCTCCAGTAAAAAGTTACAAGCATTTGATTGTTGCAAACTTTGATAGGTGTAGGACGAACCGTATAGAAGTTAGGGCCATTTGAAGTTTTATCAGTGTTTGTTTTGGTACTCAAGTACTTTATTGTCACAAAATTTCAAAGTTTTATGACGCTCCAGTAAAAAATTACAAGCATTTCAATGTTGCAAACTTTGATAGGTATAGGACGCACAGTATAGATGTTGTGGCCATTTGAAGTTTTATCAGTTTTTTATTTGGGACTCAAGGGTAGCATAGCTATGAGCGATAGCTTAAATTGACAAGAGGCTCGAGTACTTTATTGTCACAAAATTTCAAGGTCTTATGACTCTCCAGGAAAAAGTTACAAGCATTTGATTGTTGCAAACTTTGATAGCTGTAGGACGAACCGTATAGAAGTTACTGCCATTTGAAGTTTTATCAGTGTTTGTTTTGGTACTCAAGTACTTTATTGTCACAAAATTTCAAGGTTTTATGACGCTCCAGTAAAAAGTTACAAGCATTTGATTGTTGCAAACTTTGATAGGTGTAGGACGAACCGTATAGAAGTTACTGCCATTTGAAGTTTTATCAGTGTTTGTTTTGGTACTCAAGTACTTTATTGTAACAAAATTTCATATAGAAGTTAGGGCCATTTGAAGTTTTATCAGTGTTCGTTTTGGTACTCAAGTACTTTATTGTCAAAAAGTTTCAAGGTGTTATGACTCTCCAGTAAAAAGTTACAAGCATTTCAATGTTGCAAACTTTGATAGGTATAGGACGCACAGTATAGAAGTTATGGCCATTTGAAGTTTTATCATTGTTTGATTTGGGACTCAAAAGTAGAATAGCTATGAGCGATAGCTTTAATTGACAAGAGGCACGAGTACTTTATTGTCACAAAATTTCAAGGTTTTATGATGCTCCAGTAAAAAGTTACAAGCATTTGATTGTTGCAAACTTTGATAGGTGTAGGACGAACCGTATAAAAGTTAGGGCCATTTGAAGTTTTATCAGTGTTTGTTTTGGTACTCAAGTACTTTATTGTCACAAAATTTCAAGATTTTATGACGCTCCAGTAAAAAGTTACAAGCATTTGATTGTTGCAAACTTTGATAGGTGTAGGACAAACCGTATAGAAGTTAGGGCCATTTGAAGTTTTATCAGTGTTTGTTTTGGTATTCAAGTACTTTATTGTCACAAAATTTCAAGATTTTATGACGCTCCAGTAAAAAGTTACAAGCATTTGATTGTTGCAAACTTTGATAGGTGTAGGACGAACCGTATAGTAGTTAGGGCCATTTGAAGTTTTATCAGTGTTTGATTTGGGACTCAAGGGTAGCATAGCTATGAGCGATAGCTTAAATTGACAAGAGGCACGAGTACTTTATTGTCACAAAATTTCAAGGTTTTATGATGCTCCAGTAAAAAGTTACAAGCATTTGATTGTTGCAAACTTTGATAGGTGTAGGACGAACCGTATAGAAGTTAGGGCCATTTGAAATTTTATCAGTGTTTGTTTTGGTACTCAAGTATTTTTATTGTCACAAAATTTCAAGATTTTATGACGCTCCAGTAAAAAGTTACAAGCATTTGATTGTTGCAAATTTTGATAGGTGTAGGACGAACCGTATAGAAGTTAGGGCCATTTGAAGTCTTATCAGTGTTTGTTTTGGTACTCAAGTACTTTATGGTCACACAATTTCAAGGTTTTATGACGCTCCAGTAAAAAATTACAAGCATTTCAATGTTGCAAACTTTGATAGGTATAGGACGCACAGTATAGATGTTATGGCCATTTGAAGTTTTATCAGTGTTTTATTTGGGACTCAAGGGTAGCATAGCTATGAGCGATAGCTTAAATTGACAAGAGGCTCGAGTACTTTATTGTCACAAAATTTCAAGGTCTTATGACGCTCCAGTAAAAAGTTACAAGCATTTGATTGTTGCAAACTTTGATAGGTGTAGGACGAACCGTATAGAAGTTAGGGCCATTTGAAGTTTTATCAGTGTTTGTTTTGGTACTCAAGTACTTTATTGTCACAAAATTTCATATAGAAGTTAGGGCCATTTGAAGTTTTATCAGTGTTTGAATTGGGACTCAAGGGTAGCATAGCTATGAGCGATACCTTAAATTGACAAGAGGCTCGAGTACTTTATTGTCACAAAATTTCAAGGTTTTATGACGCTCCAGTAAAAAATTACAAGCATTTGATTATTGCAAACTTTGATAGGTGTAGGACGAACCGTATAGAAGTTAGGGCCATTTGAAGTTTTATCAGTGTTTGTTTTGGTACTCAAGTACTTTATTGTCACAAAATTTCCAAGTTTTATGACGCTCCAGTAAAAAATTACAAGCATTTCAGAGTTGCAAACTTTGATAGGTATAGGACGCACAGTATAGATGTTATGGCCATTTGAAGTTTTATCAGTTTTTTTATTTGGGACTCAAGGGTAGCATAGCTATGAGCGATAGCTTAAATTGACAAGAGGCACGAGTACTTTATTGTCACAAAATTTCAAGGTTTTATGATGCTCCAGTAAAAAGTTAAAAGCATTTGATTGTTGCAAACTTTGATAGGTGTAGGACGAACCGTATAGAAGTTAGGGCCATTTGAAGTTTTATCAGTGTTTGTTTTGGTACTCAAGTACTTTATTGTCACAAAATTTCAAGATTTTATTACGCTCCAGTAAAAAGTTACAAGCATTTGGTTGTTGCAAATTTTGATAGGTGTAGGACGAACCGTATAGAAGTTAGGGCCATTTGAAGTTTTATCAGTGTTTGATTTGTTACTCAAGGGTAGCATAGCTATGAGCGATAGCTTAAATTGACAAGAGGCACGAGTACTTTATTGTCACAAAATTTCAAGGTTTTATGACGCTCCAGTAAAAAGTTACAAGCATTTGATTGTTGCAAACTTTAATAGGTGTAGGACGAACCGTATAGAAGTTAGGGCCATTTGAAGTTTTATCAGTGTTTGTTTTGGTACTCAAGTACTTTATTGTCACAAAATTTCAAGGTTTTATGACGCTCCAGTAAAAAGTTACAAGCATTTGATTGTTGCAAACTTTTATAGGTATAGGACGCACCGTATAGAAGTTAGGGCCATTTGAAGTTTTATCTGTGTTTTATTTGGGACTCAAGGGTAGCATAGCTATGAGCGATAGCGTAAAGTGACAAGAGGCACGAGTACTTTATTGTCAAAAATTTCAAGGTGTTATGACGCTCTAGTAAAAAGTTACAAGCATTTGATTGTTGCAAACTTTGATAGGTATAGGACGCACCGTATAGAAGTTAGGGCCATTTGAAGTTTTATCAGTGTTTCATTTGGGACTCAAGGGTAGCATAGCTATGAGCGATAGCGTTAAGTGACAAGAGGCACGAGTACTTTAATGTCAAAAAATTTCAAGGTTTTATGACGCTCCAGTAAAAAGTTACAAGCATTTGATTGTTGCAAGCTTTGATAGGTGTAGGGCGCACCGTATAGAAGTTAGGGCCATTTGATGTTTTATCAGTGTTTTATTTGGGACTTAAGGGTAGCATAGCCATGAGCGATAGCGTAAAGTGACAAGAGGCACGAGTACTTTATTGTCAAAAAATTTCAAGCTGTTATGACGCTCCAGTAAAAAGTTACAAGCATTTGATTTTTGCAAGCTTTGATAGGTGTAGGACGAACCATATAGAAGTTAAGGCCATTTGAAGTTTTATCAGTGTTTGTTTTGTTACTCAAGTACTTTATTGTCACAAAATTTCAAGGTTTTATGACGCTCCAGTAAAAAGTTATAAGCATTTGATTGTTGCAAACTTTGATAGGTGTAGGACGAACCGTATAGAAGTTAGGGCCATTTAAAGTTTTATCAGTGTTTGATTTGGGACTCAAGGGCAGCATAGCTATGAGCGATAGCTTAAATTGACAAGTGGCTCGAGTACTTTATTGCCACAAAATTTCAAGGTTTTATGACGCTCCAGTAAAAAGTTACAAGCATTTGATTGCTGCAAACTTTGATAGGTGTAGGACGAACCGTATAGAAGTTAGGGCCATTTGAAGTTTTATCAGTGTTTGTTTTGGTACTCAAGTACTTTATTGTCACAAAATTTCAAGGTTTTATGACGCTCCAGTAAAAAGTTACAAGCATTTGATTGTTGCAAACTTTGATAGGTGTAGGACGAACCGTATAGAAGTTAGGGCCATTTGAAGTTTTATCAGTGTTTGATTTGGGACTCAAGGGTAGCATAGCTATGAGCGATAGCTTAAATTGACAAGAGGCTCGAGTACTTTATTGTCACAAAATTTCCAGGTTTTATGACGCTCCAGTAAAAAGTTACAAGCATTTCAATGTTGCAAACTTTGATAGGTATAGGACGCACAGTACATATGTTATGGCCATTTGAAGTTTTATCAGTGTTTTATTTGGGACTCTAGGGTAGCATAGCTATGAGCGATAGCTTAAATTGACAAGAGGCTCGAGTACTTTATTGTCACAAAATTTCAAGGTCTTATGACGCTCCAGTAAAAAGTTACAAGCATTTGATTGTTGCAAACTTTGATAAGTGTAGGACGAACCGTATAGAAGTTAGGGCCATTTGAAGTTTTTATCAGTATTTATTTTGGTACTCAAGTACTTTATTGTCACAAAATTTCAAGGTTTTATGACGCTCCAGTAAAAAGTTACAAGCATTTGATTGTTGCAAACTTTGATAGGTGTACGACGAACCGTATAGAAGTTATTGCCATTTGAAGTTTTATCAGTGTTGGTTTTGATACTCAAGTACTTTTTTGTAAAAAAATTTCAAGGTATTTTGCCGCTCCTGTAAAAAGTTACAAGCATTTGATTGTTGCAAGCTTTGATAGGTGTAGGACGAACCATATAGAAGCTAAGGCCATTTGAAGTTTTATCAGTGTTTGTTTTGGTACTCAAGTACTTTATTGTCACAAAATTTCCAAGTTTTATGACGCTCCAGTAAAAAATTACAAGCATTTCAAAGTTGCAAACTTTGATAGGTATAGGACGCACAGTATAGATGTTATGGCCATTTGAAGTTTTATCAGTTTTTTTATTTGGGACTCAAGGGTAGCATAGCTATGAGCGATAGCTTAAATTGGCAAGAGGCTCGAGTACTTTATTGTCACAAAATTTCAAGGTCTTATGACTCTCCAGTAAAAAGTTACAAGCATTTGATTGTTGCAAACTTTGATAGCTGTAGGACGAACCGTATAGAAGCTACTGCCTTTTGAAGTTTTATCAGTGTTTGTTTTGGTACTCAAGTACTTTATTGTCACAAAATTTCAAGGTTTTATGACGCTCCAGAAAAAAGGTACAAGCATTTGATTGTTGCAAATTTTGATAGGTGTAGGACGAACCGTATAGAAGTTACTGCCATTTGAAGTTTTATCAGTGTTTGTTTTGGTACTCAAGTACTTTATTGTAACAAAATTTCATATAGAAGTTAGGGCCATTTGAAGTTTTATCAGTGTTTGATTTGGGACTCAAGAGCAGCATAGCTATGAGCGATAGCTTAAATTGACAAGAGGCTCGAGTACTTTATTGCCACAAAATTTCAAGGTTTTATGACCCTCCAGTAAAAAGTTACCAGCATTTGATTGTTGCAAACTTTGTTAGGTGTAGGACGAACCGTATAGAAGTTAGGGCCATTTGAAGTTTTATCAGTGTTTGTTTTGGTACTCAAGTACTTTATTGTCACAAAATTTCCAAGTTTTATGACGCTCCAGTAAAAAATTACAAGCATTTCAAAGTTGCAAACTTTGATAGGTATAGGACGCACAGTATAGATGTTATGGCCATTTGAAGTTTTATCAGTTTTTTTATTTGGGACTCAAGGGTAGCATAGCTATGAGCGATAGCTTAAATTGGCAAGAGGCTCGAGTACTTTATTGTCACAAAATTTCAAGGTCTTATGACTCTCCAGTAAAAAGTTACAAGCATTTGATTGTTGCAAACTTTGTTAGGTGTAGGACGAACCGTATAGAAGTTAGGGCCTTTTGAAGTTTTATCAGTGTTTGTTTTGGTACTCAAGTACTTTATTGTCACAAAATTTCAAGGTTTTATGACGCTCCAGAAAAAAGGTACAAGCATTTGATTGTTGCAAATTTTGATAGGTGTAGGACGAACCGTATAGAAGTTACTGCCATTTGAAGTTTTATCAGTGTTTGTTTTGGGACTCAAAAGTAGAATAGCTATGAGCGATAGCTTAAATTGACAAGAGGCACGAGTACTTTATTGTCACAAAATTTCAAGGTTTTATGATGCTCCAGTAAAAAGTTAAAAGCATTTGATTGTTGCAAACTTTGATAGGTGTAGGACGAACCGTATAGAAGTTAGGGCCATTTGAAGTTTTATCAGTGTTTGTTTTGGTACTCAAGTACTTTATTGTCACAAAATTTCAAGATTTTATTACGCTCCAGTAAAAAGTTACAAGCATTTGGTTGTTGCAAATTTTGATAGGTGTAGGACGAACCGTATAGAAGTTAGGGCCATTTGAAGTTTTATCAGTGTTTGATTTGTTACTCAAGGGTAGCATAGCTATGAGCGATAGCTTAAATTGACAAGAGGCACGAGTACTTTATTGTCACAAAATTTCAAGGTTTTATGACGCTCCAGTAAAAAGTTACAAGCATTTGATTGTTGCAAACTTTTATAGGTATAGGACGCACCGTATAGAAGTTAGGGCCATTTGAAGTTTTATCTGTGTTTTATTTGGGACTCAAGGGTAGCATAGCTATGAGCGATAGCGTAAAGTGACAAGAGGCACGAGTACTTTATTGTCAAAAATTTCAAGGTGTTATGACGCTCTAGTAAAAAGTTACAAGCATTTGATTGTTGCAAACTTTGATAGGTGTAGGACGCACCGTATAGAAGTTAGGGCCATTTGAAGTTTTATCAGTGTTTAATTTGGGACTCAAGGGTAGCATAGCTATGACCGATAGCGTTAAGTGACAAGAGGCACGAGTACTTTAATGTCAAAAAATTTCAAGGTTTTATGACGCTCCAGTAAAAAGTTACAAGCATTTGATTGTTGCAAGCTTTGATAGGTGTAGGGCGCACCGTATAGAAGTTAGGGCCATTTGATGTTTTATCAGTGTTTTTTTTGGGACTTAAGGGTAGCATAGCCATGAGCGATAGCGTAAAGTGACAAGAGGCACGAGTACTTTATTGTCAAAAAATTTCAAGCTGTTATGACGCTCCAGTAAAAAGTTACAAGCATTTGATTTTTGCAAACTTTGATATGTGTAGGACGAACCGTATAGAAGTTAGGGCCATTTGAAGTTTTATCAGTGTTTGTTTTGGTACTCAAGTACTTTATTGTCACAAAATTTCAAGGTTTTATGACGCTCCAGTAAAAAGTTACAAGCATTTGATTGTTGCAAACTTTGATAGGTGTAGGACGAACCGTATAGAAGTTAGGGCCATTTGAAGTTTTATCAGTGTTTGATTTGGGACTCAAGGGTAGCATAGCTATGAGCGATAGCTTAAATTGACAAGAGGCTCGAGTACTTTATTGTCACAAAATTTCCAGGTTTTATGACGCTCCAGTAAAAAGTTACAAGCATTTCAATGTTGCAAACTTTGATAGGTATAGGACGCACAGTATATATGTTATGGCCATTTGAAGTTTTATCAGTGTTTTATTTGGGACTCTAGGGTAGCATAGCTATGAGCGATAGCTTAAATTGACAAGAGGCTCGAGTACTTTATTGTCACAAAATTTCAAGGTCTTATGACGCTCCAGTAAAAAGTTACAAGCATTTGATTGTTGCAAACTTTGATATGTGTAGGACGAACCGTATAGAAGTTAGGGCCATTTGAAGTTTTATCAGTGTTTTATTTGAGACTCAAGAGTATCATAGCTATGAGCGATAGCGTAAAGTGACAAGAGGCACGAGTACTTGATTGTCAAAAAATTTCAAGGTGTTATGACGCTCCAGAAAAAAGTTACAAGCATTTGTTTGTTGCAAACTTTGATAGGTGTAGGACGCACCATATAGAAGTTAGGGCCATTTGAAGTTTTATAAGTGTTTGTTTTGCTACTCAAGTACTTTATTGTCACAAAATTTCAAGGTTTTATGACGCTCTAGTAAAAAGTTACAAGCGTTTGATTGTTGCAAACTTTGATAGGTGTAGAACGAACCGTATAGAAGTTAGGGCCATTTGGAGTTTTATCAGTGTTTGTTTTGGTACTCAAGTACTTTATTGTCACAAAATTTCAAGGTTTTTGGACGCTCCAGTAAAAAGTTACAAGCATTTGATTGTTGCAAACTTTTATAGGTGTAGGACAAACCGTATAGAAGTTAGGGCCATTTGAAGTTTTATCAGTGTTTCATTTGGGACTCAAGAGCAGCATAGCTATGAGCGATAGCTTAAATTGACAAGAGGCTCGAGTACTTTATTGCCACAAAATTTCAAGGTTTTATGACGCTCCAGTAAAAAGTTACAAGCATTTGATTGTTGCAAACTTTGATAGGTGTAGGACGAACCGTATAGAAGTTAGGGCCATTTGAAGTTTTATCAGTGTTTCTTTTGGTACTCAAGTACTTTATTGTCAAAAAATTTCAAAGTTTTATGACGCTCCAGTAAAAAGTTACAAGCATTTCAATGTTGCAAACTTTGATAGGTATAGGACGCACAGTATAGAAGTTATGGCCATTTGAAGTTTTATCAGTGTTTGATTTGGGACTCAAGGGTAGCATAGCTATGAGCGATAGCTTAAATTGACAAGAGGCACGAGTACTTTATTGTCAAAAAGTTTCAAGGTGCTATTAAGCTCCAGTATAAAGTTACAAGCATTTCAATGTTGCAAACTTTGATAGCTATAGGACGCACAGTATAGAAGTTATGGCCATTTGAAGTTTTATCAGTGTTTGATTTGGGACTCAAAGGTAGAATAGCTATGAGCGATAGCTTAAATTGACAAGAGGCACGAGTACTTTATTGTCACAAAATTTCAAGGTTTTATGATGCTCCAGTAAAAAGTTAAAAGCATTTGATTGTTGCAAACTTTGATAGGTGTAGGACGAACCGTATAGAAGTTAGGGCCATTTGAAGTTTTATCAGTGTTTGTTTTGGTACACAAGTACTTTATTGTCACAAAATTTCAAGATTTTATGACGCTCCAGTAAAAAGTTACAAGCATTTGATTGTTGCAAATTTTGATAGGTGTAGGACGAACCGTATAGAAGTTAGGGCCATTTGAAGTTTTATCAGTGTTTGATTTGGGACTCAAGGGTAGCATAGCTATGAGCGATAGCTTAAATTGACAAGAGGCACGAGTACTTTATTGTCACAAAATTTCAAGGTTTTATGATGCTCCAGTAAAAAGTTACAAGCATTTGATTGTTGCAAACTTTGATAGGTGTAGGACGAACCGTATAGAAGTTAGGGCCATTTGAAGTTTTATCAGTGTTTGTTTTGGTACTCAAGTACTTTTATTGTCACAAAATTTCAAGATTTTATGACGCTCCAGTAAAAAGTTACAAGCATTTGATTGTTGCAAACTTTGATAGGTGTAGGACGAACCGTATAGAAGTTAGGGCCATTTGAAGTTTTATCAGTGTTTGTTTTGGTACTCAAGTACTTTATTGTCACAAAATTTCAAAGTTTTATGACGCTCCAGTAAAAAATTACAAGCATTTCAATGTTGCAAACTTTGATAGGTATAGGACGCACAGTATAGATGTTGTGGCCATTTGAAGTTTTATCAGTTTTTTATTTGGGACTCAAGGGTAGCATAGCTATGAGCGATAGCTTAAATTGACAAGAGGCTCGAGTACTTTATTGTCACAAAATTTCAAGGTCTTATGACTCTCCAGGAAAAAGTTACAAGCATTTGATTGTTGCAAACTTTGATAGCTGTAGGACGAACCGTATAGAAGTTACTGCCATTTGAAGTTTTATCAGTGTTTGTTTTGGTACTCAAGTACTTTATTGTCACAAAATTTCAAGGTTTTATGACGCTCCAGTAAAAAGTTACAAGCATTTGATTGTTGCAAATTTTGATAGGTGTAGGACGAACCGTATAGAAGTTACTGCCATTTGAAGTTTTATCAGTGTTTGTTTTGGTACTCAAGTACTTTATTGTAACAAAATTTCATATAGAAGTTAGGGCCATTTGAAGTTTTATCAGTGTTCGTTTTGGTACTCAAGTACTTTATTGTCAAAAAGTTTCAAGGTGTTATGACTCTCCAGTAAAAAGTTACAAGCATTTCAATGTTGCAAACTTTGATAGGTATAGGACGCACAGTATAGAAGTTATGGCCATTTGAAGTTTTATCATTGTTTGATTTGGGACTCAAAAGTAGAATAGCTATGAGTGATAGCTTTAATTGACAAGAGGCACGAGTACTTTATTGTCACAAAATTTCAAGGTTTTATGATGCTCCAGTAAAAAGTTACAAGCATTTGATTGTTGCAAACTTTGATAGGTGTAGGACGAACCGTATAAAAGTTAGGGCCATTTGAAGTTTTATCAGTGTTTGTTTTGGTACTCAAGTACTTTATTGTCACAAAATTTCAAGGTTTTATGACGCTCCAGTAAAAAGTTACAAGCATTTGATTGTTGCAAACTTTGATAGGTGTAGGACAAACCGTATAGAAGTTAGGGCCATTTGAAGTTTTATCAGTGTTTGTTTTGGTAGTCAAATACTTTATTGTCACAAAATTTCAAGATTTTATGACGCTCCAGTAAAAAGTTACAAGCATTTGATTGTTGCAAATTTTGATAGGTGTAGGACGAACCGTATAGAAGTTAGGGCCATTTGAAGTTTTATCAGTGTTTGATTTGGGACTCAAGGGTAGCATAGCTATGAGCGATAGCTTAAATTGACAAGAGGCACGAGTATTTTATTGTCACAAAATTTCAAGGTTTTATGATGCTCCAGTAAAAAGTTACAAGCATTTGATTGTTGCAAACTTTGATAGGTGTAGGACGAACCGTATAGAAGTTAGGGCCATTTGAAATTTTATCAGTGTTTGTTTTGGTACTCAAGTACTTTTATTGTCACAAAATATCAAGATTTTATGACGCTCCAGTAAAAAGTTACAAGCATTTGATTGTTGCAAATTTTGATAGGTGTAGGACGAACCGTATAGAAGTTAGGGCCATTTGAAGTCTTATCAGTGTTTGTTTTGGTACTCAAGTACTTTATGGTCACACAATTTCAAGGTTTTATGACGCTCCAGTAAAAAATTACAAGCATTTCAATGTTGCAAACTTTGATAGGTATAGGACGCACAGTATAGATGTTATGGCCATTTGAAGTTTTATCAGTCTTTTATTTGGGACTCAAGGGTAGCATAGCTATGAGCGATAGCTTAAATTGACAAGAGGCTCGAGTACTTTATTGTCACAAAATTTCAAGGTCTTATGACGCTCCAGTAAAAAGTTACAAGCATTTGATTGTTGCAAACTTTGATAGGTGTAGGACGAACCGTATAGAAGTTAGGGCCATTTGAAGTTTTATCAGTGTTTGTTTTGGTACTCAAGTACTTTATTGTCACAAAATTTCATATAGAAGTTAGGGCCATTTGAAGTTTTATCAGTGTTTGATTTGGGACTCAAGGGTAGCATAGCTATGAGCGATAGCTTAAATTGACAAGAGGCTCGAGTACTTTATTGTCACAAAATTTCAAGGTTTTATGACGCTCCAGTAAAAAATTACAAGCATTTGATTATTGCAAACTTTGATAGGTGTAGGACGAACCGTATAGAAGTTAGGGCCATTTGAAGTTTTATCAGTGTTTGTTTTGGTACTCAAGTACTTTATTGTCACAAAATATCAAGGTTTTATGACGCTCCAGTAAAAAGTTACAAGCATTTCAATGTTGCAAACTTTGATAGGTATAGGACGCACAGTATAGATGTTATGGCCATTTGAAGTTTTATCAGTGTTTTATTTGGGACTCAAGGGTAGCATAGCTATGAGCGATAGCTTAAATTGACAAGAGCACGAGAACTTTATTGTCAAAAATTTCAAGGTTTTATGACGCTCCAGTAAAAAATTACAAGCATTTGATTATTGCAAACATTGATAGGTGTAGGACGAACCGTATAGAAGTTAGGGCCATTTGAAGTTTTATCAGTGTTTGTTTTGGTACTCAAGTACTCTATTGTCACAAAATTTCAAGGTTTTATGACGCTCCAGTAAAAAGTTACAAGCATTTGATTGTTGCAAATTTTGATAGGTGTAGGACGAACCGTATAGAAGTTAGGGCCATTTGAAGTTTTATCAGTGTTTTATTTGGGACTCAAGGGTTGCATAGCTATGAGCGATAGCGTAAAGTGACAAGAGGCACGAGTACTTTATTGTCAAAAAATTTCAAGGTTTTATGACGCTCCAGTAAAAAGTTACAAGCATTTGATTGTTGCAAACTTTGATAGGTATAGGACGCACCGTATAGAAGTTAGGGCCATTTGAAGATTTATCAGTGTTTTATTTGGGACTCAAGGGTAGCATAGCTATGAGCGATAGCGTAAAGTGACAAGAGGCACGAGTACTTGATTGTCAAAAAATTTCAAGGTGTTATGACGCTCCAGTAAAAAGTTACAAGCATTTGTTTGTTGCAAACTTTGATAGGTGTAGGACGCACCGTATAGAAGTTAGGGCCATTTGAAGTTTTATCAGTGTTTGTTTTGGTACTCAAGTACTTTATTGTCACAAAATATCAAGGTTTTATGACGCTCCAGTAAAAAGTTACAAGCATTTCAATGTTGCAAACTTTGATAGGTATAGGACGCACAGTATAGATGTTATGGCCATTTGAAGTTTTATCAGTGTTTTATTTGGGACTCAAGGGTAGCATAGCTATGAGCGATAGCGTAAAGTGACAAGAGCACGAGAACTTTATTGTCAAAAATTTCAAGGTTTTATGACGCTCCAGTAAAAAATTACAAGCATTTGATTATTGCAAACATTGATAGGTGTAGGACGAACCGTATAGAAGTTAGGGCCATTTGAAGTTTTATCAGTGTTTGTTTTGGTACTCAAGTACTCTATTGTCACAAAATTTCAAGGTTTTATGACGCTCCAGTAAAAAGTTACAAGCATTTGATTGTTGCAAATTTTGATAGGTGTAGGACGAACCGTATAGAAGTTAGGGCCATTTGAAGTTTTATCAGTGTTTTATTTGGGACTCAAGGGTAGCATAGCTATGAGCGATAGCGTAAAGTGACAAGAGGCACGAGTACTTTATTGTCAAAAAATTTCAAGGTTTTATGACGCTCCAGTAAAAAGTTACAAGCATTTGATTGTTGCAAACTTTGATAGGTATAGGACGCACCGTATAGAAGTTAGGGCCATTTGAAGATTTATCAGTGTTTTATTTGGGTCTCAAGGGTAGCATAGCTATGAGCGATAGCGTAAAGTGACAAGAGGCACGAGTACTTGATTGTCAAAAAATTTCAAGGTGTTATGACGCTCCAGTAAAAAGTTACAAGCATTTGTTTGTTGCAAACTTTGATAGGTGTAGGACGCACCGTATAGAAGTTAGGGCCATTTGAAGTTTTATCAGTGTTTGTTTTGGTACTCAAGTACTTTATTGTCACAAAATTTCAAGATTTTATGACGCTCCAGTAAAAAGTTACAAGCATTTGATTGTTGCAAACTTTGATAGGTGTAGGACGAACCGTATAGAAGTTAGGGCCATTTGAAGTCTTATCAGTGTTTGTTTTGGTACTCAAGCTCTTTATGGTCACAAAATTTCAAGGTCTTATGACGCTCCAGTAAAAAGTTACTAGCATTTGATTGTTGCAAACTTTGATAGGTGTAGGACGAACCGTATAGAAGTTAGGGCCATTTGAAGTTTTATCAGTGTTTATTTTGGTACTCAAGTAATTTATTGTCACAAAATTTCAAGGTTTTATGACGCTCCAGTAAAAAGTTACAAGCATTTGATTGTTGCAAATTTTGATAGGTGTAGGAAGAACCGTATAGAAGTTAGGGCCATTTGAAGTTTTATCAGTGTTTGTTTTGGTACTCAAGTTCTTTATTGTCACAAATATTCAAGGTTTTATGACGCTCCAGTAAAAAGTTACAAGCATTTGATTGTTGCAAATTTTGATAGGTGTAGGACGAACCGTATAGAAGTTAGGGCCATTTGAAGTTTTATCAGTGTTTGTTTTGGTACTCAAGTACATTATTGTCAAAAATTTCAAGGTTTTATGACGCCCCAGTAAAAAGTTACAAGCATTTGATTGTTGCAAACTTTGATAGGTATAGGACGCCCCGTATAGAAGTTAGGGCCATTTGAAGTTGTATCTGTGTTTTATTTGGGACTCAAGGGTAACATAGCTATGAGCGATAGCGTAAAGTGACAAGAGGCACGAGTACTAAATTGTCAAAAAATTTCAAGGTGTAATGATGCTCCAGTAAAAAGTTACAAGCATTTGATTGTTGCAAACTTTGATAGGTATAGGACGCACCATATAGAAGTTAGGGCCATTTGAAGTTTTATCAGTGTTTGTTTTGGTACTCAAGTACTTTATTGTCACAAAATTTCAAGATTTTATGACGCTCCAGTAAAAAGTTACAAGCATTTGATTGTTGCAAACTTTGATAGGTGTAGGACGAACCGTATAGAAGTTAGGGCCATTTGAAGTTTTATCAGTGTTTGTTTTGGTACTCAAGTACATTATTGTCAAAAATTTCAAGGTTTTATGACGCCCCAGTAAAAAGTTACAAGCATTTGATTGTTGCAAACTTTGATAGGTATAGGACGCACAGTATAGATGTTATGGCGATTTGAAGTTTTATCAGTCTTTTATTTGTTACTCAAGGGTAGCATAGCTATGAGCGATAGCTTAAATTGACAAGAGGCTCGAGTACTTTATTGTCACAAAATTTCAAGGTCTTATGACGCTCCAGTAAAAAGTTACAAGCATTTGATTGTTGCAAACTTTGATAGGTGTAGGACGAACCGTATAGAAGTTAGGGCCATTTGAAGTTTTATCAGTGTTTGTTTTGGTACTCAAGTACATTATTGTCAAAAATTTCAAGGTTTTATGACGCCCCAGTAAAAAGTTACAAGCATTTGATTGTTGCAAACTTTGATAGGTATAGGACGCACCGTATAGAAGTTAGGGCCATTTGAAGTAGTATCTGTGTTTTATTTGGGACTCAAGGGTAACATAGCTATGAGCGATAGCGTAAAGTGACAAGAGGCACGAGTACTAAATTGTCAAAAAATTTCAAGGTGTAATGATGCTCCAGTAAAAAGTTACAAGCATTCGATTGTTGCAAACTTTGATAGGTGTAGGACGAACCGTATAGAAGTTAGGGCCATTTGAAGTTTTATCAGTGTTTGTTTTGGTACTCAAGTACTTTATTGTCACAAAATTTCAAGATTTTTGGCGCTCCAGTAAAAAGTTACAAGCATTTGATTGTTGCAAACTTTGATAGGTGTAGGACGAACCGTATAGAAGTTAGGGCCATTTGAAGTTTTATCAGTGTTTGTTTTGGTATTCAAGTACTTTATTGTCACAAAATTTCAAGATTTTATGACGCTCCAGTAAAAAGTTACAAGCATTTGATTGTTGCAAATTTTGATAGGTGTAGGACGAACCGTATAGTAGTTAGGGCCATTTGAAGTTTTATCAGTGTTTGATTTGGGACTCAAGGGTAGCATAGCTATGAGCGATAGCTTAAATTGACAAGAGGCACGAGTACTTTATTGTCACAAAATTTCAAGGTTTTATGATGCTCCAGTAAAAAGTTACAAGCATTTGATTGTTGCAAACTTTGATAGGTGTAGGACGAACCGTATAGAAGTTAGGGCCATTTGAAGTTTTATCAGTGTTTATTTTGGTACTCAAGTTCTTTTATTGTCACAAAATTTCAAGATTTTATGACGCTCCAGTAAAAAGTTACAAGCATTTGATTGTTGCAAACTTTGATAGGTGTAGGACGAACCGTATAGAAGTTAGGGCCATTTGAAGTCTTATCAGTGTTTGTTTTGGTACTCAAGTACTTTATGGTCACACAATTTCAAGGTTTTATGACGCTCCAGTAAAAAATTACAAGCATTTCAATGTTGCAAACTTGGATAGATATAGGACGCACAGTATAGATGTTATGGCCATTTGAAGTTTTATCAGTCTTTTATTTGGGACTCAAGGGTAGCATAGCTATGAGCGATAGCTTAAATTGACAAGAGGCTCGAGTACTTTATTGTCACAAAATTTCAAGGTCTTATGACGCTCCAGTAAAAAGTTACAAGCATTTGATTGTTGCAAACTTTGATAGGTGTAGGACGAACCGTATAGAAGTTAGGGCCATTTGAAGTTTTATCAGTATTTGTTTTGGTACTCAAGTACTTTATTGTCACAAAATTTCATATAGAAGTTAGGGCCATTTGAAGTTTTATCAGTGTTTGATTTGGGACTCAAGAGTAGCATAGCTATGAGCGATAGCTTAAATTGACAAGAGGCTCGAGTACTTTATTGTCACAAAATTTCAAGGTTTTATGACGCTCCAGTAAAAAATTACAAGCATTTGATTATTACAAACTTTGATAGGTGTAGGACGAACCGTATAGAAGTTAGGGCCATTTGAAGTTTTATCAGTGTTTGTTTTGGTACTCAAGTACTTTATTGTCACAAAATTTCAAAGTTTTATGACGCTCCAGTAAAAAATTACAAGCCTTTCAATGTTGCAAACTTTGATAGGTATAGGACGCACAGTATAGATGTTATGGCCATTTGAAGTTTTATCAGTTTTTTATTTGGGACTCAAGGGTAGCATAGCTATGAGCGATAGCTTAAATTGGCAAGAGGCTCGAGTACTTTATTGTCACAAAATTTCAAGGTCTTATGACTCTCCAGTAAAAAGTTACAAGCATTTGATTGTTGCAAACTTTGATAGCTGTAGGACGAACCGTATAGAAGTTACTGCCATTTGAAGTTTTATCAGTGTTTGTTTTGGTACTCAAGAACTTTATTGTCACAAAATTTCAAGGTTTTATGACGCTCCAGTAAAAAGTTACAAGCATTTGATTGTTGCAAACTTTGATAGGTGTAGGACGAACCGTATAGATGTTACTGCCATTTGAAGTTTTATCAGTGTTTGTTTTGGTACTCAAGTACTTTATTGTAACAAAATTTCATATAGAAGTTAGGGCCATTTGAAGTTTTATCAGTGTTTGATTTGGGACTCAAGGGTAGCATAGCTATGAGCGATGGCTTAAATTGACAAGAGGCTCGAGTACTTTATTGTCACAAAATTTCAAGGTTTTATGACGCTCCAGTAAAAAATTACAAAGCATTTGATTATTGCAAACTTTGATAGGTGTAGGACGAACCGTATAGAAGTTAGGGCCATTTGAAGTTTTATCAGTGTTTGTTTTGGTACTCAAGTACTTTATTGTCACAAAATATCAAGGTTTTATGACGCTCCAGTAAAAAGTTACAAGCATTTCAATGTTGCAAACTTTGATAGGTATAGGACGCACAGTATAGATGTTATGGCCATTTGAAGTTTTATCAGTGTTTTATTTGGGACTCAAGGGTAGCATAGCTATGAGCGATAGCGTAAAGTGACAAGAGCACGAGTACTTTATTGTCAAAAATTTCAAGATTTTATGACGCTCCAGTAAAAAATTACAAGCATTTGATTGTTGCAAACATTGATAGGTGTAGGACGAACCGTATATAAGTTAGGGCCATTTGAAGTTTTATCAGTGTTTGTTTTGGTACTCAAGTACTTTATTGTCACAAAATTTCAAGGTTTTATGACGCTCCAGTAAAAAGTTACAAGCATTTGACTGTTGCAAATTTTAATAGGTGTAGGACGAACCGTATAGAAGTTAGGGCTATTTGAAGTTTTGTCAGTGTTTTATTTGGGACTCAAGGGTAGCATAGCTATGAGCGATATCGTAAAGTGCCAAGAGGCACGAGTACTTTATTGTCAAAAAATTTCAAGGTTTTATGACGCTCCAGTAAAAACTTACAAGCATTTGATTGTTGCAAACTTTGATAGGTATAGGACGCACCGTATAGAAGTTAGGGCCATTTGAAGATTTATCAGTGTTTTATTTGGGACTCAAGGGTAGCATAGCTATGAGCGATAGCGTAAAGTGACAAGAGGCACGAGTACTTTATTGTCAAAAAATTTCAAGGTGTTATGACGCTCCAATAAAAAGTTACAAGCATTTGATTGTTGCAAACTTTGATAGGTGTAGGACGAACCGTATATAAGTTAGGGCCATTTGAAGTTTTATCAGTGTTTGTTTTGGTACTCAAGTACTTTATTGTCACAAAATTTCAAGATTTTATGACGCTCCAGTAAAAAGTTACAAGCATTTGATTGTTGCAAACTTTGATAGGTGTAGGACGAACCGTATAGAAGTTAGGGCCATTTGAAGTTTTATCAGTGTTTGTTTTGGTATTCAAGTACTTTATTGTCACAAACTTTCAAGATTTTATGACGCTCCAGTAAAAAGTTACAAGCATTTGATTGTTGCAAATTTTGACAGGTGTAGGACGAACCGTATAGTAGTTAGGGCCATTTGAAGTTTTATCAGTGTTTGATTTGGGACTCAAGGGTAGCATAGCTATGAGCGATAGCTTAAATTGACAAGAGGCACGAGTACTTTATTGTCACAAAATTTCAAGGTTTTATGATGCTCCAGTAAAAAGTTACAAGCATTTGATTGTTGCAAACTTTGATAGGTGTAGGACGAACCGTATAGAAGTTAGGGCCATTTGAAGTTTTATCAGTGTTTGTTTTGGTACTCAAGTACTTTTATTGTCACAAAATTTCAAGATTTTATGACGCTCCAGTAAAAAGTTACAAGCATTTGATTGTTGCAAACTTTGATAGGTGTAGGACGAACCGTATAGAAGTTAGGGCTATTTGAAGTCTTATCAGTGTTTGTTTTGGTACTCAAGTACTTTATGGTCACACAATTTCAAGGTTTTATGACGCTCCAGTAAAAAATTACAAGCATTTCAATGTTGCAAACTTTGATAGGTATAGGACGCACAGTATAGATGTTATGGCCATTTGAAGTTTTATCAGTCTTTTATTTGGGACTCAAGGGTAGCATAGCTATGAGCGATAGCTTAAATTGACAAGAGGCTCGAGTACTTTATTGTCACAAAATTTCAAGGTTTTATGATGCTCCAGTAAAAAGTTACAAGCATTTGATTGTTGCAAACTTTGATAGGTGTAGGACGAACCGTATAGAAGTTAGGGCCATTTGAAGTTTTATCAGTGTTTGTTTTGGTACTCAAGTACTTTATTGTCACAAAATTTCATATAGAAGTTAGGGCCATTTGAAGTTTTATCAGTGTTTGAATTGGGACTCAAGGGTAGCATAGCTATGAGCGATAGCTTAAATTGACAAGAGGCTCGAGTACTTTATTGTCACAAAATTTCAAGGTTTTATGACGCTCCAGTAAAAAATTACAAGCATTTGATTATTGCAAACTTTGATAGGTGTAGGACGAACCGTATAGAAGTTAGGGCCAATTGAAGTTTTATCAGTGTTTGTTTTGGTACTCAAGTACTTTATTGTCACAAAATTTCAAGGTTTTATGACGCTCCAGTAAAAAGTTACAAGCATTTGACTGTTGCAAATTTTAATAGGTGTAGGACGAACCGTATAGAAGTTAGGGCTATTTGAAGTTTTGTCAGTGTTTTATTTGGGACTCAAGGGTAGCATAGCTATGAGCGATATCGTAAAGTGCCAAGAGGCACGAGTACTTTATTGTCAAAAAATTTCAAGGTTTTATGACGCTCCAGTAAAAAGTTACAAGCATTTGATTGTTGCAAACTTTGATAGGTATAGGACGCACCGTATAGAAGTTAGGGCCATTTGAAGATTTATCAGTGTTTTATTTGGGACTCAAGGGTAGCATAGCTATGAGCGATAGCGTAAAGTGACAAGAGGCACGAGTACTTGATTGTCAAAAAATTTCAAGGTGTTATGACGCTCCAGTAAAAAGTTACAAGCATTTGATTGTTGCAAACTTTGATAGGTGTAGGACGAACCGTATATAAGTTAGGGCCATTTGAAGTTTTATCAGTGTTTGTTTTGGTACTCAAGTACTTTATTGTCACAAAATTTCAAGATTTTATGACGCTCCAGTAAAAAGTTACAAGCATTTGATTGTTGCAAACTTTGATAGGTGTAGGACGAACCGTATAGAAGTTAGGGCCATTTGAAGTTTTATCAGTGTTTGTTTTGGTATTCAAGTACTTTATTGTCACAAACTTTCAAGATTTTATGACGCTCCAGTAAAAAGTTACAAGCATTTGATTGTTGCAAATTTTGACAGGTGTAGGACGAACCGTATAGTAGTTAGGGCCATTTGAAGTTTTATCAGTGTTTGATTTGGGACTCAAGGGTAGCATAGCTATGAGCGATAGCTTAAATTGACAAGAGGCACGAGTACTTTATTGTCACAAAATTTCAAGGTTTTATGATGCTCCAGTAAAAAGTTACAAGCATTTGATTGTTGCAAACTTTGATAGGTGTAGGACGAACCGTATAGAAGTTAGGGCCATTTGAAGTTTTATCAGTGTTTGTTTTGGTACTCAAGTACTTTTATTGTCACAAAATTTCAAGATTTTATGACGCTCCAGTAAAAAGTTACAAGCATTTGATTGTTGCAAACTTTGATAGGTGTAGGACGAACCGTATAGAAGTTAGGGCTATTTGAAGTCTTATCAGTGTTTGTTTTGGTACTCAAGTACTTTATGGTCACACAATTTCAAGGTTTTATGACGCTCCAGTAAAAAATTACAAGCATTTCAATGTTGCAAACTTTGATAGGTATAGGACGCACAGTATAGATGTTATGGCCATTTGAAGTTTTATCAGTCTTTTATTTGGGACTCAAGGGTAGCATAGCTATGAGCGATAGCTTAAATTGACAAGAGGCTCGAGTACTTTATTGTCACAAAATTTCAAGGTTTTATGATGCTCCAGTAAAAAGTTACAAGCATTTGATTGTTGCAAACTTTGATAGGTGTAGGACGAACCGTATAGAAGTTAGGGTCATTTGAAGTTTTATCAGTGTTTGTTTTGGTACTCAAGTACTTTATTGTCACAAAATTTCATATAGAAGTTAGGGCCATTTGAAGTTTTATCAGTGTTTGAATTGGGACTCAAGGGTAGCATAGCTATGAGCGATAGCTTAAATTGACAAGAGGCTCGAGTACTTTATTGTCACAAAATTTCAAGGTTTTATGACGCTCCAGTAAAAAATTACAAGCATTTGATTATTGCAAACTTTGATAGGTGTAGGACGAACCGTATAGAAGTTAGGGCCAATTGAAGTTTTATCAGTGTTTGTTTTGGTACTCAAGTACTTTATTGTCACAAAATTTCCAAGTTTTATGACGCTCCAGTAAAAAATTACAAGCATTTCAATGTTGCAAACTTTGATAGGTATAGGACGCACAGTATAGATGTTATGGCCATTTGAAGTTTTATCAGTTTTTTATTTGGGACTTAAGGGTAGCATAGCTATGAGCGATAGCTTAAATTGGCAAGAGGCTCGAGTACTTTATTGTCACAAAATTTCAAGGTCTTATGACTCTCCAGTAAAAAGTTACAAGCATTTGATTGTTGCAAACTTTGATAGCTGTAGGACGAACCGTATAGAAGTTACTGCCATTTGAAGTTTTATCAGTGTTTGTTTTGGTACTCAAGTACTTTATTGTCACAAAATTTCAAGGTTTTATGACGCTCCAGTAAAAAGTTACAAGCATTTGATTGTTGCAAATTTTGATAGGTGTAGGACGAACCGTATAGAAGTTACTGCCATTTGAAGTTTTATCAGTGTTTGTTTTGGTACTCAAGTACTTTATTGTAACAAAATTTCATATAGAAGTTAGGGCCATTTGAAGTTTTATCAGTGTTTGATTTGGGACTCAAGGGTAGCATAGCTATGAGCAATAGCTTAAATTGACAAGAGGCTCGAGTACTTTATTGTCACAAAATTTCAAGGTTTTATGACGCTCCAGTAAAAAGTTACAAGCATTTGATTATTGCAAACTTTGATAGGTGTAGGACGAACCGTATAGAAGTTAGGGCCATTTGAAGTTTTATCAGTGTTTGTTTTGGTACTCAAGTAATTTATTGTCACAAAATTTCAAGGTTTTATGACGCTCCAGTAAAAAGTTACAAGCATTTCAATGTTGCAAACTTTGATAGGTATAGGACGCACAGTATAGATGTTATGGCCATTTGAAGTTTTATCAATGTTTTATTTGGGACTCAAGGGTAGCATAGCTATGAGCGATAGCTTAAATTGACAAGAGCACGAGTACTTTATTGTCAAAAATTTCAAGGTTTTATGACGCTCCAGTAAAAAATTACAAGCATTTGATTATTGCAAACATTGATAGGTGTAGGACGAACCGTATAGAAGTTAGGGCCATTTGAAGTTTTATCAGTGTTTGTTTTGGTACTCAAGTACTTTATTGTCACAAAATTTCAAGGTTTTATGACGCTCCAGTAAAAAGTTACAAGCATTTGATTGTTGCAAATTTTAATAGGTGTAGGACGAACCGTATAGAAGTTAGGGCCATTTGAAGTTTTATCAGTGTTTTATTTGGGACTCAAGGGTAGCATAGCTTTGAGCGATAGCGTAAAGTGACAAGAGGCACGAGTACTTTATTGTCATAAAATTTCAAGGTTTTATGACGCTCCAGTAAAAACTTACAAGCATTTGATTGTTGCAAACTTTGATAGGTATAGGATGCACCGTATAAAATTTAGGGCCATTTAAAGTTTTATCAGTGTTTGATTTGGGACTCAAGGGTAGCATAGCTTTAAGCGATAGCTTAAATTGACCAGCGGCTCGAGTACTTTATTGTTACAAAATTTATGACGCACCAGTTACAAGGTTTTATGACGCACCAGTAAAACGTTACAAGCATCTGTATGTTGCAAACATTGATAGGTATAGGATGCACCGTATAAAAGTTAGGGCCGTTTGAAGTTTTATCAGTGTCTGATTTGGGACTCAAGGGTAGCATAGCTTTAAGCGATAACTTAAATTGACAAGAGGCTCGAGTACTTTATTGTTACAAAATTTGAAGGGTTTATGACGCTCCAGTAAAAAGTTACAAGCCTCTATATGTTGCAAACTTTGATAGGTATAGGATGCACCGTATAAAAGTTAGGGCCATTTGAAGTTTTATCAGTGTCTGATTTGGGACTCAAGGGTAGCATAGCTTTAAGCGATAACTTAAATTGACAAGAGGCTCGAGTACTTTATTTTTATAAAATTTCAAGGTTTTATGACGCTCCAGTAAAAAGTTACAAGCATCTGTATGTTGCAAACTTTGATAGGTATAGGATGCACCGTATAAAATTTAGGGCCATTTAAAGTTTTATCAGTGTTTGATTTGGGACTCAAGGGTAGCTTAGCTTTAAGCGATAGCTTAAATTGACAGGAGGCTCGAGTACTTTATTGTTACAAAATTGATGACGCACCAGTTACAAGGTTTTATGACGCACCAGTAAAAAGTTACAAGCATCTGTATGTTGCAAACTTTGATAGGTATAGGATGCACCGTATAAAAGTTAGGGCCATTTGAAGTTTTATCAGTGTCTGATTTGGGACTCAAGGGTAGCATAGCTTTAAGCGATAACTTAAATTGACAAGAGGCTCGAGTACTTTATTTTTATAAAATTTCAAGGTTTTATGACGCTCCAGTAAAAAGTTACAAGCATCTGTATGTTGCAAACTTTGATAGTTATAGGTTGCACCGTATAAAAGTTAGGGCCATTTGAAGTTTTATCAGTGTTTGATTTGGGACTCAAGGGTAGCATAGCTTTGAGCGATAGCTTAAATTGACAAGAGTCTAGAGTACTTTATTGTTACAAAATTTCAAGGTTTTTTAACGCTCCAGGAAAAAGTTACAAGCATTTGTATGTTGCAAACTCTGATAGGTATAGGATGCACCGTATAAAATTTAGGGCCATTTAAAGTTTTATCAGTGTTTGATTTGGGACTCAAGGGTAGCTTAGCATTGAGCGATAGCTTAAATTGACAAGAGGCTCGAGTACTTTATTGTTACAAATATTTAAGGTTTTATAACGCTCCAGTAAAAAGTTACAAGCATTTGTATGTTGCAAACTTTGATAGGTATAGGATGCACCGTATAAAAGTTAGGGCCATTTGAAGTTTTATCAGTGTTTGATTTGGGACTCAAGGGTAGCATAGCTTTGAGCGATAGCTTAAATTGACAAGAGTCTAGAGTACTTTATTGTTACAAAATTTCAAGGTTTTTTAACGCTCCAGGAAAAAGTTACAAGCATTTGTATGTTGCAAACTCTGATAGGTATAGGATGCACCGTATAAAATTTAGGGCCATTTAAAGTTTTATCAGTGTTTGATTTCGGACTCAAGGGTAGCTTAGCATTGAGCGATAGCTTAAATTGACAAGAGGCTCGAGTACTTTATTGTTACAAATATTCAAGGTTTTATAACGCTCCAGTAAAAAGTTACAAGCATTTGTATGTTGCAAACTTTGATAGGTATAGGATGCACCGTATAAAAGTTAGGGCCATTTGAAGTTTTATCAGTGTCTGATTTGGGACTCAAGGGTAGCTTAGCTTTAAGCGATAACTTAAATTGACAAGAGGCTCGAGTATTTTATTGTTACAAAATTTCAAGGTTTTATAACGCTCCAGTAAAAAGTTACAAGCAATTGTATGTTGCAAACTTTGATAGGTGTAGGACGTTCCGAGGTTAGGGCCATTTGAAGTTTTATCAGTGTTTGATTTGGGACTCAAGGGTAGCATAGCTTTGAGCGATAACTTAAATTGACAAGAGGCTCGAGTACTTTATTGTTACACAATTTGAAGGTTTTATGACGCTCCAGTAAAAAGTTACAAGCATTTATATGTTGCAAACTTTGATAGGTATAGGATGCACCGTATAAAAGTTAGGGCCATTTGAAGTTTTATCAGTGTCTGATTTGGGACTCAAGGGTAGCATAGCTTTAAGCGATAACTTAAATTGACAATAGGCTCGAGTACTTTATTTTTATAAAATTTCAAGGTTTTATGACGCTCCAGTAAAAAGTTACAAGCATCTGTATGTTGCAAACTTTGATAGGTATAGGATGCACCGTATAAAATTTAGGGCCATTTAAAGTTTTATCAGTGTTTGATTTGGGACTCAAGGGTAGCATAGCTTTAAGCGATAGCTTAAATTGACCAGCGGCTCGAGTACTTTATTGTTACAAAATTTATGACGCACCAGTTACAAGGTTTTATGACGCACCAGTAAAACGTTACAAGCATCTGTATGTTGCAAACATTGATAGGTATAGGATGCACCGTATAAAAGTTAGGGCCGTTTGAAGTTTTATCAGTGTCTGATTTGGGACTCAAGGGTAGCATAGCTTTAAGCGATAACTTAAATTGACAAGAGGCTCGAGTACTTTATTGTTACAAAATTTGAAGGTTTTATGACGCTCCAGTAAAAAGTTACAAGCATCTATATGTTGCAAACTTTGATAGGTATAGGATGCACCGTATAAAAGTTAGGGCCATTTGAAGTTTTATCAGTGTCTGATTTGGGACTCAAGGGTAGCATAGCTTTAAGCGATAACTTAAATTGACAAGAGGCTCGAGTACTTTATTTTTATAAAATTTCAAGGTTTTATGACGCTCCAGTAAAAAGTTACAAGCATCTGTATGTTGCAAACTTTGATAGGTATAGGATGCACCGTATAAAATTTAGGGCCATTTAAAGTTTTATCAGTGTTTGATTTGGGACTCAAGGGTAGCATAGCTTTAAGCGATAGCTTAAATTGACAAGCGGCTAGAGTACTTTATTGTTACAAAATTTATGACGCACCAGTTACAAGGTTTTATGACGCACCAGTAAAAAGTTACAAGCATCTGTATGTTGCAAACTTTGATAGGTATAGGATGCACCGTATAAAAGTAAGGGCCATTTGAAGTTATATCAGTGTTTGATTTGGGACTCAAGGGTAGCATAGCTTTGAGCGATAACTTAAATTGACAAGAGGCTCGAGTACTTTATTGTTACAAAATTTGAAGGTTTTATGACGCTCCAGTAAAAAGTTACAAGCATTTGTATGTTGCAAACTTTGATAGGTATAGGATGCACCGTATAAAATTTTGGGCAATTTAAAGTTTTATCAGTGTTTGATTTGGGACTCAAGGGTAGCTTAGCTTTGAGCGATAGCTTAAATTGACAAGAGGCTCGAGTACTTTATTGTTACAAAATTTCAAGGTTTTATGACGCTCCAGTAAAAAGTTACAAGCATTTGTATGTTGCAAACTTTGATAGGTGTAGGTCGTAGCGTATAGAAGTTAGGGCCATTTGAAGTTTTATCAGTGTTTGATTTGGGACTCAAGGGTAGCTTAGCTTTAAGCGATAGCTTAAATTGACAGGAGGCTCGAGTACTTTATTGTTACAAAATTGATGACGCACCAGTTACAAAGTTTTATGACGCACCAGTAAAAAGTTACAAGCATCTGTATGTTGCAAACTTTGATAGGTATAGGATGCACCGTATAAAAGTTAGGGCCATTTGAAGTTTTATCAGTGTCTGATTTGGGACTCAAGGGTAGCATAGCTTTAAGCGATAACTTAAATTGACAAGAGGCTCGAGTACTTTATTTTTATAAAATTTCAAGGTTTTATGACGCTCCAGTAAAAAGTTACAAGCATCTGTATGTTGCAAACTTTGATAGTTATAGGTTGCACCGTATAAAAGTTAGGGCCATTTGAAGTTTTATCAGTGTTTGATTTGGGACTCAAGGGTAGCATAGCTTTGAGCGATAGCTTAAATTGACAAGAGTCTAGAGTACTTTATTGTTACAAAATTTCAAGGTTTTTTAACGCTTCAGGAAAAAGTTACAAGCATTTGTATGTTGCAAACTCTGATAGGTATAGGATGCACCGTATAAAATTTAGGGCCATTTAAAGTTTTATCAGTGTTTGATTTGGGACTCAAGGGTAGCTTAGCATTGAGCGATAGCTTAAATTGACAAGAGGCTCGAGTACTTTATTGTTACAAATATTTAAGGTTTTATAACGCTCCAGTAAAAAGTTACAAGCATTTGTATGTTGCAAACTTTGATAGGTATAGGATGCACCGTATAAAAGTTAGGGCCATTTGAAGTTTTATCAGTGTCTGATTTGGGACTCAAGGGTAGCATAGCTTTAAGCGCTAACTTAAATTGACAAGAGGCTCGAGTACTTTATTTTTATAAAATTTCAAGGTTTTATGACGCTCCAGTAAAAAGTTACAAGTATCTGTATGTTGCAAACTTTGATAGGTATAGGATGCACCGTATAAAAGTTAGGGCCATTTGAAGTTTTATCAGTGTTTGATTTGGGACTCAAGGGTAGCTTAGCTTTGAGCGATAGCTTAAATTGACAAGAGGCTCGAGTATTTTATTGTTACAAAATTTCAAGGTTTTATAACGCTGCAGTAAAAAGTTACAAGCAATTGTATGTTGCAAACTTTGATAGGTGTAGGACGTTCCGAGGTTAGGGCCATTTGAAGTTTTATCAGTGTTTGATTTGGGACTCAAGGGTAGCATAGCTTTGAGCGATAACTTAAATTGACAAGAGGCTCGAGTACTTTATTGTTACAAAATTTGAAGGTTTTATGACGCTCCAGTAAAAAGTTACAAGCATCTATATGTTGCAAACTTTGATAGGTATGGGATGCACCGTATAAAAGTTAGGGCCATTTGAAGTTTTATCAGTGTCTGATTTGGGACTCAAGTGTAGCATAGCTTTAAGCGATAACTTAAATTGACAAGAGGCTCGAGTACTTTATTTTTATAAAATTTCAAGGTTTTATGACGCTCCAGTAAAAAGTTACAAGCATCTGTATGTTGCAAACTTTGATAGGTATAGGATGCACCGTATAAAATTTAGGGCCATTTAAAGTTTTATCAGTGTTTGATTTGGGACTCAAGGGTAGCATAGCTTTAAGCGATAGCTTAAATTGACAAGCGGCTAGAGTACTTTATTGTTACAAAATTTATGACGCACCAGTTACAAGGTTTTATGACGCACCAGTAAAAAGTTACAAGCATCTGTATGTTGCAAACTTTGATAGGTATAGGATGCACTGTATAAAAGTTAGGGCCATTTGAAGTTTTATCAGTGTTTGATTTGGGACTCAAGGGTAGCATAGCTTTGAGCGATAACTTAAATTGACAAGAGGCTCGAGTACTTTATTGTTACAAAATTTGAAGGTTTTATGACGCTCCAGTAAAAAGTTACAAGCATTTGTATGTTGCAAACTTTGATAGGTATAGGATGCACCGTATAAAATTTTGGGCCATTTAAAGTTTTATCAGTGTTTGATTTGGGACTCAAAGGTAGCTTAGCTTTGAGCGATAGCTTAAATTGACAAGAGGCTCGAGAACTTTATTGTTACAAAATTTCAAGGTTTTATGACGCTCCAGTAAAAAGTTACAAGCATTTGTATGTTGCAAACTTTGATAGGTGTAGGTGGTAGCGTATAGAAGTTAGGGCCATTTGAAGTTTTATCAGTGTTTGATTTGGGACTCAAGGGTAGCTTAGCTTTAAGCGATGGCTTAAATTGACAAGAGGCTCGAGTACTTTATTGTTACAAAATTGATGACGCACCAGTTACAAGGTTTTATGACGCACCAGTAAAAAGTTACAAGCATCTGTATGTTGCAAACTTTGATAGGTATAGGATGCACCGTATAAAAGTTAGGGCCATTTGAAGTTTTATCAGTGTCTGATTTGGGACTCAAGGGTAGCATAGCTTTAAGAGATAACATAAATTGACAAGATTCTCGAGTACTTTATTTTTATAAAATTTCAAGGTTTTATGACGCTCCAGTAAAAAGTTACAAGCATCTGTATGTTGCAAACTTTGATAGGTATAGGTTGCACCGTATAAAAGTTAGGGCCATTTGAAGTTTTATCAGTGTTTGATTTGGGACTCAAGGGTAGCATAGCTTTGAGCGATAGCTTAAATTGACAAGAGGCTCAAGTACTTTATTGTTACAAAATTTCAAGGTTTTTTAACGCTCCAGGAAAAAGTTACAAGCATTTGTATGTTGCAAACTCTGATAGGTATAGGATGCACCGTATAAAATTTAGGGCCATTTAAAGTTTTATCAGTGTTTGATTTGGGACTCAAGGGTAGCTTAGCATTGAGCGATAGCTTCAATTGACAAGAGGCTCGAGTACTTTATTGTTACAAATATTCAAGGTTTTATAACGCTCCAGTAAAAAGTTACAAGCATTTGTATGTTGCAAACTTTGATAGGTATAGGATGCACCGTATAAAAGTTAGGGCCATTTAAAGTTTTATCAGTGTTTGATTTGGGACTCAAGGGTTGCATAGCTTTGAGCGATAGCTTAAATTGACAAGAGGGTCGATTACTTTATTGTTACAAAATGTACAGGTTTTATGACGCTCCAGTAAAAAGTTACAAGCATTTGTACGTTGCAAACTTTGATAGGTGTAGGACGTACCGTATAGAAGTTAGGGCCATTTGAAGTTTTATCAGTGTTTGATTTGGGACTCAAGGGTAGCTTAGCTTTGAGCTATATCTTAAATTGACAAGAGGCTCGAGTACTTTATTGTTACAAAATTTCAAGGTTGTATAACACTCAAGTAAAAAGTTACAAGCATTTGTATGTTGCAAACTCTGATAGGTATAGGATGCACCGTATAAAATTTAGGGTCATTTAAAGTTTTATTAGTGTTTGATTTGGGACTCAAGGGTAGCTTAGCTTTGAGCGATAACTTAAATTGACAAGAGGCTCGAGTATTTTATTGTTACAAAATTTGAAGGTTTTATAACGCTCCAGTAAAAAGTTACAAGCAATTATATGTTGCAAACTTTGATAGGTGTAGGACGTTCCGAAGTTAGGGCCATTTGAAGTTTTATCAGTGTTTGATTTGGGACTCAAGGGTAGCATAGCTTCGAGCGATAACTTAAATTGACAAGAGGCTCGAGTACTTTATTGTTACAAAATTTGAAGGTTTTATGACGCTCCAGTAAAAAGTTACAAGCATCTATATGTTGCAAACTTTGATAGGTATAGGATGCACCGTATAAAAGTTAGGGCCATTTGAAGTTTTATCAGTGTCTTATTTGGGACTCAAGGGTAGCATAGCTTTAAGCGATAACTTAAATTGACAATAGGCTCGAGTACTTTATTTTTATAAAATTTCAAGGTTTTGTGACGCTCCAGTAAAAAGTTACAAGCATCTGTATGTTGCAAACTTTGATAGGTATAGGATGCACGGTATAAAATTTAGGGCCATTTAAAGTTTTATCAGTGTTTGATTTGGGAATCAAGGGTAGCATAGCTTTAAGCGATAGCTTAAATTGACCAGCGGCTCGAGTACTTTATTGTTACAAAATTTATGACGCACCAGTTACAAGGTTTTATGACGCTCCAGTAAAAAGTTACAAGCATCTATATGTTGCAAACTTTGATAGGTATAGGATGCACCGTATAAAAGTTAGGGCCATTTGAAATTTTATCAGTGTCTGATTTGGGACTCAAGGGTAGCATAGCTTTAAGCGATAACTTAAATTGACAAGAGGCTCGAGTACTTTATTTTTATAAAATTTCAAGGTTTTATGACGCTCCAGTAAAAAGTTACAAGCATCTGTATGTTGCAAACTTTGATAGGTATAGGATGCACCGTATAAAATTTAGGGCCATTTAAAGTTTTATCAGTGTTTGATTTGGGACTCAAGGGTAGCATAGCTTTAAGCGATAGCTTAAATTGACAAGCGGCTAGAGTACTTTATTGTTACAAAATTTATGACGCACCAGTTACAAGGTTTTATGACGCACCAGTAAAAAGTTACAAGCATCTGTATGTTGCAAACTTTGATAGGTATAGGATGCACCGTATAAAAGTTAGGGCCATTTGAAGTTTTATCAGTGTTTGATTTGGGACTCAAGGGTAGCATAGCTTTGAGCGATAACTTAAATTGACAAGAGTCTCGAGTACTTTATTGTTACAAAATTTGAAGGTTTTATGACGCTCCAGTAAAAAGTTACAAGCATTTGTATGTTGCAAACTTTGATAGGTATAGGATGCACCGTATAAAATTTTGGGCCATTTAAAGTTTTATCAGTGTTTGATTTGGGACTCAAGGGTAGCTTAGCTTTGAGCGATAGCTTAAATTGACAAGAGGCTCGAGTACTTTATTGTTACAAAATTTCAAGGTTTTATGACGCTCCAGTAAAAAGTTACAAGAATTTGTATGTTGCAAACTGTGATAGGTATAGGATGCACCGTATAAAAGTTAGGGCCATTTGAAGTTTTATCAGTGTTTGATTTGGGACTCAAGGATAGCTTAGCTTTGAGCGATAGCTTAAATTGACAAGAGGCTCGAGTACTTTATTGTTACAAAATTTCAAGGTTTTTTAACGCTCCAGGAAAAAGTTACAAGCATTTGTATGTTGCAAACTCTGATAGGTATAGGATGCACCGTATAAAATTTAGGGCCATTTAAAGTTTTATCAATGTTTGATTTGGGACTCAAGGGTAGCTTAGCATTGAGCGATAGCGTAAATTGACAAGAGGCTCGAGTACTTTATTGTTACAAAATTTCAAGGTTTTATAACGCTCCAGTAAAAAGTTACAAGCATTTGTATGTTGCAAACTTTGATAGGTATAGGATGCACCGTATAAAAGTTAGGGCCATTTAAAGTTTTATCAGTGTTTGATTTGGGACTCAAGGGTAGCATAGCTTTGAGCGATAGCTTAAATTGACAAGAGGCTCGAGTACTTTATTGTTACAAAATTTCAAGGTTTTATAACACTCAAGTAAAAAGTTGCAAGCATTTGTATGTTGCAAACTCTGATAGGTATAGGATGCAACGTATAAAAGTTAGGGCCATTTGAAGTTTTATCAGTGTCTGATTTGGGACTCAAGGGTAGCATAGCTTTAAGCGATAACTTAAATTGACAAGAAGCTCGAGTACTTTATTTTTATAAAATTTCAAGGTTTTATGACGCTCCAGTAAAAAGTTACAAGCATCTGTATGTTGCAAACTTTGATAGGTATAGGATGCACCGTATAAAATTTAGGGCCATTTAAAGTTTTATCAGTGTTTGATTTGGGACTCAAGGGTAGCATAGCTTTAAGCGATAGCTTAAATTGACAAGCGGCTCGAGTACTTTATTGTTACAAAATTTATGACGCACCAGTTACAAGGTTTTATGACGCACCAGTAAAAAGTTACAAGCATCTGTATGTTGCAAACTTTGATAGGTATAGGATGCACCGTATAAAAGTTAGGGCCATTTGAAGTTTTATCAGTGTCTGATTTGGGACTCAAGGGTAGCATAGCTTTAAGCGATAACTTAAATTGACAAGAGGCTCGAGTACTTTATTTTTATAAAATTTCAAGGTTTTATGACGCTCCAGTAAAAAGTTACAAGCATCTGTATGTTGCAAACTTTGATAGGTATAGGATGCACCGTATAAAACTTAGGGCCATTTGAAGTTTTATCAGTGTTTGATTTGGGAATCAAGGGTAGCTTAGCTTTGAGCGATAGCTTAAATTGACAAGAGGCTCGAGTATTTTATTGTTACAAAATTTCAAGGTTTTATAACGCTCCAGTAAAAAGTTACAAGCAATTGTATGTTGCAAACTTTGATAGGTGTAGGACGTTCCGATCTTAGGGCCATTTGAAGTTTTATCAGTGTTTGATTTGGGACTCAAGGGTAGCATAGCTTTGAGCGATAACTTAAATTGACAAGAGGCTCGAGTACTTTATTGTTACAAAATTTCAAGGTTTTATGACGCTCCAGTAAAAAGTTACAAGCATTTGTATGTTGCAAACTTTGATAGGTGTAGGTCGTAGCGTATAGAAGTTAGGGCCATTTGAAGTTTTATCAGTGTTTGATTTGGGACTCAAGGGTAGCTTAGCTTTAAGCGATAGCTTAAATTGACAAGAGGCTCGAGTACTTTATTGTTACAAAATTGATGACGCACCAGTTACAAGGTTTTATGACGCACCAGTAAAAAGTTACAAGCAATTGTATGTTGCAAACTTTGATAGGTGTAGGACGTTCCGAGGTTAGGGCCATTTGAAGTTTTATCAGTGTTTGATTTGGGACTCAAGGGTAGCATAGCTTTGAGCGATAACTTAAATTGACAAGAGGCTCAAGTACTTTATTGTTACAAAATTTCAAGGTTTTTTAACGCTCCAGGAAAAAGTTACAAGCATTTGTATGTTGCAAACTCTGATAGGTATAGGATGCACCGTATAAAATTTAGGGCCATTTAAAGTTTTATCAGTGTTTGATTTGGGACTCAAGGGTAGCTTAGCATTGAGCGATAGCTTAAATTGACAAGAGGCTCGAGTACTTTATTGTTACAAATATTCAAGGTTTTATAACGCTCCAGTAAAAAGTTACAAGCATTTGTATGTTGCAAACTTTGATAGGTATAGGATGCACCGTATAAAAGTTAGGGCAATTTAAAGTTTTATCAGTGTTTGATTTGGGACTCAAGGGTAGCATAGCTTTAAGCGATAGCTTAAATTGACAAGCGGCTCGAGTACTTTATTGTTACAAAATTTATGACGCACCAGTTACAAGGTTTTATGACGCACCAGTAAAAAGTTACAAGCATCTGTATGTTGCAAACTTTGATAGGTATAGGATGCACCGTATAAAAGTTAGGGCCATTTGAAGTTTTATCAGTGTCTGATTTGGGACTCAAGGGTAGCATAGCTTTAAGCGATAACTTAAATTGACAAGAGGCTCGAGTACTTTATTTTTATAAAATTTCAAGGTTTTATGACGCTCCAGTAAAAAGTTACAAGCATCTGTATGTTGCAAACTTTGTTAGGTATAGGATGCACCATATAAAACTTAGGGCCATTTGAAGTTTTATCAGTGTTTGATTTGGGAATCAAGGGTAGCTTAGCTTTGAGCGATAGCTTAAATTGACAAGAGGCTCGAGTATTTTATTGTTACAAAATTTCAAGGTTTTATAACGCTCCAGTAAAAAGTTACAAGCAATTGTATGTTGCAAACTTTGATAGGTGTAGGACGTTCCGAGGTTAGGGCCATTTGATGTTTTATCAGTGTTTGATTTGGGACTCAAGGGTAGCATAGCTTTGAGCGATAACTTAAATTGACAAGAGGCTCGAGTACTTTATTGTTACAAAATTTCAAGGTTTTATGACGCTCCAGTAAAAAGTTACAAGCATTTGTATGTTGCAAACTTTGATAGGTGTAGGTCGTAGCGTATAGAAGTTAGGGCCATTTGAAGTTTTATCAGTGCTTGATTTGGGACTCAAGGGTAGCTTAGCTTTAAGCGATAGCTTAAATTGACAAGAGGCTCGAGTACTTTATTGTTACAAAATTGATGACGCACCAGTTACAAGGTTTTATGGCGCACCAGTAAAAAGTTACAAGCATCTGTATGTTGCAAACTTTGATAGGTATAGGATGCACCGTATAAAAGTTAGGGCCATTTGAAGTTTTATCAGTGTCTGATTTGGGACTCAAGGGTAGCATAGCTTTGAGCGATTGCTTAAATTGACAAGAGGCTCAAGTACTT
This sequence comes from Clusia tigrina, assembly GCA_920105625.2. Taxonomy (NCBI): domain Eukaryota; kingdom Metazoa; phylum Arthropoda; class Insecta; order Diptera; family Clusiidae; genus Clusia; species Clusia tigrina. The sequence continues at coordinate 65,521,999 of OV050032.1, forward strand.
TATTGTTACAAAATTTCAAGGTTTTTTAACGCTCCAGGAAAAAGTTACAAGCATTTGTATGTTGCAAACTCTGATAGGTATAGGATGCACCGTATAAAATTTAGGGCCATTTAAAGTTTTATCAGTGTTTGATTTGGGACTCAAGGGTAGCTTAGCATTGAGCGATAGCTTAAATTGACAAGAGGCTCGAGTACTTTATTGTTACAAATATTCAAGGTTTTATAACGCTCCAGTAAAAAGTTACAAGCATTTGTATGTTGCAAACTTTGATAGGTATAGGATGCACCGTATAAAAGTTAGGGCAATTTAAAGTTTTATCAGTGTTTGATTTGGGACTCAAGGGTAGCATAGCTTTTAGCGATAGCTTAAATTGACAAGCGGCTCGAGTACTTTATTGTTACAAAATTTATGACGCACCAGTTACAAGGTTTTATGACGCACCAGTAAAAAGTTACAAGCATCTGTATGTTGCAAACTTTGATAGGTATAGGATGCACCGTATAAAAGTTAGGGCCATTTGAAGTTTTATCAGTGTCTGATTTGGGACTCAAGGGTAGCATAGCTTTAAGCGATAACTTAAATTGACAAGAGGCTCGAGTACTTTATTTTTATAAAATTTCAAGGTTTTATGACGCTCCAGTAAAAAGTTACAAGCATCTGTATGTTGCAAACTTTGATAGGTATAGGATGCACCGTATAAAACTTAGGGCCATTTGAAGTTTTATCAGTGTTTGATTTGGGAATCAAGGGTAGCTTAGCTTTGAGCGATAGCTTAAATTGACAAGAGGCTCGAGTATTTTATTGTTACAAAATTTCAAGGTTTTATAACGCTCCAGTAAAAAGTTACAAGCAATTGTATGTTGCAAACTTTGATAGGTGTAGGACGTTCCGAGGTTAGGGCCATTTGAAGTTTTATCAGTGTTTGATTTGGGACTCAAGGGTAGCATAGCTTTGAGCGATAACTTAAATTGACAAGAGGCTCGAGTACTTTATTGTTACAAAATTTCAAGGTTTTATGACGCTCCAGTAAAAAGTTACAAGCATTTGTATGTTGCAAACTTTGATAGGTGTAGGTCGTAGCTTATAGAAGTTAGGGCCATTTGAAGTTTTATCAGTGTTTGATTTGGGACTCAAGGGTAGCTTAGCTTTAAGCGATAGCTTAAATTGACAAGAGGCTCGAGTACTTTATTGTTACAAAATTGATGACGCACCAGTTACAAGGTTTTATGACGCACCAGTAAAAAGTTACAAGCATCTGTATGTTGCAAACTCTGATAGGTATAGGATGCACCGTATAAAATTTAGGGCCATTTAAAGTTTTATCAGTGTTTGATTTGGGACTCAAGGGTAGCTTAGCATTGAGCGATAGCTTAAATTGACAAGAGGCTCGAGTACTTTTTTGTTACAAATATTCAAGGTTTTATAACGCTCCAGTAAAAAGTTACAAGCATTTGTATGTTGCAAACTTTGATAGGTATAGGATGCACCGTATAAAAGTTAGGGCAATTTAAAGTTTTATCAGTGTTTGATTTGGGACTCAAGGGTAGCATAGCTTTAAGCGATAGCTTAAATTGACAAGCGGCTCGAGTACTTTATTGTTACAAAATTTATGACGCACCAGTTACAAGGTTTTATGACGCACCAGTAAAAAGTTACAAGCATCTGTATGTTGCAAACTTTGATAGGTATAGGATGCACCGTATAAAAGTTAGGGCCATTTGAAGTTTTATCAGTGTCTGATTTGGGACTCAAGGGTAGCATAGCTTTAAGCGATAACTTAAATTGACAAGAGGCTCGAGTACTTTATTTTTATAAAATTTCAAGGTTTTATGACGCTCCAGTAAAAAGTTACAAGCATCTGTATGTTGCAAACTTTGATAGGTATAGGATGCACCGTATAAAAGTTAGGGCCATTTGAAGTTTTATCAGTGTTTGATTTGGGAATCAAGGGTAGCTTAGCTTTGAGCGATAGCTTAAATTGACAAGAGGCTCGAGTATTTTATTGTTACAAAATTTCAAGGTTTTATAACGCTCCAGTAAAAAGTTACAAGCAATTGTATGTTGCAAACTTTGATAGGTGTAGGACGTTCCGAGGTTAGGGCCATTTGAAGTTTTATCAGTGTTTGATTTGGGACTCAAGGGTAGCATAGCTTTGAGCGATAGCTTAAATTGACAAGAGGCTCGAGTACTTTATTGTTACAAAATTTCAAGGTTTTATGACGCTCCAGTAAAAAGTTACAAGCATTTGTATGTTGCAAACTTTGATAGGTGTAGGTCGTAGCGTATAGAAGTTAGGGCCATTTGAAGTTTTATCAGTGTTTGATTTGGGACTCAAGGGTAGCTTAGCTTTAAGCGATAGCTTAAATTGACAAGAGGCTCGAGTACTTTATTGTTACAAAATTGATGACGCACCAGTTACAAGGTTTTATGACGCACCAGTAAAAAGTTACAAGCATCTGTATGTTGCAAACTTTGATAGGTATAGGATGCACCGTATAAAAGTTAGGGCCATTTGAAGTTTTATCAGTGTCTGATTTGGGACTCAAGGGTAGCATAGCTTTAATAGATAACTTAAATTGACAAGAGGCTCGAGTACTTTATTTTTATAAAATTTCAAGGTTTTATGACGCTCCAGTAAAAAGTTACAAGCATCTGTATGTTGCAAACTTTGATAGGTATGGGTTGCACCGTATAAAAGTTAGGGCCATTTGAAGTTTTATCAGTGTTTGATTTGGGACTCAAGGGTAGCATAGCTTTGAGCGATAGCTTAAATTGACAAGAGGCTCAAGTACTTTATTGTTACAAAATTTCAAGGTTTTTTAACGCTCCAGGAAAAAGTTACAAGCATTTGTATGTTGCAAACTCTGATAGGTATAGGATGCACCGTATAAAATTTAGGGCCATTTAAAGTTTTATCAGTGTTTGATTTGGGACTCAAGGGTAGCTTAGCATTGAGCGATAGCTTAAATTGACAAGAGGCTCGAGAACTTTATTGTTACAAATATTCAAGGTTTTATAACGCTCCAGTAAAAAGTTACAAGCATTTGTATGTTGCAAACTTTGATAGGTATAGGATGCACCGTATAAAAGTTAGGGCCATTTAAAGTTTTATCAGTGTTTGATTTGGGACTCAAGGGTTGCATAGCTTTGAGCGATAGCTTAAATTGACAAGAGGGTCGAGTACTTTATTGTTACAAAATTTACAGGTTTTATGACGCTCCAGTAAAAAGTTACAAGCATTTGTACGTTGCAAACTTTGATAGGTGTAGGACGTACCGTATAGAAGTTAGGGCCATTTGAAGTTTTATCAGTGTCTGATTTGGGACTCAAGGGTAGCATAGCTTTAAGCGATAACTTAAATTGACAAGAGGCTCGAGTACTTTATTGTTACAAAATTTCAAGGTTTTATAACACTCAAGTAAAAAGTTACAAGCATTTGTATGTTGCAAACTCTGATAGGTATAGGATGCACCGTATAAAATTTAGGGTCATTTAAAGTTTTATCAGTGTTTGATTTGGGACTCAAGGGTAGCTTAGCTTTGAGCGATAGCTTAAATTGACAAGAGGCTCGAGTATTTTATTGTTACAAAATTTGAAGGTTTTATAACGCTCCAGTAAAAAGTTACCACTAATTATATGTTGCAAACTTTGATAGGTGTAGGACGTTCCGAAGTTAGGGCCATTTGAAGTTTTATCAGTGTTTGATTTGGGACTCAAGGGTAGCATAGCTTCGAGCGATAACTTAAATTGACAAGAGGCTCGAGTACTTTATTGTTACAAAATTTGAAGGTTTTATGACGCTCCAGTAAAAAGTTACAAGCATCTATATGTTGCAAACTTTGATAGGTATAGGATGCACCGTATAAAAGTTAGGGCCATTTGAAGTTTTATCAGTGTCTTATTTGGGACTCAAGGGTAGCATAGCTTTAAGCGATAACTTAAATTGACAATAGGCTCGAGTACTTTATTTTTATAAAATTTCAAGGTTTTATGACGCTCCAGTAAAAAGTTACAAGCATCTGTATGTTGCAAACTTTGATAGGTATAGGATGCACGGTATAAAATTTAGGGCCATTTAAAGTTTTATCAGTGTTTGATTTGGGAATCAAGGGTAGCATAGCTTTAAGCGATAGCTTAAATTGACCAGCGGCTCGAGTACTTTATTGTTACAAAATTTATGACGCACCAGTTACAAGGTTTTATGACGCTCCAGTAAAAAGTTACAAGCATCTATATGTTGCAAACTTTGATAGGTATAGGATGCACCGTATAAAAGTTAGGGCCATTTGAAATTTTATCAGTGTCTGATTTGGGACTCAAGGGTAGCATAGCTTTAAGCGATAGCTTAAATTGACAAGAGGCTCGAGTATTTTATTGTTACAAAATTTCAAGGTTTTATAACGCTCCAGTAAAAAGTTACAAGCAATTGTATGTTGCAAACTTTGATAGGTGTAGGACGTTCCGAGGTTAGGGCCATTTGAAGTTTTATCAGTGTTTGATTTAGGACTCAAGGGTAGCATAGCTTTGAGCGATAACTTAAATTGACAAGAGGCTCGAGTACTTTATTGTTACAAAATTTCAAGGTTTTATGACGCTCCAGTAAAAAGTTACAAGCATTTGTATGTTGCAAACTTTGATAGGTGTAGGTCGTAGCGTATAGAAGTTAGGGCCATTTGAAGTTTTATCAGTGTTTGATTTGGGACTCAAGGGTAGCTTAGCTTTAAGCGATAGCTTAAATTGACAAGAGGCTCGAGTACTTTATTGTTACAAAATTGATGACGCACCAGTTACAAGGTTTTATGACGCACCAGTAAAAAGTTACAAGCATCTGTATGTTGCAAACTTTGATAGGTATAGGATGCACCGTATAAAAGTTAGGGCCATTTGAAGTTTTATCAGTGTCTGATTTGGGACTCAAGGGTAGCATAGCTTTAAGAGATAACTTAAATTGACAAGAGGCTCGAGTACTTTATTTTTATAAAATTTCAAGGTTTTATGACGCTCCAGTAAAAAGTTACAAGCATCTGTATGTTGCAAACTTTGATAGGTATAGGTTGCACCGTATAAAAGTTAGGGCCATTTGAAGTTTTATCAGTGTTTGATTTGGGACTCAAGGGTAGCATAGCTTTGAGCGATAGCTTAAATTGACAAGAGGCTCAAGTACTTTATTGTTACAAAATTTCAAGGTTTTTTAACGCTCCAGGAAAAAGTTACAAACATTTGTATGTTGCAAACTCTGATAGGTATAGGATGCACCGTATAAAATTTAGGGCCATTTAAAGTTTTATCAGTGTTTGATTTGGGACTCAAGGGTAGGTTAGCATTGAGCGATAGCTTAAATTGACAAGAGGCTCGAGTACTTTATTGTTACAAATATTCAAGGTTTTATAACGCTCCAGTAAAAAGTTACAAGCATTTGTATGTTGCAAACTTTGATAGGTATAGGATGCACCGTATAAAAGTTAGGGCCATTTAAAGTTTTATCAGTGTTTGATTTGGGACTCAAGGGTTGCATAGCTTTGAGCGATAGCTTAAATTGACAAGAGGGTCGAGTACTTTATTGTTACAAAATTTACAGGTTTTATGACGCTCCAGTAAAAAGTTACAAGCATTTGTACGTTGCAAACTTTGATAGGTGTAGGACGTACCGTATAGAAGTTAGGGCCATTTGAAGTTTTATCAGTGTTTGATTTGGGACTCAAGGGTAGCTTAGCTTTGAGCTATATCTTAAATTGACAAGAGGCTCGAGTACTTTATTGTTACAAAATTTCAAGGTTTTATAACACTCAAGTAAAAAGTTACAAGCATTTGTATGTTGCAAACTCTGATAGGTATAGGATGCACCGTATAAAATTTAGGGTCATTTAAAGTTTTATCAGTGTTTGATTTCGGACTCAAGGGTAGCTTAGCTTTGAGCGATAGCTTAAATTGACAAGAGGCTCGAGTACTTTATTGTTACAAAATTTGAAGGTTTTATAACGCTCCAGTAAAAAGTTACAAGCAATTATATGTTGCAAACTTTGATAGGTGTAGGACGTTCCGAAGTTAGGGCCATTTGAAGTTTTATCAGTGTTTGATTTGGGACTCAAGGGTAGCATAGCTTCGAGCGATAACTTAAATTGACAAGAGGCTCGAGTACTTTATTGTTACAAAATTTGAAGGTTTTATGACGCTCCAGTAAAAAGTTACAAGCATCTATATGTTGCAAACTTTGATAGGTATAGGATGCACCGTATAAAAGTTAGGGCCATTTGAAGTTTTATCAGTGTCTTATTTGGGACTCAAGGGTAGCATAGCTTTAAGCGATAACTTAAATTGACAATAGGCTCGAGTACTTTATTTTTATAAAATTTCAAGGTTTTATGACGCTCCAGTAAAAAGTTACAAGCATCTGTATGTTGCAAACTTTGATAGGTATAGGATGCACGGTATAAAATTTAGGGCCATTTAAAGTTTTATCAGTGTTTGATTTGGGAATCAAGGGTAGCATAGCTTTAAGCGATAGCTTAAATTGACCAGCGGCTCGAGTACTTTATTGTTACAAAATTTATGACGCACCAGTTACAAGGTTTTATGACGCTCCAGTAAAAAGTTACAAGCATCTATATGTTGCAAACTTTGATAGGTATAGGATGCACCGTATAAAAGTTAGGGCCATTTGAAATTTTATCAGTGTTTGATTTGGGACTCAAGGGTAGCATAGCTTTGAGCGATAACTTAAATTGACAAGAGGCTCGAGTACTTTATTGTTACAAAATTTCAAGGTTTTATGACGCTCCAGTAAAAAGTTACAAGCATTTGTATGTTGCAAACTTTGATAGGTATAGGATGCACCGTATAAAATTTTGGGCCATTTAAAGTTTTATCAGTGTTTGATTTGGGACTCAAGGGTAGCTTAGCTTTGAGCGATAGCTTAAATTGACAAGAGGCTCGAGTACTTTATTGTTACAAAATTTCAAGGTTTTATGACGCTCCAGTAAAAAGTTACAAGAATTTGTATGTTGCAAACTTTGATAGGTATAGGATGCACCGTATAAAAGTTAGGGCCATTTGAAGTTTTATCAGTGTTTGATTTGGGACTCAAGGATAGCTTAGCTTTGAGCGATAGCTTAAATTGACAAGAGGCTCGAGTACTTTATTGTTACAAAATTTCAAGGTTTTATAACGCTCCAGTAAAAAGTTACAAGCATTTGTATGTTGCAAACTTTGATAGGTATAGGATGCACCGTATAAAAGTTAGGGCCATTTAAAGTTTTATCAGTGTTTGATTTGGGACTCAAGGGTAGCATAGCTTTGAGCGATAGCTTAAATTGACAAGAGGCTCGAGTACTTTATTGTTACAAAATTTCAAGGTTTTATAACACTCAAGTAAAAAGTTGCAAGCATTTGTATGTTGCAAACTCTGATAGGTATAGGATGCAACGTATAAAAGTTAGGGCCATTTGAAGTTTTATCAGTGTCTGATTTGGGACTCAAGGGTAGCATAGCTTTAAGCGATAACTTAAATTGACAAGAGGCTCGAGTACTTTATTTTTATAAAATTTCAAGGTTTTATGACGCTCCAGTAAAAAGTTACAAGCATCTGTATGTTGCAAACTTTGATAGGTATAGGATGCACCGTATAAAATTTAGGGCCATTTAAAGTTTTATCAGTGTTTGATTTGGGACTCAAGGGTAGCATAGCTTTAAGCGATAGCTTAAATTGACAAGCGGCTCGAGTACTTTATTGTTACAAAATTTATGACGCACCAGTTACAAGGTTTTATGACGCACCAGTAAAAAGTTACAAGCATCTGTATGTTGCAAACTTTGATAGGTATAGGATGCACCGTATAAAAGTTAGGGCCATTTGAAGTTTTATCAGTGTCTGATTTGGGACTCAAGGGTAGCATAGCTTTAAGCGATAACTTAAATTGACAAGAGGCTCGAGTACTTTATTTTTATAAAATTTCAAGGTTTTATGACGCTCCAGTAAAAAGTTACAAGCATCTGCATGTTGCAAACTTTGATAGGTATAGGATGCACCGTATAAAAGTTAGGGCCATTTGAAGTTTTATCAGTGTTTGATTTGGGAATCAAGGGTAGCTTAGCTTTGAGCGATAGCTTAAATTGACAAGAGGCTCGAGTATTTTATTGTTACAAATTTTCAAGGTTTTATAACGCTCCAGTAAAAAGTTACAAGCAATTGTATGTTGCAAACTTTGATAGGTGTAGGACGTTCCGAGGTTAGGGCCATTTGAAGTTTTATCAGTGTTTGATTTGGGACTCAAGGGTAGCATAGCTTTGAGCGATAACTTAAATTGACAAGAGGCTCGAGTACTTTATTGTTACAAAATTTGAAGGTTTTATGACGCTCCAGTAAAAAGTTACAAGCATCTATATGTTGCAAACTTTGATAGGTATAGGATGCACCGTATAAAATTTAGGGCCATTTAAAGTTTTATCAGTGTTTGATTTGGGACTCAAGGGTAGCATAGCTTTAAGCGATAGCTTAAATTGACAAGCGGCTAGAGTACTTTATTGTTACAAAATTTATGACGCACCAGTTACAAGGTTTTATGACGCACCAGTAAAAAGTTACAAGCATCTGTATGTTGCAAACTTTGATAGGTATAGGATGCACCGTATAAAAGTTAGGGCCATTTGAAGTTTTATCAGTGTCTGATTTGGGACTCAAGGGTAGCATAGCTGTAAGCGATAACTTAAATTGACAAGAGGCTCGAGTACTTTATTTTTATAAAATTTCAAGGTTTTATGACGCTCCAGTAAAAAGTTACAAGCATCTGCATGTTGCAAACTTTGATAGGTATAGGATGCACCGTATAAAAGTTAGGGCCATTTGAAGTTTTATCAGTGTTTGATTTGGGAATCAAGGGTAGCTTAGCTTTGAGCGATAGCTTAAATTGACAAGAGGCTCGAGTATTTTATTGTTACAAAATTTCAAGGTTTTATAACGCTCCAGTAAAAAGTTACAAGCAATTGTATGTTGCAAACTTTGATAGGTGTAGGACGTTCCGAGGTTAGGGCCATTTGAAGTTTTATCAGTGTTTGATTTGGGACTCAAGGGTAGCATAGCTTTGAGCGATAACTTAAATTGACAAGAGGCTCGAGTACTTTATTGTTACAAAATTTGAAGGTTTTATGACGCTCCAGTAAAAAGTTACAAGCATCTATATGTTGCAAACTTTGATAGGTATAGGATGCACCGTATAAAATTTAGGGCCATTTAAAGTTTTATCAGTGTTTGATTTGGGACTCAAGGGTAGCATAGCTTTAAGCGATAGCTTAAATTGACAAGCGGCTAGAGTACTTTATTGTTACAAAATTTATGACGCACCAGTTACAAGGTTTTATGACGCACCAGTAAAAAGTTACAAGCATCTGTATGTTGCAAACTTTGATAGGTATAGGATGCACCGTATAAAAGTTAGGGCCATTTGAAGTTTTATCAGTGTCTGATTTGGGACTCAAGGGTAGCATAGCTTTAAGCGATAACTTAAATTGACAAGAGGCTCGAGTACTTTATTTTTATAAAATTTCAAGGTTTTATGACGCTCCAGTAAAAAGTTACAAGCATCTGTATGTTGCAAACTTTGATAGGTATAGGATGCACCGTATAAAAGTTAGGGCCATTTGAAGTTTTATCAGTGTTTGAATTGGGACTCAAGGGTAGCATAGCTTTAAGCGATAACTTAAATTGACAAGAGGCTCGAGTACTTTATTTGTATAAAATTTAAAGGTTTTATGACGCTCCAGTAAAAAGTTACAAGCATCTGTATGTTGCAAACTTTGATAGGTATAGGATGCACCGTATAAAAGTTAGGGCCATTTGAAGTTTTATCAGTGTCTGATTTGGGACTCAAGGGTAGCATAGCTTTAAGCGATAACTTAAATTGACAAGAGGCTCGAGTACTTTATTTTTATAAAATTTCAAGGTTTTATGACGCTCCAGTAAAAAGTTACAAGCATCTGTATGTTGCAAACTTTGATAGGTATAGGATGCACCGTATAAAAGTTAGGGCCATTTGAAGTTTTATCAGTGTTTGATTTGGGACTCAAGGGTAGCATAGCTATGAGCGATAGCTTAAATTGACAAGAGGCTCGAGTACTTTATTGTTACAAAATTTATGACCCACCAGTTACAAGGTTTTATGACGCACCAGTTAAAAGTTACAAGCATCTGTATGTTGCAAACTTTGTTAGGTATAGGATGCACCGTATAAAAGTTAGGGCCATTTAAAGTTTAATCAGTGTTTGATTTGGGACTCAAGGGTAGCATAGCTTTAAGCGATAACTTAAATTGACAAGAGGCTCGAGTACTTTATTTTTATAAAATTTCAAGGTTTTATGACGCTCCAGTAAAAAGTTACAAGCATCTGTATGTTGCAAACTTTGATAGGTATAGGATGCACCGTACAAAAGTTAGGGCCATTTAAAGTTTTATCAGTGTTTGATTTGGGACTCAAGGGTAGCATAGCTTTGAGCGATAGATTAAATTGACAAGAGGCTTTATTGTTACAAAATTTACAGGTTTTATGACGCTCCAGTAAAAAGTTACAAGCATTTGTACGTTGCAAACTTTGATAGGTGTAGGACGTACCGTATAGAAGTTAGGGCCATTTGAAGTTTTATCAGTGTTTGATTTGGGACTCAAGGGTAGTGTCGCACTAAAAGCTCTGTCTTCGCCGTAAAATGTCTCGCCGAAGTACAAACTCGTCCGGTAATTTTTGATCGAACGAGTGAGTAGCAGAAGAGCAGCCGGGAAGAAAGCAGCAAATTCTAAACAACCAAGAAGCTGGCACTGAAATTTAAACCAACCACACCACAAATATAATTGAAATGTGAATTAATAATTTTTAATCTTGTTAACAAATAATTACAAATATAATTACAAAAGTTTTAGAATAATTACAAATATAATTACAAAGTTTTAGAATTTGCTTTCTTCCGCTGACACCACAGCATTTTCACCGCCATTGTGATAATTATTAGGAATTATATACTCCGTGCAGTCACCGCCGTACTGCTTCAGGTAATTATACTTACAGGATCAAAGAAGAAATCACCTAGATCGCTAGACTTGAATAGCCACCGCCGAGCTGTTTCAAGATTTGTTTGCATCGTCAAAGCCATCGCAAAACAAATACTGCCGTACTTCGCCTTCGGAGCGTTAGTGCTTCCGAGAGCATTTTGTGACGTCATCAACAAGGGTTGATAATTTGCAACAGCCATTTCTTCAAAAATACGAACAACATTACCGACATCTGTTAATTTCAAAATTAATCGATTCTACCAGAACAAACTGCTGCAAATAATTTTCGATCGGTATTGCAGTGCCGAACCAAGCAGCTGTTGAAATTGCACAGACCATATATAAAAGAAAAATAAATGTTGACTCGAACGAAATCAAAAAAATTAGAATCAGCAAAAGTAGACGACAGAGAGGAAAGCTCGGATTCATTGGACAGCAGAGTAATAGAAATGGCCAACGAGGGAACACAGGGCCAAGCGCAGCCGCAAGCAGTTGTAACTAGTGAACAACTGGCGCAGCTTCTCAGCAGTGTAAATATACTGCGCGAATCTGTTGACGAACTACGTAAAGAGACGCATCGTGGCCAAATAGAGATTCAACAACTTCGCACTCGAGGGGATAGGGATGCATCCGTTGTTGGGGGTAATGAATCCTCCTTTCATGAAAGTGTGCAATCACCGCTGCCACAAACGTCGACGCAGCAACCACAGCAGATGCCGCAATCGCAGCCACCAAGTACATCGACGCCGTATAATGGTGTCATGACTTTTATCGATAGCCCCGGCGGTAAGTTATATCCACTGCCATCTTTCGATGGAAACCCTGAAGATTGGCCCCTGTTTTTAGCCAACTTCAGAGACACGACCAATGAATTTGGTTATAATAATCGCCAGAACCTTATGCGTTTGCATAAGGCACTTCAAGGGAATGCGAAGCGCGCTGTGACGTTACTACTCATATATCCTGACGACGTGACCAAAGTCATGCAGGAGTTAGAGTTCAATTTTGGACGCTCTGACTTATTGATCCGCTCGCAGCTGCAAAAGGTGCAGCAGTTCCCACCGATTTATGAGAATCGACTTGAGCAAGTGTTGGAATTCTCAAACCGCGTCCGAAATATTGTCGCCTTTTTTAAGTCAGCAAAATGCGATCACCATTTGGCCAACCCTACTCTTCTTGAGCAGCTTATTGGAAAGCTTCCGCCCACCAAGCAATATGAATGGAGTCGACACGCCTCCAATATAACGCCTTATGCCACCGTTGAAGCCTTTGCCGACTGGGTTAGTGAACTCGCAAAGGTAGTGAGCTTGATGCCAGCCATAGCTAGTACAGCTTTGCGCCAACATCAACCCCCGCAGCCGCACCAAGGGGTGCAACAAGGTAACCTTCAGAACCGTCAGACCATATCACGAGGTGCTATTCCACGTCGCGTTTTGCATAGCACCGAACCTCAAGTGGAACAGCAACAACTCAGTTGTGTGCAATGCAATTTGAGCCACAAACTGAGCGCATGTCGTCAATTTAAGGCGCTTAATACAAATGACAAATGGACTTTGGTAAAGCGTCACCGCCTTTGTTTTGCCTGCTTGCATAGAGGGCATAACGTGCTGAGTTGCCAGGCAAGGCATGCATGTGGTATAAATGGATGCACCCGTATGCATCACAACTTACTGCACCAGACAACTAAGCCGCTAGCAGAGCTGAAACCAGAGGATGTCGAGCATGTGCTTAACTGCCGTCAACACCAGCAGTCAAGCTTATTTAAGATACTACCCGTGGTGCTGTTTGGTCCACGTGGTAGCATACCTGTATTTGCGATGTTTGATGAAGGTTCTTCGGTCTCACTTCTTGAAGAGACCATCGCAAATCAACTTGGTCTCAAAGGCCCTACTGCACAGCTGACGCTTCAGTGGTATGGAGAGAAGCAAACCACGGAGCCATCGAAAAAAGTAAGCTTAAACGTACGTGCAGAGTGTGGTGGCCAGGAGTACCCACTCAGAAACGTACGCACCGTGAAGCAGCTTAACTTACCAATGCAGACATTCATCAAGCAACAGCATGGGCACTTCACAGATGTGCCAATCGCCAGCTACCAAGCCGCCAAGCCGGTCCTGCTGCTGGGATTGGATAGTTTTTTAGTTTTTTAGGCATATCAGAGAAAACTGTCGCCGCCGGTCCAGATCAACCTATCGCTGCGGCAACTATGTTGGGTTGGGTGGCATATGGGCCACTTCACTCAAGCACCACCTCAATGTCAAGGGTGTTGCACGTCAAAGAAGCATCTACTTTAACACAACTGAACAGATTAGTCGAAGAGTACTTTTCTGTAGAAAGTTTTGGAGTCCGCAGCACCAGCACAGTCCTGGAGTCAGATGAGAACGCCAGAGCAAGAAAAATATTGATTGAGACCACACAAAACATCGGCCAACACTATGAAGTTGGTCTATTATGGCGCAACGATGCCACTAAGCTGCCGCAGAGCTATGTTATGGCCAAGCAGCGCCTGTTAAATATTGAGGGGAAGATGTCCCGGGATGCCGCATTTGCAGCCAGATATAAAACGGAGGTCGCCAAATACATTGACAAGGGGTACGCCAAATTGTTGTCACCAGAGGCTGCTGAGAGACATAGTCCTACAACCTGGTACCTTCCTCACTTTGGTGTAGTGAACCCGCATAAGCCGGATAAGCTTCGTATCGTCTTTGATGCTGCAGCTGCTATTTCTAACGTATCGCTCAACTCAGTATTATTAAAGGGTCCTGAGCATGCGCAGCCACTTTTGGCCATCATGCACAAATTTCGACAAGGAGGTATTGCTGTTGCAGGAGATATTCAAGAAATGTTCTCACAAGTCCGCATACGAGCTGAAGACCAGGACTCACAGCGCTTTCTTTGGAGAGACGGAAATTCAGCCGAGCCAATCCGTGTCTACTCAATGATGTCGATGATCTTCGGAGGGATTTGTTCGCCGTGTTGTGCAGAATACATAAAAAACGTGAACGCAGCACAGTTTTTGCCTTACATGCCAGGTGGCGCAAAAGCTATCATTGACAACACCTATGTGGATGACCTGGTCATAAGTTTTGATGACGTACAGGAGGCCGAGAAGGTAATGTTTGAGGCCCGGAAGATAAACGCTGCCGCAGGATTCACGCTCAGGAATTTCGTATCAAACTGCAAGAAGCTGCAGGTCAAACTGAATGGTAGCCAAGTCAAACAACAAGAAGTTGTCAACACTGAACTGCAGCCAACAACAGAGAAGGTGCTGGGTATGTTTTGGAACTCTGGAGTCGACAGGTTTGAATTCCACTTTAAGTTCCATAGAATTCCACGCCAGGTGCTGGAGTACAGGAGAACACCGACTAAGAGAGAGTTGCTGGGAATCGTTATGGCTATTTACGACCCCTTTGGCCTCCTAGCCAACATCACTATTTTCGCCAAGCTACTTCTGCAGTCGCTGTGGAAGCGGAAAATCCAGTGGGATGAGCAGCTGCCATCAGATTTGGAGAAACAGTGGTTTGCATGGTGGAACGTTTTTCAGGGCGTGAAAAACTTTTCAGTCCCGCGTTGCTTGCCGTATTTGTTGCCGAATGCCGATGATATACAGCTGCACATATCCGTTGATGCTAGTGAAAGTGCATTTACAGCAGTCGCCTTTTTGCGTGTTTGCAAAGCAAACGAGGTAGAAGTCGCATTCGTTGCTGCCAAAACGAGATGTGCACCTGCAAAGGGTATGACCGTACCACGCCTGGAATTGCAAGCGGCCGTACTAGGAAGCCGACTGAAGACTTCGATTGAAGACTGTCATGATTTCAAGATCAACGCTACGACATTTTGGAGCGATTCCAAGACAATTCTGCTTTGGCTTCGTTCCACAACCCGTAAGTATAAGCAATTCGTTGCCTACCGTATTGCTGAGATACTTGCCACTTCCACGCCGATGCAATGGCGCTGGATACCAACATCGATGAACGTCGCCGACGATGCAACTAGAGCCAAGTTGCCACAGTATGTAGAGCAAGACAGCCGTTGGATATTGGGTCCAGATTTCTTGTGCCAAGAAGAAATACACTGGCCTCGAGAAGCTGGGATGCTTCTCTCAGAGCACTGTGTATCTGAAGAAGCTGTTAATCAGGTGTTACACATAATAAACACAGACAATATTCTTGATAGTTTGATCAAGTTTTCATCCTACATGAAGACGTTGAGGGTGACAGCATGGATATTTCGGTTCATTCGCAACGCCAAATCTAGATCCCGTCAGTTTGGAGAGCTCACAGCAGCTGAAGTTTCTGATGCTGAAAAATTTGTATGCTGTCGCGTACAATACGAGTCATTTGCAGATGAAATGTCAGCCCTACGCGCAAGTACAGGAATTTCAAAGACCAGTGCCATATTTAAGCTCACGCCAATGCTGTATCCTGATGGTCTGCTAAGAGTCAACGGAAGAATCGACGCCGCTAATTACATTCCTGAATCAGCCCGACGCCCGATAATATTACCGCAGAAACATCGCGTGTCGCAGCTGATAATGAAGCATTACCACCAAAAGAGACATCACCAGAACGACTGCCTAACAATAAATGAAATGCGGCAAAAGTTCTGGGTGCCTCATGCTCGCACATTATTAAAAAGGATCAAGAGGGATTGTGTCATTTGTATTACCGCTCGAGCCAAACCATCTGTGCCACTTATGGGACAGTTACCCACAGACCGCCTAACACCGTACGTCCGACCTTTTACCTACTCAGGGGTGGACTACTGCGGACCATTCTGCGTTGCTATCGGCCGCAGACGAGAGAAACGTTGGGTGGCTTTATTCACTTGCCTCACCACTCGAGCCCTACATTTGGAGGTGGAAGATCTGTCCACCGATGCATTTTTAATTTGTTTCAGGAATTTTGTGAACCGTCGCGGTGTGCCGATTAGAATTCGTAGCGACAATGGCACCAACTTTATAGGTGCGCAAAAGGAGTTTCGCCAGGAGAACCGCTTATTTGACGTAGATCGGGTTCGACGGGCAATGTCAAAGGAAAACATAGAGTGGATTTTTAATTGCCCAGCCAATCCTAGCGCTGGAGGTTGTTGGGAGCGGCTTGTCCAATGCGTGAAACGCCTGCTACAGAGAACCCTGAAGGATGAGGCACCACGCTTGGAGACCTTCCGCAGCGCACTGATTGAGGCGGAAAATATAATAAACAGCCGTCCACTTACAGAACTTCCTATAACCCATGAAGAAGAGGAACCACTTACTCCGAACCACTTCTTGAGTGGCTGCCTCAATTCCACTCAAACACCTGCACCGGAAGATGAGAAAATCTGTCTGCGCAAACAATGGAGAATTGCGCAGAACCTGAAGGATCGTCTGTGGAAAAGGTGGATTGTGGAGTACTTGCCACAACTTTTGCATCGACAAAAATGGAGGAGTACAGCCTCACCACTAAGAGTAGACCAACTGGTTGTTGTATGCGATCCTGTCTTACCTAGAAGCCAATGGGTCAATGGGCGAATAATTGAAGTCTTCACTGCCAAGGACGGCCAAGTCCAGAGTGCCGCGGTACGCACCAGCCGCGGTATTATCCGTCGACCTGCATCTAAGCTAGCCGCTTTAAGTTTCGTGGATCCCAGTATGAATCCACCGGGAGGTGGGATGTCGCACTAAAAGCTCTGTCTTCGCCGTAAAATGTCTCGCCGAAGTACAAACTCGTCCGGTAATTTTTGAACGAACGAGTGAGTAGCAGAAGAGCAGCCGGGAAGAAAGCAGCAAATTCTAAACAACCAAGAAGCTGGCACTGAAATTTAAACCAACCACACCACAAATATAATTGAAATGTGAATTAATAATTTTTAATCTTGTTAACAAATAATCACAAATATAATTACAAAAGTTTTAGAATAATTACAAATATAATTACAGGTAGCTTAGCTTTGAGCGATAGCTTAAATTGACAAGAGGCTCGAGTACTTTATTGTTACAAAATTTCAAGGTTTTATAACGCTCCAGTAAAAAGTTACAAGCAATTGTATGTTGCAAACTTTGATAGGTGTAGGACGTTCCGAAGTTAGTGCCATTTGAAGTTTTATCAGTGTTTGATTTGGGACTCAAGGGTAGCATAGCTTTGAGCGATAACTTAAATTGACAAGAGGCTCGAGTACTTTATTGTTACAAAATTTGAAGGTTTTATGACGCTCCAGTAAAAAGTTACAAGCATTTGTATGTTGCAAACTTTGATAGGTATAGGATGCACCGTATAAAATTTTGGGCCATTTAAAGTTTTATCAGTGTTTGATTTGGGACTCAAGGGTAGCTTAGCTTTGAGCGATAGCTTAAATTGACAAGAGGCTCGAGTACTTTATTGTTACAAAATTTCAAGGTTTTATGACGCTCCAGTAAAAAGTTACAAGCATTTGTATGTTGCAAACTTTGATAGGTGTAGGTCGTAGCGTATAGAAGTTTGGGCCATTTGAAGTTTTATCAGTGTTTGATTTGGGACTCAAGGGTGGCTTAGCTTTAAGCGATAGCTTAAATTGACAAGAGGCTCGAGTACTTTATTGTTACAAAATTTATGACGCACCAGTTACAAGGTTTTATGACGCACCAGTAAAAAGTTACAAGCATCTGTATGTTGCAAACTTTGATAGGTATAGGATGCACCGTATAAAAGTTAGGGCCATTTGAAGTTTTATCAGTGTCTGATTTGGGACTCCAGGGTAGCATAGCTTTAAGCGATAACTTAAATTGACAAGAGTCTCGAGTACTTTATTTTTATAAAATTTCAAGGTTTTATGACGCTCCAGTAAAAAGTTACAAGCATCTGTATGTTGCAAACTTTGATAGGTATAGGTTGCACCGTATAAAAGTTAGGGCCATTTGAAGTTTTATCAGTGTTTGATTTGGGACTCAAGGGTAGCATAGCTTTGAGCGATAGCTTAAAGTGACAAGAGGCTCGAGTACTTTTTTGTTACAAAATTTATGACGCACCAGTTACAAGGTTTTATGACGCACCAGTAAAAAGTTACAAGCATCTGTATGTTGCAAGCTTTGATAGGTATAGGATGCACCGTATAAAAGTTAGGGCCATTTGAAGTTTTATCAGTGTTTGATTTGGGACTCAAGGGTAGCATAGCTTTGAGCGATAGCTTAAATTGACAAGAGGCTCGAGTACTTTATTGTTTCAAAATTTCAAGGTTTTATGCCGCTCCAGTAAAAAGTTACAAGCATTTGTATGTTGCAAACTCTGATAGGTATATTTTGCACCGTATAAAATTTAGGGCCATTTAAAGTTTTATCAGTGTTTGATTTGGGACTCAAGGATAGCTTAGCTTTGAGCGATAGCTTAAATTGACAAGAGGCTCGAGTACTTTATTGTTACAAAATTTCAAGGTTTTTTAACGCTCCAGGAAAAAGTTACAAGCATTTGTATGTTGCAAACTCTGATAGGTATAGGATGCACCGTATAAAATTTAGGGCCATTTAAAGTTTTATCTGTGTTTGATTTGGGACTCAAGGGTAGCTTAGCATTGAGCCATAGCTTAAATTGACAAGAGGCTCGAGTACTTTATTGTTACAAAATTTCAAGGTTTTATAACGCTCCAGTAAAAAGTTACAAGCATTTGTATGTTGCAAACTTTGATAGGTATAGGATGCACCGTATAAAAGTTAGGGCCATTTAAAGTTTTATCAGTGTTTGATTTGGGACTCAAGGGTAGCATAGCTTTGAGCGATAGCTTAAATTGACAAGAGGCTCGAGTATTTTATTGTTACAAAATTTACAGGTTTTATGACGCTCCAGTAAAAAGTTACAAGCATTTGTACGTTGCAAACTTTGATAGGTGTAGGACGTACCGTATAGAAGTTAGGGCCATTTGAAGTTTTATCAGTGTTTGATTTGGGACTCAAGGGTAGCTTAGCTTTGAGCTTTATCTTAAATTGACAAGAGGCTCGAGCTTAGCTTAGCATTGAGCGATAGCTTAAATTGACAAGAGGCTCGAGTACTTTATTGTTACAAAATTTCAAGGTTTTATAACGCTCCAGTAAAAAGTTACAAGCATTTGTATGTTGCAAACTTTGATAGGTATAGGATGCACCGTATAAAAGTTAGGGCCATTTAAAGTTTTATCAGTGTTTGATTTGGGACTCAAGGGTAGCATAGCTTTGAGCGATAGCTTAAATTGACAAGAGGCTCGAGTACTTTATTGTTACAAAATTTACAGGTTTTATAACACTCCAGTAAAAAGTTACAAGCATTTGTATGTTGCAAAATCTGATAGGTATAGGATGCACCGTATAAAATTTAGGGCCATTTAAAGTTTTATCAGTGTCTGATTTGGGACTCAAGGGTAGCATAGCTTTAAGCGATAACTTAAATTGACAAGAGTCTTGAGTACTTTATTTTTATAAAATTTCAAGGTTTTATGACGCTCCAGTAAAAAGTTACAAGCATCTGTATGTTGCAAACTTTGATAGGTATAGGTTGCACCGTATAAAAGTTAGGGCCATTTGAAGTTTTATCAGTGTTTGATTTGGGACTCAAGGGTAGCATAGCTTTGAGCGATAGCTTAAAGTGACAAGAGGCTCGAGTACTTTTTTTTTACAAAATTTATGACGCACCAGTTACAAGGTTTTATGACGCACCAGTAAAAAGTTACAAGCATCTGTATGTTGCAAGCTTTGATAGGTATAGGATGCACCGTATAAAAGTTAGGGCCATTTGAAGTTTTATCAGTGTTTGATTTGGGACTCAAGGGTAGCATAGCTTTGAGCGATAGCTTAAATTGACAAGAGGCTCGAGTACTTTATTGTTACAAAATTTCAAGGTTTTATGCCGCTCCAGTAAAAAGTTACAAGCATTTGTATGTTGCAAACTCTGATAGGTATATTTTGCACCGTATCAAATTTAGGGCCATTTAAAGTTTTATCAGTGTTTGATTTGGGACTAAAGGATAGCTTAGCTTTGAGCGATAGCTTAAATTGACAAGAGGCTCGAGTACTTTATTGTTACAAAATATCAAGGTTTTTTAACGCTCCAGGAAAAAGTTACAAGCATTTGTATGTTGCAAACTCTGATAGGTATAGGATGCACCGTATAAAATTTAGGGCCATTTAAAGTTTTATCAGTGTTTGATTTGGGACTCAAGGGTAGCTTAGCATTGAGCGATAGCTTAAATTGACAAGAGGCTCGAGTACTTTATTGTTACAAAATTTCAAGGTTTTATAACGCTCCAGTAAAAAGTTACAAGCATTTGTATGTTGCAAACTTTGATAGGTATAGGATGCACCGTATAAAAGTTAGGGCCATTTAAAGTTTTATCAGTGTTTGATTTGGGACTCAAGGGTAGCATAGCTTTGAGCGATAGCTTAAATTGACAAGAGGCTCGAGTACTTTATTGTTACAAAATTTACAGGTTTTATGACGCTCCAGTAAAAAGTTACAAGCATTTGTACGTTGCAAACTTTGATAGGTGTAGGACGTACCGTATAGAAGTTAGGGCCATTTGAAGTTTTATCAGTGGTTGATTTGGGACTCAAGGGGAGCTTAGCTTTGAGCGATATCTTAAATTGACAAGAGGCTCGAGCTTAGCTTAGCATTGAGCGATAGCTTAAATTGACAAGAGGCTCGAGTACTTTATTGTTACAAAATTTCAAGGTTTTATAACGCTCCAGTAAAAAGTTACAAGCATTTGTATGTTGCAAACTTTGATAGGTATAGGATGCACCGTATAAAAGTTAGGGCCATTTAAAGTTTTATCAGTGTTTGATTTGGGACTCAAGGGTAGCATAGCTTTGAGCGATAGCTTAAATTGACAAGAGGCTCGAGTACTTTATTGTTACAAAATTTACAGGTTTTATAACACTCCAGTAAAAAGTTACAAGCATTTGTATGTTGCAAAATCTGATAGGTATAGGATGCACCGTATAAAATTTAGGGCCATTTAAAGTTTTATCAGTGTCTGATTTGGGACTCACGGGTAGCATAGCTTTAAGCGATAACTTAAATTGACAAGAGTCTCGAGTACTTTATTTTTATAAAATTTCAAGGTTTTATGACGCTCCAGTAAAAAGTTACAAGCATCTGTATGTTGCAAACTTTGATAGGTATAGGTTGCACCGTATAAAAGTTAGGGCCATTTGAAGTTTTATCAGTGTTTGATTTGGGACTCAAGGGTAGCATAGCTTTGAGCGATAGCTTAAAGCGACAAGAGGCTCGAGTACTTTTTTGTTACAAAATTTATGACGCACCAGTTACAAGGTTTTATGACGCACCAGTAAAAAGTTACAAGCATCTGTATGTTGCAAGCTTTGATAGGTATAGGATGCACCGTATAAAAGTTAGGGCCATTTGAAGTTTTATCAGTGTTTGATTTGGGACTCAAGGGTAGCATAGCTTTGAGCGATAGCTTAAATTGACAAGAGGCTCGAGTACTTTATTGTTACAAAATTTCAAGGTTTTATGCCGCTCCAGTAAAAAGTTACAAGCATTTGTATGTTGCAAACTCTGATAGGTATATTTTGCACTGTATAAAATTTAGGGCCATTCAAAGTTTTATCAGTGTTTGATTTGGGACTCAAGGATAGCTTAGCTTTGAGCGATAGCTTAAATTGACAAGAGGCTCGAGTACTTTATTGTTACAAAATTTCAAGGTTTTTTAACGCTCCAGGAAAAAGTTACAAGCATTTGTATGTTGCAAACTCTGATAGGTATAGGATGCACCGTATAAAATTTAGGGCCATTTAAAGTTTTATCAGTGTTTGATTTGGGACTCAAGGGTAGCTTAGCTTTGAGCGACATCTTAAATTGACAAGAGGCTCGAGCTTAGCTTAGCATTGAGCGATAGCTTAAATTGACAAGAGGCTCGAGTACTTTATTGTTACAAAATTTCAAGGTTTTATAACGCTCCAGTAAAAAGTTACAAGCATTTGTATGTTGCAAACTTTGATAGGTATAGGATGCACCGTATAAAAGTTAGGGCCATTTAAAGTTTTATCAGTGTTTGATTTGGGACTCAAGGGTAGCATAGCTTTGAGCGATAGCTTAAATTGACAAGAGGCTCGAGTACTTTATTGTTACAAAATTTACAGGTTTTATGACGCTCCAGTAAAAAGTTACAAGCATTTGTACGTTGCAAACTTTGATAGGTGTAGGACGTACCGTATAGAAGTTAGGGCCATTTGAAGTTTTATCAGTGGTTGATTTGGGACTCAAGGGTAGCTTAGCTTTGAGCGATATCTTAAATTGACAAGAGGCTCGAGCTTAGCTTAGCATTGAGCGATAGCTTAAATTGACAAGAGGCTCGAGTACTTTATTGTTACAAAATTTCAAGGTTTTATAACGCTCCAGTAAAAAGTTACAAGCATTTGTATGTTGCAAACTTTGATAGGTATAGGATGCACCGTATAAAAGTTAGGGCCATTTAAAGTTTTATCAGTGTTTGATTTGGGACTCAAGGGTAGCATAGCTTTGAGCGATAGCTTAAATTGACAAGAGGCTCGAGTACTTTATTGTTACAAAATTTACAGGTTTTATAACACTCCAGTAAAAAGTTACAAGCATTTGTATGTTGCAAAATCTGATAGGTATAGGATGCACCGTATAAAATTCAGGGCCATTTAAAGTTTTATCAGTGTCTGATTTGCGACTCACGGGTAGCATAGCTTTAAGCGATAACTTAAATTGACAAGAGTCTCGAGTACTTTATTTTTATAAAATTTCAAGGTTTTATGACGCTCCAGTAAAAAGTTACAAGCATCTGTATGTTGCAAACTTTGATAGGTATAGGTTGCACCGTATAAAAGTTAGGGCCATTTGAAGTTTTATCAGTGTTTGATTTGGGACTCAAGGGTAGCATAGCTTTGAGCGATAGCTTAAAGCGACAAGAGGCTCGAGTACTTTTTTGTTACAAAATTTATGACGCACCAGTTACAAGGTTTTATGACGCACCAGTAAAAAGTTACAAGCATCTGTATGTTGCAAGCTTTGATAGGTATAGGATGCACCGTATAAAAGTTAGGGCCATTTGAAGTTTTATCAGTGTTTGATTTGGGACTCAAGGGTAGCATAGCTTTGAGCGATAGCTTAAATTGACAAGAGGCTCGAGTACTTTATTGTTACAAAATTTCAAGGTTTTATGCCGCTCCAGTAAAAAGTTACAAGCATTTGTATGTTGCAAACTCTGATAGGTATATTTTGCACTGTATAAAATTTAGGGCCATTCAAAGTTTTATCAGTGTTTGATTTGGGACTCAAGGATAGCTTAGCTTTGAGCGATAGCTTAAATTGACAAGAGGCTCGAGTACTTTATTGTTACAAAATTTCAAGGTTTTTTAACGCTCCAGGAAAAAGTTACAAGCATTTGTATGTTGCAAACTCTGATAGGTATAGGATGCACCGTATAAAATTTAGGGCCATTTAAAGTTTTATCAGTGTTTGATTTGGGACTCAAGGGTAGCTTAGCTTTGAGCGACATCTTAAATTGACAAGAGGCTCGAGCTTAGCTTAGCATTGAGCGATAGCTTAAATTGACAAGAGGCTCGAGTACTTTATTGTTACAAAATTTCAAGGTTTTATAACGCTCCAGTAAAAAGTTACAAGCATTTGTATGTTGCAAACTTTGATAGGTATAGGATGCACCGTATAAAAGTTAGGGCCATTTAAAGTTTTATCAGTGTTTGATTTGGGACTCAAGGGTAGCATAGCTTTGAGCGATAGCTTAAATTGACAAGAGGCTCGAGTACTTTATTGTTACAAAATTTACAGGTTTTATAACACTCCAGTAAAAAGTTACAAGCATTTGTATGTTGCAAACTCTGATAGGTATAGGATGCACCGTATAAAATTTAGGGCCATTTAAAGTTTTATCAGTGTTTGATTTGGGACTCAAGGGTAGCATAGCTTTGAGCGATAACTTAAATTAACAAGAGGCTCGAGTACTTTATTGTAACAAAATTTGAAGGTTTTATGACGCTCCAGTAAAAAGTTACAAGCATCTATATGTTGCAAACTTTGTTAGGTATTGGATGCACCGTATAAAAGTTAGGGCCATTTGAAGTTTTATCAGTGTCTGATTTGGGACTCAAGGGTAGCATAGCTTTAAGCGATAACTTAAATTGACAAGAGGCTCGAGTACTTTATTTTTATAAAATTTCAAGGTTTTATGACGCTCCAGTAAAAAGTTACAAGCATCTGTATGTTGCAAACTTTGATAGGTATAGGATGCACCGTATAAAATTTAGGGCCATTTAAAGTTTTATCAGTGTTTGATTTGGGACTCAAGGGTAGCATAGCTTTAAGCGATAGCTTAAATTGACAAGCGGCTCGAGTACTTTATTGTTACAAAATTTATGACACACCAGTTACAAGGTTTTATGACGCACCAGTAAAAAGTTACAAGCATCTGTATGTTGCAAACTTTGATAGGTATAGGATGCACCGTATAAAAGTTAGGGCCATTTGAAGTTTTATCAGTGTCTGATTTGGGAATCAAGGGTAGCATAGCTTTAAGCGATAACTTAAATTGACAAGAGGCTCGAGTACTTTATTTTTATAAAATTTCAAGGTTTTATGACGCTCCAGTAAAAAGTTACAAGCATCTGTATGTTGCAAACTTTGTTAGGTATAGAATGCACCGTATAAAAGTTAGGGCCATTTGAAGTTTCATCAGTGTTTGATTTGGGACACAAGGGTAGCTTAGCTTTGAGCGATAGCTTTAATTGACAAGAGGCTCGAGTACTTTATTGTTACAAAATTTCAAGGTTTTTTAACGCTCCAGTAAAAAGTTACAAGCATTTGTATGTTGCAAACTCTGATAGGTATAGGATGCACCGTATAAAATTTAGGGATATTTAAAGTTTTATCAGTGTTTGATTTGGGACTCAAGGGTAGCATAGCTTTGAGCGATAGCTTAAATTGACAAGAGGCTCGAGTACTTTATTTTTATAAAATTTCAAGGTTTTATGACGCTCCAGTAAAAAGTTACAAGCATCTGTATGTTGCAAACTTTGTTAGGTATAGAATGCACCGTATAAAAGTTAGGGCCATTTGAAGTTTCATCAGTGTTTGATTTGGGACACAAGGGTAGCTTAGCTTTGAGCGATAGCTTTAATTGACAAGAGGCTCGAGTACTTTATTGTTACAAAATTTCAAGGTTTTTTAACGCTCCAGTAAAAAGTTACAAGCATTTGTATGTTGCAAACTCTGATAGGTATAGGATGCACCGTATAAAATTTAGGGATATTTAAAGTTTTATCAGTGTTTGATTTGGGACTCAAGGGTAGCATAGCTTTGAGCGATAGCTTAAATTGACAAGAGGCTCGAGTACTTTATTTTTATAAAATTTCAAGGTTTTATGACGCTCCAGTAGAAAGTTACAAGCATCTGTATGTTGCAAACTTTGATAGGTATAGGTTGCACCGTATAAAAGTTAGGGCCATTTGAAGTTTTATCAGTGTTTGATTTGGGACTCAAGGGTAGCATAGCTTTGAGCGATAGCTTAAAGTGACAAGAGGCTCGAGTACTCTTTTTTTACAAAATTTATGACGCACCAGTTACAAGGTTTTATGACGCACCAGTAAAAAGTTACAAGCATCTGTATGTTGCAAGCTTTGATAGGTATAGGATGCACCGTATAAAAGTTAGGGCCATTTGAAGTTTTATCAGTGTTTGATTTGGGACTCAAGGGTACCATAGCTTTGAGCGATAGCTTAAATTGACAAGAGGCTCGAGTACTTTATTGTTACAAAATTTCAAGGTTTTATGCCGCTCCAGTAAAAAGTTACAAGCATTTGTATGTTGCAAACTCTGATATGTATATTTTGCACCGTATAAAATTTAGGGCCATTTAAAGTTTTATCAGTGTTTGATTTGGGACTCAAGGATAGCTTAGCTTTGAGCGATAGCTTAAATTGACAAGAGGCTCGAGTACTTTATTGTTACAAAATTTCAAGGTTTTTTAACGCTCCAGGAAAAAGTTACAAGCATTTGTATGTTGCAAACTCTGATAGGTATAGGATGCACCGAATAAAATTTAGGGCCATTTAAAGTTTTATCAGTGTTTGATTTGGGACTCAAGGGTAGCTTAGCATTGAGCGATAGCTTAAATTGACAAGAGGCTCGAGTACTTTATTGTTACAAAATTTCAAGGTTTTATAACGCTCCAGTAAAAAGTTACAAGCATTTGTATGTTGCAAACTTTGATAGGTATAGGATGCACCGTATAAAAGTTAGGGCCATTTAAAGTTTTATCAGTGTTTGATTTGGGACTCAAGGGTAGCATAGCTTTGAGCGATAGCTTAAATTGACAAGAGGCTCGAGTACTTTATTGTTACAAAATTTACAGGTTTTATGACGCTCCAGTAAAAAGTTACAAGCATTTGTACGTTGCAAACTTTGATAGGTGTAGGACGTACCGTATAGAAGTTAGGGCCATTTGAAGTTTTATCAGTGGTTGATTTGGGACTCAAGGGTAGCTTAGCTTTGAGCGATATCTTAAATTGACAAGAGGCTCGAGCTTAGCTTAGCATTGAGCGATAGCTTAAATTGACAAGAGGCTCGAGTACTTTATTGTTACAAAATTTCAAGGTTTTATAACGCTCCAGTAAAAAGTTACAAGCATTTGTATGTTGCAAACTTTGATAGGTATAGGATGCACCGTATAAAAGTTAGGGCCATTTAAAGTTTTATCAGTGTTTGATTTGGGACTCAAGGGTAGCTTAGCATTGAGCGATAGCTTAAATTGACAAGAGGCTCGAGTACTTTATTGTTACAAAATTTCAAGGTTTTATAACGCTCCAGTAAAAAGTTACAAGCATTTGTATGTTGCAAACTTTGATAGGTATAGGATGCACCGTATAAAAGTTAGGGCCATTTAAAGTTTTATCAGTGTTTGATTTGGGACTCAAGGGTAGCATAGCTTTGAGCGATAGCTTAAATTGACAAGAGGCTCGAGTACTTTATTGTTACAAAATTTACAGGTTTTATGACGCTCCAGTAAAAAGTTACAAGCATTTGTACGTTGCAAACTTTGATAGGTGTAGGACGTACCGTATAGAAGTTAGGGCCATTTGAAGTTTTATCAGTGGTTGATTTGGGACTCAAGGGTAGCTTAGCTTTGAGCGATAGCTTAAATTGACAAGAGGCTCGAGCTTAGCTTAGCATTGAGCGATAGCTTAAATTGACAAGAGGCTCGAGTACTTTATTGTTACAAAATTTCAAGGTTTTATAACGCTCCAGTAAAAAGTTACAAGCATTTGTATGTTGCAAACTTTGATAGGTATAGGATGCACCGTATAAAAGTTAGGGCCATTTAAAGTTTTATCAGTGTTTGATTTGGGACTCAAGGGTAGCATAGCTTTGAGCGATAGCTTAAATTGACAAGAGGCTCGAGTACTTTATTGTTACAAAATTTACAGGTTTTATAACACTCCAGTAAAAAGTTACAAGCATTTGTATGTTGCAAAATCTGATAGGTATAGGATGCACCGTATAAAATTTAGGGCCATTTAAAGTTTTATCAGTGTCTGATTTGGGACTCAAGGGTAGCATAGCTTTAAGCGATAACTTAAATTGACAAGAGTCTCGAGTACTTTATTTTTATAAAATTTCAAGGTTTTATGACGCTCCAGTAAAAAGTTACAAGCATCTGTATGTTGCAAACTTTGATAGGTATAGGTTGCACCGTATAAAAGTTAGGGCCATTTGAAGTTTTATCAGTGTTTGATTTGGGACTCAAGGGTAGCATAGCTTTGAGCGATAGCTTAAAGCGACAAGAGGCTCGAGCACTTTTTTGTTACAAAATTTATGACGCACCAGTTACAAGGTTTTATGACGCACCAGTAAAAAGTTACAAGCATCTGTATGTTGCAAGCTTTGATAGGTATAGGATGCACCGTATAAAAGTTAGGGCCATTTGAAGTTTTATCAGTGTTTGATTTGGGACTCAAGGGTAGCATAGCTTTGAGCGATAGCTTAAATTGACAAGAGGCTCGAGTACTTTATTGTTACAAAATTTCAAGGTTTTTTAACGCTCCAGGAAAAAGTTACAAGCATTTGTATGTTGCAAACTCTGATAGGTATAGGATGCACCGTATAAAATTTAGGGCCATTTAAAGTTTTATCAGTGTTTGATTTGGGACTCAAGGATAGCTTAGCTTTGAGCGATAGCTTAAATTGACAAGAGGCTCGAGTACTTTATTGTTACAAAATTTCAAGGTTTTTTAACGCTCCAGGAAAAAGTTACAAGCATTTGTATGTTGCAAACTTTGATAGGTATATGATGCACCGTTTAAAAGTTAGGGCCATTTAAAGTTTTATCAGTGTTTGATTTGGGACTCAAGGGTAGCATAGCTTTGAGCGATAGCTTAAATTGACAAGAGGCTCGAGTACTTTATTTTTATAAAATTTCAAGGTTTTATGACGCTCCAGTAAAAAGTTACAAGCATCTGTATGTTGCAAGCTTTGATAGGTATAGGATGCACCGTATAAAAGTTAGGGCCATTTGAAGTTTTATCAGTGTTTGATTTGGGACTCAAGGGTAGCATAGCTTTGAGCGATAGCTTCAATTGACAAGAGGCTCGAGTACTTTATTGTTACAAAATTTCAAGGTTTTATGCCGCTCCAGTAAAAAGTTACAAGCATTTGTATGTTGCAAACTCTGATATGTATATTTTGCACCGTATAAAATTTAGGGCCATTTAAAGTTTTATCAGTGTTTGATTTGGGACTCAAGGATAGCTTAGCTTTGAGCGATAGCTTAAATTGACAAGAGGCTCGAGTACTTTATTGTTACAAAATTTCAAGGTTTTTTAACGCTCCGGGAAAAAGTTACAAGCATTTGTATGTTGCAAACTCTGATAGGTATAGGATGCACCGAATAAAATTTAGGGCCATTTAAAGTTTTATCAGTGTTTGATTTGGGACTCAAGGGTAGCTTAGCATTGAGCGATAGCTTAAATTGACAAGAGGCTCGAGTACTTTTTTGTTACAAAATTTCAAGGTTTTATAACGCTCCAGTAAAAAGTTACAAGCATTTGTATGTTGCAAACTTTGATAGGTATAGGATGCACCGTATAAAAGTTAGGGCCATTTAAAGTTTTATCAGTGTTTGATTTGGGACTCAAGGGTAGCATAGCTTTGAGCGATAGCTTAAATTGACAAGAGGCTCGAGTACTTTATTGTTACAAAATTTACAGGTTTTATGACGCTCCAGTAAAAAGTTACAAGCATTTGTACGTTGCAAACTTTGATAGGTGTAGGACGTACCGTATAGAAGTTAGGGCCATTTAAAGTTTTATCAGTGGTTGCTTTGGGACTCAAGGGTAGCTTAGCTTTGAGCGACATCTTAAATTGACAAGAGGCTCGAGCTTAGCTTAGCATTGAGCTATAGCTTAAATTGACAAGAGGCTCGAGTACTTTATTGTTACAAAATTTCAAGGTTTTATAACGCTCCAGTAAAAAGTTACAAGCATTTGTATGTTGCAAACTTTGATAGGTATAGGATGCACCGTATAAAAGTTAGGGCCATTTAAAGTTTTATCAGTGTTTGATTTGGGACTCAAGGGTAGCATAGCTTTGAGCGATAGCTTAAATTGACAAGAGGCTCGAGTACTTTATTGTTACAAAATTTACAGGTTTTATAACACTCCAGTAAAAAGTTACAAGCATTTGTATGTTGCAAAATCTGATAGGTATAGGATGCACCGTATAAAATTTAGGGCCATTTAAAGTTTTATCAGTGTCTGATTTGGGACTCAAGGGTAGCATAGCTTTAAGCGATAACTTAAATTGACAAGAGTCTCGAGTACTTTATTTTTATAAAATTTCAAGGTTTTATGACGCTCCAGTAAAAAGTTACAAGCATCTGTATGTTGCAAACTTTGATAGGTATAGGTTGCACCGTATAAAAGTTAGGGCCATTTGAAGTTTTATCAGTGTTTGATTTGGGACTCAAGGGTAGCATAGCTTTGAGCGATAGCTTAAAGCGACAAGAGGCTCGAGCACTTTTTTGTTACAAAATTTATGACGCACCAGTTACAAGGTTTTATGACGCACCAGTAAAAAGTTACAAGCATCTGTATGTTGCAAGCTTTGATAGGTATAGGATGCACCGTATAAAAGTTAGGGCCATTTGAAGTTTTATCAGTATTTGATTTGGGACTCAAGGGTAGCATAGCTTTGAGCGATAGCTTAAATTGACAAGAGGCTCGAGTACTTTATTGTTACAAAATTTCAAGGTTTTATGCCGCTCCAGTAAAAAGTTACAAGCATTTGTATGTTGCAAACTCTGATAGGTATAGGATGCACCGTATAAAATTTAGGGCCATTTAAAGTTTTATCAGTGTTTGATTTGGGACTCAAGTGTAGCATAGCTTTGAGCGATAGCTTAAATTGACAAGAGGCTCGCTTACTTTATTGTTACAAAATTTACAGGTTTTATGACGCTCCAGTAAAAAGTTACAAGCATTTGTACGTTGCAAACTTTGATAGGTGTAGGACGTACCGTATAGAAGTTAGGGCCATTTGAAGTTTTATCAGTGTTTGATTTGGGACTCAAGGGTAGCTTAGCTTTGAGCGATATCTTAAATTGACAAGAGGCTCGAGCTTAGCTTAGCATTGAGCGATAGCTTAAATTGACAAGAGGCTCGAGTACTTTATTGTTACAAAATTTCAAGGTTTTATAACGCTCCAGTAAAAAGTTACAAGCATTTGTATGTTGCAAACTTTGATAGGTATAGGATGCACCGTATAACAGTTAGGGCCATTTAAAGTTTTATCAGTGTTTGATTTGGGACTCAAGGGTAGCATAGCTTTGAGCGATAGCTTAAATTGACAAGAGGCTCGAGTACTTTATTGTTACAAAATTTACAGGTTTTATAACACTCCAGTAAAAAGTTACAAGCATTTGTATGTTGCAAACTCTGATAGGTATAGGATGCACCGTATAAAATTTAGGGCCATTTAAAGTTTTATCAGTGTTTGATTTGGGACTCAAGGGTAGCATAGCTTTGAGCGATAACTTAAATTAACAAGAGGCTCGAGTACTTTATTGTTACAAAATTTGAAGGTTTTATGACGCTCCAGTAAAAAGTTACAAGCATCTATATGTTGCAAACTTTGTTAGGTATAGGATGCACCGTATAAAAGTTAGGGCCATTTGAAGTTTTATCAGTGTCTGATTTGGGACTCAAGGGTAGCATAGCTTTAAGCGATAACTTAAATTGACAAGAGGCTCGAGTACTTTATTTTTATAAAATTTCAAGGTTTTATGACGCTCCAGTAAAAAGTTACAAGCATCTGTATGCTGCAAACTTTGATAGGTATAGGATGCACCGTATAAAATTTAGGGCCATTTAAAGTTTTATCAGTGTTTGATTTGGGACTCAAGGGTAGCATAGCTTTAAGCGATAGCTTAAATTGACAAGCGGCTCGAGTACTTTATTGTTACAAAATTTATGACGCACCAGTTACAAGGTTTTATGACGCACCAGTAAAAAGTTACAAGCATCTGTATGTTGCAAACTTTGATAGGTATAGGATGCACCGTATAAAAGTTAGGGCCATTTGAAGTTTTATCAGTGTCTGATTTGGGACTCAAGGGTAGCATAGCTTTAAGCGATAAGTTAAATTGACAAGAGGCTCGAGTACTTTATTTTTATAAAATTTCAAGGTTTTATGACGCTCCAGTACAAAGTTACAAGCATCTGTATGTTGCAAACTTTGTTAGGTATAGAATGCACCGTATAGAAGTTAGGGCCATTTGAAGCTTTATCAGTGTTTGATTTGGGACTCAAGGATAGCTTAGCTTTGAGCGATATCTTAAATTGACATGAGGCTCGAGTACTTTATTGTTACAAAATTTCAAGGTTTTATAACGCTCCAGTAAAAAGTTACAAGCATTTGTATGTTGCAAACTCTGATAGGTATAGGATGCACCGTATAAAATTTAAGGCCATTTAAAGTTTTATCAGTGTTTGATTTGGGACTCAAGGGTAGCATAGCTTTAAGCGATAACTTAAATTGACAAGAGGCTCGAGTACTTTATTTTTATAAAATTTCAAGGTTTTATGACGCTCCAGTAAAAATTTACAAGCATCTGTATGTTGCAAACTCTGATAGGTATAGGATGCACCGCAAAAAATTTAGGGCCATTTAAAGTTTTATCAGTGTTTGATTTGGAACTCTAGGGTAGCTTAGCTTTGAGCGATAGCTTAAATTGACAAGAGGCTCGAGTACTTTATTGTTACAAAATTTCAAGGTTTTATAACGCTCCAGTGAAAAGTTACAAGCAATTGTATGTTGCAAACTTTGATAGGTGTAGGACGTTCCGAAGTTAGGGCCATTTGAAGATTTATCAGTGTTTGATTTGGGACTCAAGGGTAGCATAGCTTTGAGCGATAACTTAAATTGACAAGAGGCTCGAGTACTTTATTGTTACAAAATTTGAAGGTTTTATGACGCTCCAGTAAAAAGTTACAAGCATCTGTATGTTGCAAACTTTGATAGGTATAGGATGCACCGTATAAAAGTTAGGGCCATTTGAAGTTTTATCAGTGTCTGATTTGGGACTCAAGGGTAGCATAGCTTTAAGCGATAACTTAAATTGACAAGAGGCTCGAGTACTTTATTTTTATTAAATTTCAAGGTTTTATGACGCTCCAGTAAAAAGTTACAAGCATCTGTATGTTGCAAACTTTGATAGGTATAGGATGCACCGTATAAAATTTAGGGCCATTTAAAGTTTTTTATCAGTGTTTGATTTGGGACTCGAGGGTAGCATAGCTTTAAGCGATAGCTTAAATTGACAAGCGGCTCGAGTACTTTATTGTTACAAAATTTATGACGCACCAGTTACAAGGTTTTATGACGCACCAGTAAAAAGTTACAAGCATCTGTATGTTGCAAACTTTGATAGGTATAGGATGCACCGTATAAAAGTTAGGGACATTTGAAGTTTCATCAGTGTTTGATTTGGGACTCAAGGGTAGCATAGCTTTGAGCGATAACTTAAATTGACAAGAGGCTCGAGTACTTTATTGTTACAAAATTTATGACGCACCAGTTACAAGGTTTTATGACGCACCAGTAAAAAGTTACAAGCATCTGTATGTTGCAAACTTTGTTAGGTATAGAATGCACCGTATAAAAGTTAGAGCCATTTAAAGTTTTATCAGTGTTTGATTTGGGACTCAAGGGTAGCTTAGCTTTGAGCGATAGCTTTAATTGACAAGAGGCTCGAGTACTTTATTGTTACAAAATTTCAAGGTTTTTTAACGCTCCAGTAAAAAGTTACAAGCATTTGTATGTTGCAAACTCTGATAGGTATAGGATGCACCGTATAAAATTTAGGGATATTTAAAGTTTTATCAGTGTTTGATTTGGGACTCAAGGGTAGCTTAGCTTTGAGCGATAGCTTAAATTGACAAGAGGCTCGAGTACTTTATTGTTACAAAATTTATGACGCACCAGTTACAAGGTTTTATGACGCACCAGTAAAAAGTTACAAGCATCTGTATGTTGCAAACTTTGATAGGTATAGGATGCACCGTATAAAAGTTAGGGCCATTTAAAGTTTTATCAGTGTTTGATTTGGGACTCAAGGGTAGCATAGCTTTGAGCGATAGCTTAAATTGACAAGAGGCTCGAGTACTTTATTGATACAAAATTTACAGGTTTTATGACACTCCAGTAAAAAGTTACAAGCATTTGTACGTTGCAAACTTTGATAGGTGTAGGACGGACCGTATAGAAGTTAGGGCAATTTGAAGTTTTATCAGTGTTTGATTTGGGACTCAAGCGTAGCTTTGAGCGATATCTTAAATTGACATGAGGCTCGAGTACTTTATTGTTACAAAATTTCAAGGTTTTATAACGCTCCAGTAAAAAGTTACAAGCATTTGTATGTTGCAAACTCTGATAGGTATAGGATGCACCGTATAAAATTTAGTGCCATTTAAAGTTTTATCAGTGTTTGATTTGGGACTCAAGGGTAGCTTAGCTTTGAGCGATAGCTTAAATTGACAAGAGGCTCGAGTACTTTATTGTTACAAAATTTCAAGGTTTTATAACGCTCCAGTAAAAAGTTACAAGCATTTGTATGTTGCAAACTCTGATAGGTATAGGATGCACCGTATAAAATTTAGGGATATTTAAAGTTTTATCAGTGTTTGATTTGGGACTCAAGGGTAGCTTAGCTTTGAGCGATAGCTTAAATTGACAAGAGGCTCGAGTACTTTATTGTTACAAAATTTCAAGGTTTTATAACGCTCCAGTAAAAAGTTACAAGCATTTGTATGTTGCAAACTTTGATAGGTATAGAATGCACCGTATAAAAGTTAGGGCCATTTAAAGTTTTATCAGTGTTTGATTTGGGACTCAAGGGTAGCATAGCTTTGAGCGATAGCTTAAATTGACAAGAGGCTCGAGTACTTTATTGTTACAAAATTTACAGGTTTTATGACGCTCCAGTAAAAAGTTACAAGCATTTGTATGTTGCAAACTCTGATAGGTATAGGATGCACCGTATAAAATTTAGGGATATTTAAAGTTTTATCAGTGTTTGATTTGGGACTCAAGGGTAGCTTAGCTTTGAGCGATAGCTTAAATTGACAAGAGGCTCGAGTACTTTATTGTTACAAAATTTCAAGGTTTTATAACGCTCCAGTAAAAAGTTACAAGCATTTGTATGTTGCAAACTTTGATAGGTGTAGGACGTACCGTATAGAAGTTAGGGCATTTGAAGCTTTATCAGTGTTTGATTTGGGACTCAAGGGTAGCTTAGCTTTGAGCGATATCTTAAATTGACATGAGGCTCGAGTACTTTATTGTTACAAAATTTCAAGGTTTTATAACGCTCCAGTAAAAAGTTACAAGCATTTGTATGTTGCAAACTCTGATAGGTATAGGATGCACCGTATAAAATTTAGGGCCATTTAAAGTTTTATCAGTGTTTGATTTGGGACTCAAGGGTAGCTTAGCTTTGAGCGATAGCTTAAATTGACAAGAGGCTCGAGTACTTTTTATGTTACAAAATTTCAAGGTTTTATAACGCTCCAGTAAAAAGTTACAAGCATTTGTATGTTGCAAACTTTGATAGGTGTAGGACGTACCGTATAGAAGTTAGGGCCATTTGAAGCTTTATCAGTGTTTGATTTGGGACTCAAGGGTAGCTTAGCTTTGAGCGATATCTTAAATTGACATGAGGCTCGAGTACTTTATTGTTACAAAATTTCAAGGTTTTATTACGCTCCAGTAAAAAGTTACAAGCATTTGTATGTTGCAAACTCTGATAGGTATAGGATGCACCGTATAAAATTTAGTGCCATTTAAAGTTTTATCAGTGTTTGATTTGGGACTCAAGGGTAGCTTAGCTTTGAGCGATAGCTTAAATTGACAAGAGGCTCGAGTACTTTATTGTTACAAAATTTCAAGGTTTTATAACGCTCCAGTAAAAAGTTACAAGCATTTGTATGTTGCAAACTCTGATAGGTATAGGATGCACCGTATAAAATTTAGGGATATTTAAAGTTTTATCAGTGTTTGATTTGGGACTCAAGGGTAGCTTAGCTTTGAGCGATAGCTGAAATTGACAAGAGGCTCGAGTACTTTATTGTTACAAAATTTCAAGGTTTTATAACGCTCCAGTAAAAAGTTACAAGCATTTGTATGTTGCAAACTTTGATAGGTATAGGATGCACCGTATAAAAGTTAGGGCCATTTAAAGTTTTATCAGTGTTTGATTTGAGACTCAAGGGTAGCATACCTTTGAGCGATAGCTTAAATTGACAAGAGGCTCGAGTACTTTATTGATACAAAATTTACAGGTTTTATGACACTCCAGTAAAAAGTTACAAGCATTTGTACGTTGCAAACTTTGATAGGTGTAGGACGGACCGTATAGAAGTTAGGGCAATTTGAAGTTTTATCAGTGTTTGATTTGGGACTCAAGCGTAGCTTTGAGCGATATCTTAAATTGACATGAGGCTCGAGTACTTTATTGTTACAAAATTTCAAGGTTTTATAACGCTCCAGTAAAAAGTTACAAGCATTTGTATGTTGCAAACTCTGATAGGTATAGGATGCACCGTATAAAATTTAGTGCCATTTAAAGTTTTATCAGTGTTTGATTTGGGACTCAAGGGTAGCTTAGCTTTGAGCGATAGCTTAAATTGACAAGAGGCTCGAGTACTTTATTGTTACAAAATTTCAAGGTTTTATAACGCTCCAGTAAAAAGTTACAAGCATTTGTATGTTGCAAACTCTGATAGGTTGTGAAGACCTAAATTTTGTAAGAATTTTAGGTCACACAAAATACCGCCCTCACCATATACCAACACCATGCGAGCACATGTAGCCAAACCACGCCACACGTGGTTATGCTCGAACATGACACAACGCCGAAATACGGGAATTCCGTATGCGCGAACACGACACAGTGCCGAAATACGGGACTTGTCGATGCTCGCATAAAAAAATGTATAAAAGGCCGGTGCGCAGAGGAACCGGTCTCTTGCGATTTCAACAGCGGCGGCGACAACAGCGGACGAACACGAGCTCTTGCGATAACCAACAGCGGCGGCGACAACAGCGGACGAGCAGGCGCTCTCTTGCGATTTCAACAGCGGCGGCGACAACAGCGGACGAGCAGGCGAGTAAGTGGGTATAGCATTCGCGGACAGTGGCGACCACGGCAGACAATTCCTGATTTTGAGACTTCTTACGTGATTGGTGGTGTGAGGTTTTAACCGACATCACTACCACGTAAGAGAGTGCTCCACCCTAGACGAAGTAAGCGCGAGGTTTTAACCGGCGTTTCACTTCAAGCAGCTATTGCTGCAAGTTAGACTTTCGAGACTTCTTACGTGATTGGTGGTGTGAGGTTTTAACCGACACCACTACCACGTAAGAGAGTGCTCCACCCTAGACGAAGTAAACGCGAGGTTTTAACCGGCGTTTCACTTCAAGCAGCTATTGCTGCAAGTTAGACTTTTGAGACTTCTTACGTGATTGGTGGTGTGAGGTTTTAACCGACATCACTACCACGTAAGAGAGTGCTCCACCCTAGACGAAGTAAACGCGAGGTTTTAACCAGCGTTTCACTTCAAATAAGCTATTGCTTCTACGTCTGCCACTACCCCACTTCACTGCCACTAGACGAAGCGGAGAGAATGCAGGATTAGTTCTAATTAGTCTAAGATGAAGTTGTAATTTACTGAAAAATAAAATAAAGTAAACAAACTCCATCAAACGTTGTGTTAAGGTCAAGACAATAAATATTGTACAGGACTCTGGGAAGACTGAGCGTACCCCAGCTAGAGATTCCTTACATGGCGCCCGAGCAGGGACCTTAACACAACGAATCGATATGAAGCCGAAGTCAGGGTGGATTTATACCCTACGCAAAGACCAGCTAGAACAATACGCGGCAGAATTTAAACTTGACGATACTGGAAGTGTGGACGAACTGCGAAAAAGGTTCGCAGCTTTGATAGTTGATAGCACCACTAACCCGGAATTCCGCAAACGACTGGAGGAATTGGAAATAAAGCACACGCAAGAGACAGCAAGCTCCACATTACCAAAAACATCGAAGTCAACGTTAACACAACCATCTCACGTCCACATAGAGGAAATGGAACGACACCAGGAACAACCATCTGTCGGCGCAGATAACATGAACGCCTTTGTGTCAACTCAATGTGTTATCGTCATTGAACAAGTTCGTAAGTGGCCAGTAAAATACGACGGCGATAAGGATCCGTTGGGATTTATAGAGCGCGTAAAGGAACTGGCAGACATGTATGGTCTCAACCGGGACTTACTCCCTCGCACAATGCCACAGCTTCTCACAGATAAGGCATTAACCTGGCACCGAAACAACAAAAGGCAGTGGGTCACGTTTGAAGCATTCGAACGAGACTTTCTGAAATTTTTCCTCCCCAGCCGATATTTTGAAGATCTAGACGATGAGATCAGAAAACGGGTGCAAAAGCCAAGAGAGGCCTTTAAGGATTATACCATCGCCCTGCAAAATCTGATGGGACGTGCGCAGTATGACGAAGACCGACAGAACGAACGTATCTTCCGCAATAGTTTGCCCGACTACCGCCTATACATACGGCGTGACGATTTCTCCTCTCTGGATGAATTGATCACTCGTGCGCAAGAATACGAAAGTATCAGAGCGGATCAGGAAACACTGCGTGAAGCACCACAACGCAGCCGACAACAACCACCACATGAGCAGCTACGACGATGCCAACCGGAACCTCGACGCGATCGAGCACAAACAATGGGCATCAAAATAAGTCCCAAAACAGCATGTCGACGCTGCGGTCAAGAAGGACACATCCAACGCAATTGTCGGAACCCACAGGTACTGTTCTGCTGGGAGTGCGGCCAGACGAATATCCGAACAATTGAGTGCTGTCAACAGCAAGCGGGAAACGAGCAAGGACCCCCTCAGAACCGGGGACGAGTGGGGCCGTCAAATCGCAACCCGTTCCGCCAACAGTAAAGTTGTTACGTTGCGAGCGTAACCATATCTTCGCCACAGTTACGGTGGACGGAGAACAAATAAATGCGACGATAGACACCGGGGCTACAAAGAGCTTCATCAATGGAAATTTTGCCAAACAACATCGAAGTCCGAACAACGTAGTCGCAGTAAACGTGAGGGCACAACTAGCAAACGGCGGTGAATGCACAAGCAAGGAAGCCCTTATGCTGGACGTGCGAATAGGTGATAAATGTTGCCGAATGCCGTTTCTCATCTTCCCACGTGCATCTGGACAAGTTATTTTAGGGTTAGATTTCTTGTACACCATGGGAGCTACACTTTCTCTAGGAGGGAGCTCCGTTGAATTGAGAGCCGACAGGAGAAACTCACGAAACAACCCCAAACAGTTGACAGTGCGTAACAGGAATCCTAGGAAGCAACAGCAGAGGTCACCACAGAAACAACAAGGACAGCAAACACTAATACAACAACAATTGAAAATAGCAAACGACGATCAACAGATAACCCCGCCTGCAGTGAGACGAGGGCATTCGAAGCGGAGCGCAAACAACAGCAATCTCAGCAACAACAACACTAATATTAACAAAATTGCCGCTAGCCTCTCCGCTAAAGCCGACGCTGCCGAAGAAGCCAAAGCAGCCGCAACTACATCACCGGCTTCATCCACACCTATTACACCCCGAAACTACGGACGGAAGAAGAAGAACCAACAAGTAACGCAAGTCCTGCAACGAACTGCTGACACTCTTGAGGATCAGGAGCCACATCCGATGCCCGCCAAAGTGGCTAATATTGAATTAGCAGAAGGTTCACGTACAAGTGCACTCACAGCGACATCGCCTCTATTATCCGCCCATTATAGCGAAACTCCATCGCTGGATTGGCACGATACCAACTCCAATTCCAACGCGCACGTTCGTCTACTAAGCACTGCGCCTTCATCGCCACCGCGGCGTGATTATAAGATCAAAGACAAGTTCAAACGGACCTTTACGCTGGACAACCAGGCCAACTGCAACGCGGTGGTCCTGTCACCGAGCGCACAAGTATCCGCTGAAGGCACTGGTACTGCTGGCATAGTCGCAGCCGAGGAGGAACAGCAACGCGGTTCGGTAAAACTAGTAATATCCAAAAAGAAGGGTAGGATTTTCAAAAGTGGGGTACTTGTTCAGTCCGACCAACCCGAGCGGTCTGCAGTCAACAAGCGACAGCATCTGTGCAAACATCGGTGGGGTGCTGAAGCCAACGGCGACGCTTCCTGCGACGCAATGCCTCCGAAATTCAATGACAAGCAAGCCATACGAATAGCATCCGACGGCCTTTTTGAAGACTTCAATGAAGAGTCGAGCAAAAGTACACTTTCACGTAACAATAGACCAGTGGTCCCCAATCTATTTGATATGGACACGGACACAGCTACACCGGCCGACACTATTACCAGCTTTAAAGTTGACAGGAAGGGTAAACTGAATGTCGTAGCCGATGCGCTATCTAGGCAACCACTAGAAGCTCTTTACTCATGTACTGAACTGCAAGAAGAAGAGAATTGTCGTTGGATAAAAAGGAGAATGCAAGAGATTAAAGATAATCCATCTAAATTCGCAGACTACATCGTCGAAGACGGTAAGTTATATCGACACATACCTACGCACACGCAAGACGAAGACTGCGCCTCCTGGAAGCTCTGTGTACCCACGTACCTACGGAAACGGGTTTTGGAAGAAAACCACAACAGTCCTAGTGCCGGTCACATGGGGGTAAGGAAAACGATTATACGAATAAGCAATCGTTACTACTGGCCAGGTATGTTCCGGGATATTAGTAAATACGTAAGGCACTGTGATTCCTGCCAAAAGTACAAAAGTAGCCAGGAAAAGACCGCCGGACAAATGTTGACACAAATCCCAGAGGAGCCATGGGCGATACTCTGTGCAGATTTTATCGGGCCATTGCCTCGGTCTACACACGGAAATTCCATGTTGCTTGTACTCTTTGACAAATTTACAAAGTGGATTGAATTGGTACCCCTTCGCAAAGCTACTGGCGAGAACTTACGAAAAGCTGTACGGGAACGAATTATCGCACGCTATGGTGTACCCAAGATTTTCCTATCAGACAACGGCGTTCAATTCACTAGTCGGGTGTTCCGCAAATACATCAATGATCTGGGAGTGAAGCAACAATATACGGCACCCTATACGCCACAAGAGAACCCAGCAGAAAGGGTAAATCGCTCCATCAAGAGGATAATCTCCCAGTTGACGGGGAAAGATCAGCGAAAATGGGATGAATACCTTCCGGAAATTACTCTAGCTATTAATACTAGCCGCTCCGATAGCACAGGATATACACCAGCTTTTCTTACCCAAGGGCGAGAACCCCGTTTACCCAAAGCACTCTATGATGAACAGACCATGGGTGATGGAAACCCCCCACAAACGCCTGAGAAGAGAAGTGCCCAAATGAGTGACGTATTCCACCTAGTCCGTCGCAACATGGAACGCGCAGCACAAGATCAAGCTCGACACTACAACCTCCCAGAAATCGGACCAGAAATCGGACAGAAGGTGCTACTAAAACAACACTATCTCTCAAATGCAGCAAATAGTTTTAATGCAAAATTGGCACCGAAATATGATGGACCATACCGAGTGGTCAATTTCACATCACCAGTAATCCTACAGCTGACGCGAAAAGGAGAAAGGAATATAAGAACCGCCCACGTCAGCGAAGTGAAACAATATATCGGGGAACAAACGCTCCGACAAACTGACTTAACTAACTAAACTATAGTAGGGTGCATTCAAGTACTTTCCTACCATCAAAATAAAACTCTGTTACATCAACTCCGTTACAAAATCGCAACAGCGGAGATTCAACAGAAAATCCTCACTATCACAGTGTTCTTCAACGAGTATAGTACGGAAAACTAAAAATAAAAATTAACGACGAAAATAAAACAAACAACAACAACAATAGCAACAATGATGAATATCAGCAACAATTGTGGAGGCAACGCGGCCAAGAAGCAGTGTCTGGAGGGATCGATGGTGACCCCCTACACTACCCCTACACCGTTGGATAGTGCGAACAACACGTGGGACGATAATGCCACCATACTGGTCTATCCCAAGACCCGAGGGGGAATTACTATCAGAGTCGCCGATTATAAACGGTTGGAGGAGGGCCGTTTTATGAATGATACGCTAATTGACGTTTTCATGAAATGGATGCAAGCTAACATCATTCCAGAAGGCAAACGGGAAAGGGTGCAAATCTTCAGCACGCATTTCTACGACCAGTTAACCCGGAATCCAGACTCAGCTCTAGAACGCCATGGCCGTGTGAAGAGATGGACGAAATCAGTTAATCTGTTCGAGAAACATTATCTGATCATCCCAATCAATATGGAGTTACACTGGTTTCTCGCCGTAGTAGATTTCACCGGAGATGGGGGACTCCGTCCCAAAGAGAACACCACCCCAGTCAAAGGAGCCATAATATTTTTTGATTCACTGCCTACGAGACCACACACCCAGGAAGCTGTGATAATTCGCGAATACCTTGCTGAAGAGTACCGGGCTCGGATGTCCACTGACTTAGTGGAGATGTTTACTTCGACTGAGATGCCGGAGTACTCCCCGAAAGTCCCACTTCAGGAAAACCTTGTGGACTGTGGGTTTTTCCTAGTTCAATATGCGGAAAGCCTTTTCACCAAACCAGTGGAAACTGCACAGTGGCCAACCATAAACCTAGGCGACTGGTTCGACAGAACAGCCCCATCACGCAAACGACACGAGCTGGCCGAACTCATTCAGAAACTTTCGGAGGGCAGATACCCTCTACCCCCACTCCGACTACCGCCACTGGAAAGACAGAAAATAGCCGAAACGGAAAACGCTGACAGCAGTAAGCAGCGGCAAAGCAGCATCGACAGCGATAGTGGTAGCAACAACCACAGCAGCACTGAAGACACGCAGGATGAAGAGAAGGAAGAATACAACAACGGAGGCACGTGGAAGAGAGGCGCTACACCATTGACCGCATTATTAACTAAACGGCCCATTACAACTGTCCTAACTTTCTGCGACCTGAACGAGGTACATGGAGAGGAAGGGCAACACTTACCACAACCGATCAAAGACGCAGTAACAGCGAGGGTGCAGATAGATCATAGGACTGGGAAAATGAAACGAATGCGATTCGAAATACCACCATACCGAATCGTCATTAACCCCACGTCAATAACCGTAAGATTGCGCACCATGAAGTAAGGGGGGGGTGTGAAGACCTAAATTTTGTAAGAATTTTAGGTCACACAAAATACCGCCCTCACCATATACCAACACCATGCGAGCACATGTAGCCAAACCACGCCACACGTGGTTATGCTCGAACATGACACAACGCCGAAATACGGGAATTCCGTATGCGCGAACACGACACAGTGCCGAAATACGGGACTTGTCGATGCTCGCATAAAAAAATGTATAAAAGGCCGGTGCGCAGAGGAACCGGTCTCTTGCGATTTCAACAGCGGCGGCGACAACAGCGGACGAACACGAGCTCTTGCGATAACCAACAGCGGCGGCGACAACAGCGGACGAGCAGGCGCTCTCTTGCGATTTCAACAGCGGCGGCGACAACAGCGGACGAGCAGGCGAGTAAGTGGGTATAGCATTCGCGGACAGTGGCGACCACGGCAGACAATTCCTGATTTTGAGACTTCTTACGTGATTGGTGGTGTGAGGTTTTAACCGACATCACTACCACGTAAGAGAGTGCTCCACCCTAGACGAAGTAAGCGCGAGGTTTTAACCGGCGTTTCACTTCAAGCAGCTATTGCTGCAAGTTAGACTTTCGAGACTTCTTACGTGATTGGTGGTGTGAGGTTTTAACCGACACCACTACCACGTAAGAGAGTGCTCCACCCTAGACGAAGTAAACGCGAGGTTTTAACCGGCGTTTCACTTCAAGCAGCTATTGCTGCAAGTTAGACTTTTGAGACTTCTTACGTGATTGGTGGTGTGAGGTTTTAACCGACATCACTACCACGTAAGAGAGTGCTCCACCCTAGACGAAGTAAACGCGAGGTTTTAACCAGCGTTTCACTTCAAATAAGCTATTGCTTCTACGTCTGCCACTACCCCACTTCACTGCCACTAGACGAAGCGGAGAGAATGCAGGATTAGTTCTAATTAGTCTAAGATGAAGTTGTAATTTACTGAAAAATAAAATAAAGTAAACAAACTCCATCAAACGTTGTGTTAAGGTCAAGACAATAAATATTGTACAGGACTCTGGGAAGACTGAGCGTACCCCAGCTAGAGATTCCTTACAAGGTATAGGATGCACCGTATAAAATTTAGGGATATTTAAAGTTTTATCAGTGTTTGATTTGGGACTCAAGGGTAGCTTAGCTTTGAGCGATAGCTTAAATTGACAAGAGGCTCGAGTACTTTATTGTTACAAAATTTCAAGGTTTTATAAGGCTCCAGTAAAAAGTTACAAGCATTTGTATGTTGCAAACTTTGATAGGTATAGAATGCACCGTATAAAAGTTAGGGCCATTTAAAGTTTTATCAGTGTTTGATTTGGGACTCAAGGGTAGCATAGCTTTGAGCGATAGCTTAAATTGACAAGAGGCTCGAGTACTTTATTGTTACAAAATTTCAAGGTTTTATAACGCTCCAGTAAAAAGTTACAAGCATTTGTATGTTGCAAACTCTGATAGGTATAGGATGCACCGTATAAAATTTAGGGATATTTAAAGTTTTATCAGTGTTTGATTTGGGACTCAAGGGTAGCTTAGCTTTGAGCGATAGCTGAAATTGACAAGAGGCTCGAGTACTTTATTGTTACAAAATTTCAAGGTTTTATAACGCTCCAGTAAAAAGTTACAAGCATTTGTATGTTGCAAACTTTGATAGGTATAGGATGCACCGTATAAAAGTTAGGGCCATTTAAAGTTTTATCAGTGTTTGATTTGGGACTCAAGGGTAGCATAGCTTTGAGCGATAGCTTAAATTGACAAGAGGCTCGAGTACTTTATTGATACAAAATTTACAGGTTTTATGACACTCCAGTAAAAAGTTACAAGCATTTGTACGTTGCAAACTTTGATAGGTGTAGGACGGACCGTATAGAAGTTAGGGCAATTTGAAGTTTTATCAGTGTTTGATTTGGGACTCAAGCGTAGCTTTGAGCGATATCTTAAATTGACATGAGGCTCGAGTACTTTATTGTTACAAAATTTCAAGGTTTTATAACGCTCCAGTAAAAAGTTACAAGCATTTGTATGTTGCAAACTCTGATAGGTATAGGATGCACCGTATAAAA
Organism: Clusia tigrina; assembly: GCA_920105625.2. Taxonomy (NCBI): domain Eukaryota; kingdom Metazoa; phylum Arthropoda; class Insecta; order Diptera; family Clusiidae; genus Clusia; species Clusia tigrina. The sequence goes on from OV050032.1 coordinate 65,566,877, forward strand.
TTTAGTGCCATTTAAAGTTTTATCAGTGTTTGATTTGGGACTCAAGGGTAGCTTAGCTTTGAGCGATAGCTTAAATTGACAAGAGGCTCGAGTACTTTATTGTTACAAAATTTCAAGGTTTTATAACGCTCCAGTAAAAAGTTACAAGCATTTGTATGTTGCAAACTCTGATAGGTATAGGATGCACCGTATAAAATTTAGGGATATTTAAAGTTTTATCAGTATTTGATTTGGGACTCAAGGGTAGCTTAGCTTTGAGCGATAGCTTAAATTGACAAGAGGCTCGAGTACTTTATTGTTACAAAATTTCAAGGTTTTATAACGCTCCAGTAAAAAGTTACAAGCATTTGTATGTTGCAAACTTTGATAGGTATAGAATGCACCGTATAAAAGTTAGGGCCATTTAAAGTTTTATCAGTGTTTGATTTGGGACTCAAGGGTAGCATAGCTTTGAGCGATAGCTTAAATTGACAAGAGGCTCGAGTACTTTATTGTTACAAAATTTACAGGTTTTATGACGCTCCAGTAAAAAGTTACAAGCATTTGTATGTTGCAAACTCTGATAGGTATAGGATGCACCGTATAAAATTTAGGGATATTTAAAGTTTTATCAGTGTTTGACTTGGGACTCAAGGGTAGCTTAGCTTTGAGCGATAGCTTAAATTGACAAGAGGCTCGAGTACTTTATTGTTACAAAATTTCAAGGTTTTATAACGCTCCAGTAAAAAGTTACAAGCATTTGTATGTTGCAAACTTTGATAGGTGTAGGACGTACCGTATAGAAGTTAGGGCATTTGAAGCTTTATCAGTGTTGGATTTGGGACTCAAGGGTAGCTTAGCTTTGAGCGATATCTTAAATTGACATGAGGCTCGAGTACTTTATTGTTACAAAATTTCAAGGTTTTATAACGCTCCAGTAAAAAGTTACAAGCATTTGTATGTTGCAAACTCTGATAGGTATAGGATGCACCGTATAAAATTTAGGGCCATTTAAAGTTTTATCAGTGTTTGATTTGGGACTCAAGGGTAGCTTAGCTTTGAGCGATAGCTTAAATTGACAAGAGGCTCGAGTACTTTTTATGTTACAAAATTTCAAGGTTTTATAACGCTCCAGTAAAAAGTTACAAGCATTTGTATGTTGCAAACTTTGATAGGTGTAGGACGTACCGTATAGAAGTTAGGGCCATTTGAAGCTTTATCAGTGTTTGATTTGGGACTCAAGGGTAGCTTAGCTTTGAGCGATATCTTAAATTGACATGAGGCTCGAGTACTTTATTGTTACAAAATTTCAAGGTTTTATAACGCTCCAGTAAAAAGTTACAAGCATTTGTATGTTGCAAACTCTGATAGGTATAGGATGCACCGTATAAAATTTAGGGCCATTTAAAGTTTTATCAGTGTTTGATTTGGGACTCAAGGGTAGCTTAGCTTTGAGCGATAGCTTAAATTGACAAGAGGCTCGAGTACTTTATTGTTACAAAATTTCAAGGTTTTATAACGCTCCAGTAAAAAGTTACAAGCAATTGTAAGTTGCAAACTTTGATAGGTGTAGGACGTTCCGAAGTTAGGGCCATTTGAAGATTTATCAGTGTTTGATTTGGGACTCAAGGGTAGCATAGCTTTGAGCGATAGCTTAAATTGACAAGAGGCTCGAGTACTTTATTGTTACAAAATTTACAGGTTTTATGACGCTCCAGTAAAAAGTTACAAGCATTTGTATGTTGCAAACTCTGATAGGTATAGGATGCACCGTATAAAATTTAGGGCCATTTGAAGCTTTATCAGTGTTTGATTTGGGACTCAAGGGTAGCTTAGCTTTGAGCGATATCTTAAATTGACATGAGGCTCGAGTACTTTATTGTTACAAAATTTCAAGGTTTTATAACGCTCCAGTAAAAAGTTACAAGCATTTGTATGTTGCAAACTCTGATAGGTATAGGATGCACCGTATAAAATTTAGGGCCATTTAAAGTTTTATCAGTGTTTGATTTGGGACTCAAGGGTAGCTTAGCTTTGTGCGATAGCTTAAATTGACAAGAGGCTCGAGTACTTTATTGTTACAAAATTTCAAGGTTTTATAACGCTCCAGTAAAAAGTTACAAGCAATTGTAAGTTGCAAACTTTGATAGGTGTAGGACGTTCCGAAGTTAGGGCCATTTGAAGATTTATCAGTGTTTGATTTGGGACTCAAGGGTAGCATAGCTTTGAGCGATAACTTAAATTGACAAGAGGCTCGAGTACTTTATTGTTACAAAATTTGAAGGTTTTATGACGCTCCAGTAAAAAGTTACAAGCATCTGTATGTTGCAAACTTTGATAGGTATAGGATGCACCGTATAAAAACTAGGGCCATTTGAAGTTTTATCAGTGTCTGATTTGGGACACAAGGGTAGCTTAGCTTTGAGCGATAGCTTTAATTGACAAGAGGCTCGAGTACTTTATTGTTACAAAATTTCAAGGTTTTTTAACGCTCCAGTAAAAAGTTACAAGCATTTGTATGTTGCAAACTCTGATAGGTATAGGATGCACCGTATAAAATTTAGGGATATTTAAAGTTTTATCAGTGTTTGATTTGGGACTCAAGGGTAGCTTAGCTTTGAGCGATAGCTGAAATTGACAAGAGGCTCGAGTACTTTATTGTTACAAAATTTCAAGGTTTTATAACGCTCCAGTAAAAAGTTACAAGCATTTGTATGTTGCAAACTTTTATAGGTATATGATGCACCGTATAAAAGTTAGGGCCATTTAAAGTTTAATCAGTGTTTGATTTGGGACTCAAGGGTAGCATAGCTTTGAGCGATAGCTTAAATTGACAAGAGGCTCGAGTACTTTATTGTTACAAAATTTACAGGTTTTATGACACTCCAGTAAAAAGTTACAAGCATTTGTGTGTTGCAAACTTTGATAGGTGTAGGACGTACCGTATAGAAGTTAGGGCCATTTGAAGTTTTATCAGTGTTTGATTTAGGACTCAAGGGTAGCATAGCTTTAAGCGATAACTTAAATTGACAAGAGGCTCGAGTACTTTATTTTTATAAAATTTCAAGGTTTTATGACGCTCCAGTACAAAGTTACAAGCATCTGTATGTTGCAAACTTTGTTAGGTATAGAATGCACCGTATAAAAGTTAGGGCCATTTGAAGTTTCATCAGTGTTTGATTTGGGACACAAGGGTAGCTTAGCTTTGAGCGATAGCTTTAATTGACAAGAGGCTCGAGTACTTTATTGTTACAAAATTTCAAGGTTTTTTAACGCTCCAGTAAAAAGTTACAAGCATTTGTATGTTGCAAACTCTGATAGGTATAGGATGCACCGTATAAAATTTAGGGATATTTAAAGTTTTATCAGTGTTTGATTTGGGACTCAAGGGTAGCTTAGCTTTGAGCGATAGCTGAAATTGACAAGAGGCTCGAGTACTTTATTGTTACAAAATTTCAAGGTTTTATAACGCTCCAGTAAAAAGTTACAAGCATTTGTATGTTGCAAACTTTTATAGGTATATGATGCACCGTATAAAAGTTAGGGCCATTTAAAGTTTAATCAGTGTTTGATTTGGGACTCAAGGGTAGCATAGCTTTGAGCGATAGCTTAAATTGACAAGAGGCTCGAGTACTTTATTGTTACAAAATTTACAGGTTTTATGACACTCCAGTAAAAAGTTACAAGCATTTGTGTGTTGCAAACTTTGATAGGTGTAGGACGTACCGTATAGAAGTTAGGGCCATTTGAAGTTTTATCAGTGTTTGATTTGGGACTCAAGGGTAGCTTAGCTTTGAGCGATATCTTAAATTGACATGAGGCTCGAGTACTTTATTGTTACAAAATTTCAAGGTTTTATAACGCTCCAGTAAAAAGTTACAAGCATTTGTATGTTGCAAACTCTGATAGGTATAGGATGCACCGTATAAAATTTAGTGCCATTTAAAGTTTTATCAGTGTTTGATTTGGGACTCAAGGGTAGCTTAGCTTTGAGCGATAGCTTAAATTGACAAGAGGCTCGAGTACTTTATTGTTACAAAATTTCAAGGTTTTATAACGCTCCAGTAAAAAGTTACAAGCATTTGTATGTTGCAAACTCTGATAGGTATAGGATGCACCGTATAAAATTTAGGGATATTTAAAGTTTTATCAGTGTTTGATTTGGGACTCAAGGGTAGCTTAGGTTTGAGCGATAGCTTAAATTGACAAGAGGCTCGAGTACTTTATTGTTACAAAATTTCAAGGTTTTATAACGCTCCAGTAAAAAGTTACAAGCATTTGTATGTTGCAAACTTTGATAGGTATAGGATGCACCGTATAGAAGTTAGGGCCATTTGAAGATTTATCAGTGTTTGATTTGGGACTCAAGGGTAGCATAGCTTTGAGCGATAGCTTAAATTGACAAGAGGCTCGAGTACTTTATTGTTACAAAATTTACAGGTTTTATAACGCTCCAGTAAAAAGTTACAAGCAATTGTAAGTTGCAAACTTTGATAGGTGTAGGACGTTCCGAAGTTAGGGCCATTTGAAGATTTATCAGTGTTTGATTTGGGACTCAAGGGTAGCATAGCTTTGAGCGATAACTTAAATTGACAAGAGGCTCGAGTACTTTATTGTTACAAAATTTGAAGGTTTTATGACGCTCCAGTAAAAAGTTACAAGCATCTATATGTTGCAAACTTTGTTAGGTATAGGATGCACCGTATAAAAGTTAGGGCCATTTGAAGTTTTATCAGTGTCTGATTTGGGACTCAAGGGTAGCATAGCTTTAAGCGATAACTTAAATTGACAAGAGGCTCGAGTACTTTATTTTTATAAAATTTCAAGGTTTTATGACGCTCCAGTAAAAAGTTACAAGCATCTGTATGCTGCAAACTTTGATAGGTATAGGATGCACCGTATAAAATTTAGGGCCATTTAAAGTTTTATCAGTGTTTGATTTGGGACTCAAGGGTAGCATAGCTTTAAGCGATAGCTTAAATTGACAAGCGGCTCGAGTACTTTATTGTTACAAAATTTATGACGCACCAGTTACAAGGTTTTATGACGCACCAGTAAAAAGTTACAAGCATCTGTATGTTGCAAACTTTGATAGGTATAGGATGCACCGTATAAAAGTTAGGGCCATTTGAAGTTTTATCAGTGTCTGATTTGGGACTCAAGGGTAGCATAGCTTTAAGCGATAACTTAAATTGACAAGAGGCTCGAGTACTTTATTTTTATAAAATTTCAAGGTTTTATGACGCTCCAGTACAAAGTTACAAGCATCTGTATGTTGCAAACTTTGTTAGGTATAGAATGCACCGTATAAAAGTTAGGGCCATTTGAAGTTTCATCAGTGTTTGATTTGGGACACAAGGGTAGCTTAGCTTTGAGCGATAGCTTTAATTGACAAGAGGCTCGAGTACTTTATTGTTACAAAATTTCAAGGTTTTTTAACGCTCCAGTAAAAAGTTACAAGCATTTGTATGTTGCAAACTCTGATAGGTATAGGATGCACCGTATAAAATTTAGGGATATTTAAAGTTTTATCAGTGTTTGATTTGGGACTCAAGGGTAGCTTAGCTTTGAGCGATAGCTGAAATTGACAAGAGGCTCGAGTACTTTATTGTTACAAAATTTCAAGGTTTTATAACGCTCCAGTAAAAAGTTACAAGCATTTGTATGTTGCAAACTTTTATAGGTATATGATGCACCGTATAAAAGTTAGGGCCATTTAAAGTTTAATCAGTGTTTGATTTGGGACTCAAGGGTAGCATAGCTTTGAGCGATAGCTTAAATTGACAAGAGGCTCGAGTACTTTATTGTTACAAAATTTACAGGTTTTATGACACTCCAGTAAAAAGTTACAAGCATTTGTGTGTTGCAAACTTTGATAGGTGTAGGACGTACCGTATAGAAGTTAGGGCCATTTGAAGTTTTATCAGTGTTTGATTTGGGACTCAAGGGTAGCTTAGCTTTGAGCGATATCTTAAATTGACATGAGGCTCGAGTACTTTATTGTTACAAAATTTCAAGGTTTTATAACGCTCCAGTAAAAAGTTACAAGCATTTGTATGTTGCAAACTCTGATAGGTATAGGATGCACCGTATAAAATTTAGTGCCATTTAAAGTTTTATCAGTGTTTGATTTGGGACTCAAGGGTAGCTTAGCTTTGAGCGATAGCTTAAATTGACAAGAGGCTCGAGTACTTTATTGTTACAAAATTTCAAGGTTTTATAACGCTCCAGTAAAAAGTTACAAGCATTTGTATGTTGCAAACTCTGATAGGTATAGGATGCACCGTATAAAATTTAGGGATATTTAAAGTTTTATCAGTGTTTGATTTGGGACTCAAGGGTAGCTTAGGTTTGAGCGATAGCTTAAATTGACAAGAGGCTCGAGTACTTTATTGTTACAAAATTTCAAGGTTTTATAACGCTCCAGTAAAAAGTTACAAGCATTTGTATGTTGCAAACTTTGATAGGTATAGGATGCACCGTATAGAAGTTAGGGCCATTTGAAGCTTTATCAGTGTTTGATTTGGGACTCAAGGATAGCTTAGCTTTGAGCGATATCTTAAATTGACATGAGGCTCGAGTACTTTATTGTTACAAAATTTCAAGGTTTTATAACGCTCCAGTAAAAAGTTACAAGCATTTGTATGTTGCAAACTCTGATAGGTATAGGATGCACCATATAAAATTTAAGGCCATTTAAAGTTTTATCAGTGTTTGATTTGGGACTCAAGGGTAGCATAGCTTTAAGCGATAACTTAAATTGACAAGAGGCTCGAGTACTTTATTTTTATAAAATTTCAAGGTTTTATGACGCTCCAGTAAAAATTTACAAGCATCTGTATGTTGCAAACTCTGATAGGTATAGGATGCACCGCAAAAAATTTAGGGCCATTTAAAGTTTTATCAGTGTTTGATTTGGAACTCTAGGGTAGCTTAGCTTTGAGCGATAGCTTAAATTGACAAGAGGCTCGAGTACTTTATTGTTACAAAATTTCAAGGTTTTATAACGCTCCAGTGAAAAGTTACAAGCAATTGTATGTTGCAAACTTTGATAGGTGTAGGACGTTCCGAAGTTAGGGCCATTTGAAGATTTATCAGTGTTTGATTTGGGACTCAAGGGTAGCATAGCTTTGAGCGATAACTTAAATTGACAAGAGGCTCGAGTACTTTATTGTTACAAAATTTGAAGGTTTTATGACGCTCCAGTAAAAAGTTACAAGCATCTGTATGTTGCAAACTTTGATAGGTATAGGATGCACCGTATAAAAGTTAGGGCCATTTGAAGTTTTATCAGTGTCTGATTTGGGACTCAAGGGTAGCATAGCTTTAAGCGATAACTTAAATTGACAAGAGGCTCGAGTACTTTATTTTTATAAAATTTCAAGGTTTTATGACGCTCCAGTAAAAAGTTACAAGCATCTGTATGTTGCAAACTTTGATAGGTATAGGATGCACCGTATAAAATTTAGGGCCATTTAAAGTTTTTTATCAGTGTTTGATTTGGGACTCGAGGGTAGCATAGCTTTAAGCGATAGCTTAAATTGACAAGCGGCTCGAGTACTTTATTGTTACAAAATTTATGACGCACCAGTTACAAGGTTTTATGACGCACCAGTAAAAAGTTACAAGCATCTGTATGTTGCAAACTTTGATAGGTATAGGATGCACCGTATAAAAGTTAGGGACATTTGAAGTTTCATCAGTGTTTGATTTGGGACTCAAGGGTAGCATAGCTTTGAGCGATAACTTAAATTGACAAGAGGCTCGAGTACTTTATTGTTACAAAATTTATGACGCACCAGTTACAAGGTTTTATGACGCACCAGTAAAAAGTTACAAGCATCTGTATGTTGCAAACTTTGTTAGGTATAGAATGCACCGTATAAAAGTTAGAGCCATTTAAAGTTTTATCAGTGTTTGATTTGGGACTCAAGGGTAGCTTAGCTTTGAGCGATAGCTTTAATTGACAAGAGGCTCGAGTACTTTATTGTTACAAAATTTCAAGGTTTTTTAACGCTCCAGTAAAAAGTTACAAGCATTTGTATGTTGCAAACTCTGATAGGTATAGGATGCACCGTATAAAATTTAGGGATATTTAAAGTTTTATCAGTGTTTGATTTGGGACTCAAGGGTAGCTTAGCTTTGAGCGATAGCTTAAATTGACAAGAGGCTCGAGTACTTTATTGTTACAAAATTTATGACGCACCAGTTACAAGGTTTTATGACGCACCAGTAAAAAGTTACAAGCATCTGTATGTTGCAAACTTTGATAGGTATAGGATGCACCGTATAAAAGTTAGGGCCATTTGAAGTTTTATCAGTGTTTGATTTGGGACTCAAGGGTAGCATAGCTTTGAGCGATAGCTTAAATTGACAAGAGGCTCGAGTACTTTATTGATACAAAATTTACAGGTTTTATGACACTCCAGTAAAAAGTTACAAGCATTTGTACGTTGCAAACTTTGATAGGTGTAGGACGGACCGTATAGAAGTTAGGGCAATTTGAAGTTTTATCAGTGTTTGATTTGGGACTCAAGCGTAGCTTTGAGCGATATCTTAAATTGACATGAGGCTCGGGTACTTTATTGTTACAAAATTTCAAGGTTTTATTACGCTCCAGTAAAAAGTTACAAGCATTTGTATGTTGCAAACTCTGATAGGTATAGGATGCACCGTATAAAATTTAGGGCCATTTAAAGTTTTATCAGTGTTTGATTTGGGACTCAAGGGTAGCTTAGCTTTGAGCGATAGCTTAAATTGACAAGAGGCTCGAGTACTTTATTGTTACAAAATTTCAAGGTTTTATAACGCTCCAGTAAAAAGTTACAAGCATTTGTATGTTGCAAACTCTGATAGGTATAGGATGCACCGTATAAAATTTAGGGATATTTAAAGTTTTATCAGTGTTTGATTTGGGACTCAAGGGTAGCTTAGCTTTGAGCGATAGCTGAAATTGACAAGAGGCTCGAGTACTTTATTGTTACAAAATTTCAAGGTTTTATAACGCTCCAGTAAAAAGTTACAAGCATTTGTATGTTGCAAACTTTGATAGGTATAGGCTGCACCGTATAAAAGTTAGGGCCATTTAAAGTTTTATCAGTGTTTGATTTGGGACTCAAGGGTAGCATAGCTTTGAGCGATAGCTTAAATTGACAAGAGGCTCGAGTACTTTATTGATACAAAATTTACAGGTTTTATGACACTCCAGTAAAAAGTTACAAGCATTTGTACGTTGCAAACTTTGATAGGTGTAGGACGGACCGTATAGAAGTTAGGGCAATTTGAAGTTTTATCAGTGTTTGATTTGGGACTCAAGCGTAGCTTTGAGCGATATCTTAAATTGACATGAGGCTCGAGTACTTTATTGTTACAAAATTTCAAGGTTTTATAACGCTCCAGTAAAAAGTTACAAGCATTTGTATGTTGCAAACTCTGATAGGTATAGGATGCACCGTATAAAATTTAGTGCCATTTAAAGTTTTATCAGTGTTTGATTTGGGACTCAAGGGTAGCTTAGCTTTGAGCGATAGCTTAAATTGACAAGAGGCTCGAGTACTTTATTGTTACAAAATTTCAAGGTTTTATAACGCTCCAGTAAAAAGTTACAAGCATTTGTATGTTGCAAACTCTGATAGGTATAGGATGCACCGTATAAAATTTAGGGATATTTAAAGTTTTATCAGTGTTTGATTTGGGACTCAAGGGTAGCTTAGCTTTGAGCGATAGCTTAAATTGACAAGAGGCTCGAGTACTTTATTGTTACAAAATTTCAAGGTTTTATAACGCTCCAGTAAAAAGTTACAAGCATTTGTATGTTGCAAACTTTGATAGGTATAGAATGCACCGTATAAAAGTTAGGGCCATTTAAAGTTTTATCAGTGTTTGATTTGGGACTCAAGGGTAGCATAGCTTTGAGCGATAGCTTAAATTGACAAGAGGCTCGAGTACTTTATTGTTACAAAATTTACAGGTTTTATGACGCTCCAGTAAAAAGTTACAAGCATTTGTATGTTGCAAACTCTGATAGGTATAGGATGCACCGCAAAAAATTTAGGGCCATTTAAAGTTTTATCAGTGTTTGATTTGGAACTCTAGGGTAGCTTAGCTTTGAGCGATAGCTTAAATTGACAAGAGGCTCGAGTACTTTATTGTTACAAAATTTCAAGGTTTTATAACGCTCCAGTGAAAAGTTACAAGCAATTGTATGTTGCAAACTTTGATAGGTGTAGGACGTTCCGAAGTTAGGGCCATTTGAAGATTTATCAGTGTTTGATTTGGGACTCAAGGGTAGCATAGCTTTGAGCGATAACTTAAATTGACAAGAGGCTCGAGTACTTTATTGTTACAAAATTTGAAGGTTTTATGACGCTCCAGTAAAAAGTTACAAGCATCTGTATGTTGCAAACTTTGATAGGTATAGGATGCACCGTATAAAAGTTAGGGCCATTTGAAGTTTTATCAGTGTCTGATTTGGGACTCAAGGGTAGCATAGCTTTAAGCGATAACTTAAATTGACAAGAGGCTCGAGTACTTTATTTTTATAAAATTTCAAGGTTTTATGACGCTCCAGTAAAAAGTTACAAGCATCTGTATGTTGCAAACTTTGATAGGTATAGGATGCACCGTATAAAATTTAGGGCCATTTAAAGTTTTTTATCAGTGTTTGATTTGGGACTCGAGGGTAGCATAGCTTTAAGCGATAGCTTAAATTGACAAGCGGCTCGAGTACTTTATTGTTACAAAATTTATGACGCACCAGTTACAAGGTTTTATGACGCACCAGTAAAAAGTTACAAGCATCTGTATGTTGCAAACTTTGATAGGTATAGGATGCACCGTATAAAAGTTAGGGACATTTGAAGTTTCATCAGTGTTTGATTTGGGACTCAAGGGTAGCATAGCTTTGAGCGATAACTTAAATTGACAAGAGGCTCGAGTACTTTATTGTTACAAAATTTATGACGCACCAGTTACAAGGTTTTATGACGCACCAGTAAAAAGTTACAAGCATCTGTATGTTGCAAACTTTGTTAGGTATAGAATGCACCGTATAAAAGTTAGAGCCATTTAAAGTTTTATCAGTGTTTGATTTGGGACTCAAGGGTAGCTTAGCTTTGAGCGATAGCTTTAATTGACAAGAGGCTCGACTACTTTATTGTTACAAAATTTCAAGGTTTTTTAACGCTCCAGTAAAAAGTTACAAGCATTTGTATGTTGCAAACTCTGATAGGTATAGGATGCACCGTATAAAATTTAGGGATATTTAAAGTTTTATCAGTGTTTGATTTGGGACTCAAGGGTAGCTTAGCTTTGAGCGATAGCTTAAATTGACAAGAGGCTCGAGTACTTTATTGTTACAAAATTTATGACGCACCAGTTACAAGGTTTTTTGACGCACCAGTAAAAAGTTACAAGCATCTGTATGTTGCAAACTTTGATAGGTATAGGATGCACCGTATAAAAGTTAGGGCCATTTGAAGTTTTATCAGTGTTTGATTTGGGACTCAAGGGTAGCATAGCTTTGAGCGATAGCTTAAATTGACAAGAGGCTCGAGTACTTTATTGATACAAAATTTACAGGTTTTATGACACTCCAGTAAAAAGTTACAAGCATTTGTACGTTGCAAACTTTGATAGGTGTAGGACGGACCGTATAGAAGTTAGGGCAATTTGAAGTTTTATCAGTGTTTGATTTGGGACTCAAGCGTAGCTTTGAGCGATATCTTAAATTGACATGAGGCTCGGGTACTTTATTGTTACAAAATTTCAAGGTTTTATTACGCTCCAGTAAAAAGTTACAAGCATTTGTATGTTGCAAACTCTGATAGGTATAGGATGCACCGTATAAAATTTAGTGCCATTTAAAGTTTTATCAGTGTTTGATTTGGGACTCAAGGGTAGCTTAGCTTTGAGCGATAGCTTAAATTGACAAGAGGCTCGAGTACTTTATTGTTACAAAATTTCAAGGTTTTATAACGCTCCAGTAAAAAGTTACAAGCATTTGTATGTTGCAAACTCTGATAGGTATAGGATGCACCGTATAAAATTTAGGGATATTTAAAGTTTTATCAGTGTTTGATTTGGGACTCAAGGGTAGCTTAGCTTTGAGCGATAGCTGAAATTGACAAGAGGCTCGAGTACTTTATTGTTACAAAATTTCAAGGTTTTATAACGCTCCAGTAAAAAGTTACAAGCATTTGTATGTTGCAAACTTTGATAGGTATAGGCTGCACCGTATAAAAGTTAGGGCCATTTAAAGTTTTATCAGTGTTTGATTTGGGACTCAAGGGTAGCATAGCTTTGAGCGATAGCTTAAATTGACAAGAGGCTCGAGTACTTTATTGATACAAAATTTACAGGTTTTATGACACTCCAGGAAAAAGTTACAAGCATTTGTACGTTGCAAACTTTGATAGGTGTAGGACGGACCGTATAGAAGTTAGGGCAATTTGAAGTTTTATCAGTGTTTGATTTGGGACTCAAGCGTAGCTTTGAGCGATATCTTAAATTGACATGAGGCTCGAGTACTTTATTGTTACAAAATTTCAAGGTTTTATAACGCTCCAGTAAAAAGTTACAAGCATTTGTATGTTGCAAACTCTGATAGGTATAGGATGCACCGTATAAAATTTAGTGCCATTTAAAGTTTTATCAGTGTTTGATTTGGGACTCAAGGGTAGCTTAGCTTTGAGCGATAGCTTAAATTGACAAGAGGCTCGAGTACTTTATTGTTACAAAATTTCAAGGTTTTATAACGCTCCAGTAAAAAGTTACAAGCATTTGTATGTTGCAAACTCTGATAGGTATAGGATGCACCGTATAAAATTTAGGGATATTTAAAGTTTTATCAGTGTTTGATTTGGGACTCAAGGGTAGCTTAGCTTTGAGCGATAGCTTAAATTGACAAGAGGCTCGAGTACTTTATTGTTACAAAATTTCAAGGTTTTATAACGCTCCAGTAAAAAGTTACAAGCATTTGTATGTTGCAAACTTTGATAGGTATAGAATGCACCGTATAAAAGTTAGGGCCATTTAAAGTTTTATCAGTGTTTGATTTGGGACTCAAGGGTAGCATAGCTTTGAGCGATAGCTTAAATTGACAAGAGGCTCGAGTACTTTATTGTTACAAAATTTACAGGTTTTATGACGCTCCAGTAAAAAGTTACAAGCATTTGTATGTTGCAAACTCTGATAGGTATAGGATGCACCGTATAAAATTTAGGGATATTTAAAGTTTTATCAGTGTTTGATTTGGGACTCAAGGGTAGCTTAGCTTTGAGCGATAGCTTAAATTGACAAGAGGCTCGAGTACTTTATTGTTACAAAATTTCAAGGTTTTATAACGCTCCAGTAAAAAGTTACAAGCATTTGTATGTTGCAAACTTTGATAGGTGTAGGACGTACCGTATAGAAGTTAGGGCATTTGAAGCTTTATCAGTGTTTGATTTGGGACTCAAGGGTAGCTTAGCTTTGAGCGATATCTTAAATTGACATGAGGCTCGAGTACTTTATTGTTACAAAATTTCAAGGTTTTATAACGCTCCAGTAAAAAGTTACAAGCATTTGTATGTTGCAAACTCTGATAGGTATAGGATGCACCGTATAAAATTTAGGGCCATTTAAAGTTTTATCAGTGTTTGATTTGGGACTCAAGGGTAGCTTAGCTTTGAGCGATAGCTTAAATTGACAAGAGGCTCGAGTACTTTTTATGTTACAAAATTTCAAGGTTTTATAACGCTCCAGTAAAAAGTTACAAGCATTTGTATGTTGCAAACTTTGATAGGTGTAGGACGTACCGTATAGAAGTTAGGGCCATTTGAAGCTTTATCAGTGTTTGATTTGGGACTCAAGGGTAGCTTAGCTTTGAGCGATATCTTAAATTGACATGAGGCTCGAGTACTTTATTGTTACAAAATTTCAAGGTTTTATTACGCTCCAGTAAAAAGTTACAAGCATTTGTATGTTGCAAACTCTGATAGGTATAGGATGCACCGTATAAAATTTAGTGCCATTTAAAGTTTTATCAGTGTTTGATTTGGGACTCAAGGGTAGCTTAGCTTTGAGCGATAGCTTAAATTGACAAGAGGCTCGAGTACTTTATTGTTACAAAATTTCAAGGTTTTATGACGCTCCAGTAAAAAGTTACAAGCATTTGTATGTTGCAAACTCTGATAGGTATAGGATGCACCGTATAAAATTTAGGGATATTTAAAGTTTTATCAGTGTTTGATTTGGGACTCAAGGGTAGCTTAGCTTTGAGCGATAGCTGAAATTGACAAGAGGCTCGAGTACTTTATTGTTACAAAATTTCAAGGTTTTATAACGCTCCAGTAAAAAGTTACAAGCATTTGTATGTTGCAAACTTTGATAGGTATAGGATGCACCGTATAAAAGTTAGGGCCATTTAAAGTTTTATCAGTGTTTGATTTGGGACTCAAGGGTAGCATAGCTTTGAGCGATAGCTTAAATTGACAAGAGGCTCGAGTACTTTATTGATACAAAATTTACAGGTTTTATGACACTCCAGTAAAAAGTTACAAGAATTTGTACGTTGCAAACTTTGATAGGTGTAGGACGGACCGTATAGAAGTTAGGGCAATTTGAAGTTTTATCAGTGTTTGATTTGTGACTCAAGCGTAGCTTTGAGCGATATCTTAAATTGACATGAGGCTCGAGTACTTTATTGTTACAAAATTTCAAGGTTTTATAACGCTCCAGTAAAAAGTTACAAGCATTTGTATGTTGCAAACTCTGATAGGTATAGGATGCACCGTATAAAATTTAGTGCCATTTAAAGTTTTATCAGTGTTTGATTTGGGACTCAAGGGTAGCTTAGCTTTGAGCGATAGCTTAAATTGACAAGAGGCTCGAGTACTTTATTGTTACAAAATTTCAAGGTTTTATAACGCTCCAGTAAAAAGTTACAAGCATTTGTATGTTGCAAACTCTGATAGGTATAGGATGCACCGTATAAAATTTAGGGATATTTAAAGTTTTATCAGTGTTTGATTTGGGACTCAAGGGTAGCTTAGCTTTGAGCGATAGCTTAAATTGACAAGAGGCTCGAGTACTTTATTGTTACAAAATTTCAAGGTTTTATAACGCTCCAGTAAAAAGTTACAAGCATTTGTATGTTGCAAACTTTGATAGGTATAGAATGCACCGTATAAAAGTTAGGGCCATTTAAAGTTTTATCAGTGTTTGATTTGGGACTCAAGGGTAGCATAGCTTTGAGCGATAGCTTAAATTGACAAGAGGCTCGAGTACTTTATTGTTACAAAATTTACAGGTTTTATGACGCTCCAGTAAAAAGTTACAAGCATTTGTATGTTGCAAACTCTGATAGGTATAGGATGCACCGTATAAAATTTAGGGATATTTAAAGTTTTATCAGTGTTTGATTTGGGACTCAAGGGTAGCTTAGCTTTGAGCGATAGCTTAAATTGACAAGAGGCTCGAGTACTTTATTGTTACAAAATTTCAAGGTTTTATAACGCTCCAGTAAAAAGTTACAAGCATTTGTATGTTGCAAACTCTGATAGGTATAGGATGCACCGTATAAAATTTAGGGCCATTTAAAGTTTTATCAGTGTTTGATTTGGGACTCAAGGGTAGCTTAGCTTTGAGCGATAGCTTAAATTGACAAGAGGCTCGAGTACTTTATTGTTACAAAATTTCAAGGTTTTATAACGCTCCAGTAAAAAGTTACAAGCATTTGTATGTTGCAAACTTTGATAGGTGTAGGACGTACCGTATAGAAGTTAGGGCATTTGAAGCTTTATCAGTGTTTGATTTGGGACTCAAGGGTAGCTTAGCTTTGAGCGATATCTTAAATTGACATGAGGCTCGAGTACTTTATTGTTACAAAATTTCAAGGTTTTATAACGCTCCAGTAAAAAGTTACAAGCATTTGTATGTTGCAAACTCTGATAGGTATAGGATGCACCGTATAAAATTTAGGGCCATTTAAAGTTTTATCAGTGTTTGATTTGGGACTCAAGGGTAGCTTAGCTTTGAGCGATAGCTTAAATTGACAAGAGGCTCGAGTACTTTTTATGTTACAAAATTTCAAGGTTTTATAACGCTCCAGTAAAAAGTTACAAGCATTTGTATGTTGCAAACTTTGATAGGTGTAGGACGTACCGTATAGAAGTTAGGGCCATTTGAAGCTTTATCAGTGTTTGATTTGGGACTCAAGGGTAGCTTAGCTTTGAGCGATATCTGAAATTGACATGAGGCTCGAGTACTTTATTGTTACAAAATTTCAAGGTTTTTTAACGCTCCAGTAAAAAGTTACAAGCATTTGTATGTTGCAAACTCTGATAGGTATAGGATGCACCGTATAAAATTTAGGGATATTTAAAGTTTTATCAGTGTTTGATTTGGGACTCAAGGGTAGCTTAGCTTTGAGCGATAGCTTAAATTGACAAGAGGCTCGAGAACTTTATTGTTACAAAATTTATGACGCACCAGTTACAAGGTTTTATGACGCACCAGTAAAAAGTTACAAGCATCTGTATGTTGCAAACTTTGATAGGTATAGGATGCACCGTATAAAAGTTAGGGCCATTTGAAGTTTTATCAGTGTTTGATTTGGGACTCAAGGGTAGCATAGCTTTGAGCGATAGCTTAAATTGACAAGAGGCTCGAGTACTTTATTGATACAAAATTTACAGGTTTTATGACACTCCAGTAAAAAGTTACAAGCATTTGTACGTTGCAAACTTTGATAGGTGTAGGACGGACCGTATAGAAGTTAGGGCAATTTGAAGTTTTATCAGTGTTTGATTTGGGACTCAAGCGTAGCTTTGAGCGATATCTTAAATTGACATGAGGCTCGGGTACTTTATTGTTACAAAATTTCAAGCTTTTATTACGCTCCAGTAAAAAGTTACAAGCATTTGTATGTTGCAAACTCTGATAGGTATAGGATGCACCGTATAAAATTTAGTGCCATTTAAAGTTTTATCAGTGTTTGATTTGGGACTCAAGGGTAGCTTAGCTTTGAGCGATAGCTTAAATTGACAAGAGGCTCGAGTACTTTATTGTTACAAAATTTCAAGGTTTTATTACGCTCCAGTAAAAAGTTACAAGCATTTGTATGTTGCAAACTCTGATAGGTATAGGATGCACCGTATAAAATTTAGGGATATTTAAAGTTTTATCAGTGTTTGATTTGGGACTCAAGGGTAGCTTAGCTTTGAGCGATAGCTGAAATTGACAAGAGGCTCGAGTACTTTATTGTTACAAAATTTCAAGGTTTTATAACGCTCCAGTAAAAAGTTACAAGCATTTGTATGTTGCAAACTTTGATAGGTATAGGATGCACCGTATAAAAGTTAGGGCCATTTAAAGTTTTATCAGTGTTTGATTTGGGACTCAAGGGTAGCATAGCTTTGAGCGATAGCTTAAATTGACAAGAGGCTCGAGTACTTTATTGATACAAAATTTACAGGTTTTATGACACTCCAGTAAAAAGTTACAAGCATTTGTACGTTGCAAACTTTGATAGGTGTAGGACGGACCGTATAGAAGTTAGGGCAATTTGAAGTTTTATCAGTGTTTGATTTGGGACTCAAGCGTAGCTTTGAGCGATATCTTAAATTGACATGAGGCTCGAGTACTTTATTGTTACAAAATTTCAAGGTTTTATAACGCTCCAGTAAAAAGTTACAAGCATTTGTATGTTGCAAACTCTGATAGGTATAGGATGCACCGTATAAAATTTAGTGCCATTTAAAGTTTTATCAGTGTTTGATTTGGGACTCAAGGGTAGCTTAGCTTTGAGCGATAGCTTAAATTGACAAGAGGCTCGAGTACTTTATTGTTACAAAATTTCAAGGTTTTATAACGCTCCAGTAAAAAGTTACAAGCATTTGTATGTTGCAAACTCTGATAGGTATAGGATGCACCGTATAAAATTTAGGGATATTTAAAGTTTTATCAGTATTTGATTTGGGACTCAAGGGTAGCTTAGCTTTGAGCGATAGCTTAAATTGACAAGAGGCTCGAGTACTTTATTGTTACAAAATTTCAAGGTTTTATAACGCTCCAGTAAAAAGTTACAAGCATTTGTATGTTGCAAACTTTGATAGGTATAGAATGCACCGTATAAAAGTTAGGGCCATTTAAAGTTTTATCAGTGTTTGATTTGGGACTCAAGGGTAGCATAGCTTTGAGCGATAGCTTAAATTGACAAGAGGCTCGAGTACTTTATTGTTACAAAATTTACAGGTTTTATGACGCTCCAGTAAAAAGTTACAAGCATTTGTATGTTGCAAACTCTGATAGGTATAGGATGCACCGTATAAAATTTAGGGATATTTAAAGTTTTATCAGTGTTTGACTTGGGACTCAAGGGTAGCTTAGCTTTGAGCGATAGCTTAAATTGACAAGAGGCTCGAGTACTTTATTGTTACAAAATTTCAAGGTTTTATAACGCTCCAGTAAAAAGTTACAAGCATTTGTATGTTGCAAACTTTGATAGGTGTAGGACGTACCGTATAGAAGTTAGGGCATTTGAAGCTTTATCAGTGTTGGATTTGGGACTCAAGGGTAGCTTAGCTTTGAGCGATATCTTAAATTGACATGAGGCTCGAGTACTTTATTGTTACAAAATTTCAAGGTTTTATAACGCTCCAGTAAAAAGTTACAAGCATTTGTATGTTGCAAACTCTGATAGGTATAGGATGCACCGTATAAAATTTAGGGCCATTTAAAGTTTTATCAGTGTTTGATTTGGGACTCAAGGGTAGCTTAGCTTTGAGCGATAGCTTAAATTGACAAGAGGCTCGAGTACTTTTTATGTTACAAAATTTCAAGGTTTTATAACGCTCCAGTAAAAAGTTACAAGCATTTGTATGTTGCAAACTTTGATAGGTGTAGGACGTACCGTATAGAAGTTAGGGCCATTTGAAGCTTTATCAGTGTTTGATTTGGGACTCAAGGGTAGCTTAGCTTTGAGCGATATTTTAAATTGACATGAGGCTCGAGTACTTTATTGTTACAAAATTTCAAGGTTTTATAACGCTCCAGTAAAAAGTTACAAGCATTTGTATGTTGCAAACTCTGATAGGTATAGGATGCACCGTATAAAATTTAGGGCCATTTAAAGTTTTATCAGTGTTTGATTTGGGACTCAAGGGTAGCTTAGCTTTGAGCGATAGCTTAAATTGACAAGAGGCTCGAGTACTTTATTGTTACAAAATTTCAAGGTTTTATAACGCTCCAGTAAAAAGTTACAAGCAATTGTAAGTTGCAAACTTTGATAGGTGTAGGACGTTCCGAAGTTAGGGCCATTTGAAGATTTATCAGTGTTTGATTTGGGACTCAAGGGTAGCATAGCTTTGAGCGATAGCTTAAATTGACAAGAGGCTCGAGTACTTTATTGTTACAAAATTTACAGGTTTTATGACGCTCCAGTAAAAAGTTACAAGCATTTGTATGTTGCAAACTCTGATAGGTATAGGATGCACCGTATAAAATTTAGGGATATTTAAAGTTTTATCAGTGTTTGATTTGGGACTCAAGGGTAGCTTAGCTTTGAGCGATAGCTTAAATTGACAAGAGGCTCGAGTACTTTATTGTTACAAAATTTCAAGGTTTTATAACGCTCCAGTAAAAAGTTACAAGCATTTGTATGTTGCAAACTTTGATAGGTGTAGGACGTACCGTATAGAAGTTAGGGCCATTTGAAGCTTTATCAGTGTTTGATTTGGGACTCAAGGGTAGCTTAGCTTTGAGCGATATCTTAAATTGACATGAGGCTCGAGTACTTTATTGTTACAAAATTTCAAGGTTTTATAACGCTCCAGTAAAAAGTTACAAGCATTTGTATGTTGCAAACTCTGATAGGTATAGGATGCACCGTATAAAATTTAGGGCCATTTAAAGTTTTATCAGTGTTTGAATTGGGACTCAAGGGTAGCTTAGCTTTGAGCGATAGCTTAAATTGACAAGAGGCTCGAGTACTTTATTGTTACAAAATTTCAAGGTTTTATAACGCTCCAGTAAAAAGTTACAAGCAATTGTAAGTTGCAAACTTTGATAGGTGTAGGACGTTCCGAAGTTAGGGCCATTTGAAGATTTATCAGTGTTTGATTTGGGACTCAAGGGTAGCATAGCTTTGAGCGATAACTTAAATTGACAAGAGGCTCGAGTACTTTATTGTTACAAAATTTGAAGGTTTTATGACGCTCCAGTAAAAAGTTACAAGCATCTGTATGTTGCAAACTTTGATAGGTATAGGATGCACCGTATAAAAACTAGGGCCATTTGAAGTTTTATCAGTGTCTGATTTGGGACTCAAGGGTAGCATAGCTTTAAGCGATAACTTAAATTGACAAGAGGCTCGAGTACTTTATTTTTATAAAATTTCAAGGTTTTATGACGCTCCAGTAAAAAGTTACAAGCATCTGTATGTTGCAAACTCTGATAGGTATAGGATGCACCGCATAAAATTTAGGGCCATTTAAACTTTTATCAGTGTTTGATTTGGAACTCTAGGGTAGCTTAGCTTTGAGCGATAGCTTAAATTGACAAGAGGGTAGCATAGCTTTAAGCGATAACTTAAATTGACAAGAGGCTCGAGTACTTTATTTTTATAAAATTTCAAGGTTTTATGACGCTCCAGTAAAAAGTTACAAGCATCTGTATGTTGCAAACTTTGATAGGTATAGGATGCACCGTATAAAATTTAGGGCCATTTAAAGTTTTATCAGTGTTTGATTTGGGACTCGAGGGTAGCATAGCTTTAAGCGATAGCTTAAATTGACAAGCGGCTCGAGTACTTTATTGTTACAAAATTTATGACGCACCAGTTACAAGGTTTTATGACGCACAGGTAAAAAGTTACAAGCATCTGTATGTTGCAAACTTTGTTAGGTATAGGATGCACCGTATAAAAGTTAGGGCCATTTAAAGATTTATCAGTGTTTGATTTGGGACTCGAGGGTAGCATAGCTTTAAGCGATAGCTTAAATTGACAAGCGGCTCGAGTACTTTATTGTTACAAAATTTATGACGCACCAGTTACAAGGTTTTATGACGCACAGGTAAAAAGTTACAAGCATCTGTATGTTGCAAACTTTGTTAGGTATAGGATGCACCGTATAAAAGTAAGGCCATTTGAAGTTTTATCAGTGTCTGATTTGGGACTCAAGGGTAGCATAGCTTTGAGCGATAGCTTAAATTGACAAGAGGCTCGAGTACTTTATTGTTACAAAATTCCAAGGTTTTATGCCGCTCCAGTAAAAAGTTACAAGCATTTGTATGTTGTAAACTCTGATAGGTATATTTTGCACCGTATAAAATTTAGGGCCATTTAAAGTTTTATCAGTGTTTGATTTGGGACTCAAGGATAGCTTAGCTTTGAGCGATAGCTTAAATTGACAAGAGGCTCGAGTACTTTATTGTTACAAAATTTCAAGGTTTTTTAACGCTCCAGGAAAAAGTTACAAGCATTTGTATGTTGCAAACTCTGATAGGTATAGGATGCACCGTATAAAATTTAGGGCCATTTAAAGTTTTATCAGTGTTTGATTTGGGACTCAAGGGTAGCTAAGCATTGAGCGATAGCTTAAATTGACAAGAGGCTCGAGTACTTTATTGTTACAAAATTTACAAGTTTTATGACGCTCCAGTAAAAAGTTACAAGCAATTGTACGTTGCAAACTTTGATAGGTGTAGGACGTATCGTATAGAAGTTAGGGCCATTTGAAGTTTTATCAGTGTTTGATTTGCGACTCAAGGGTAGCTTAGCTTTGAGCGATATCTTAAATTGACAAGAGGCTCGAGTACTTTATTGTTACAAAATTTCAAGGTTTTATAACACTCCAGTAAAAAGTTACAAGCATTTGTATGTTGCAAACTCTGATAGGTATAGGATGCACCGTATAAAAGTTAGGGCCATTTAAAGTTGTATCAGTGTTTGATTTGGGACTCAAGGGTAGCATAGCTTTGAGCGATAGCTTAAATTGACAAGAGGCTCGAGTACTTTATTGTTACAAAATTTACAGGTTTTATGACGCTCCAGTAAAACGTTACAAGCATTTGTACGTTGCAAACTTTGATAGGTGTAGGACGTACCGTATAGAAGTTAGGGCCATTTGAAGTTTTAATAGTGTCTGATTTGGGACTCAAGGGTAGCATAGCTTTAAGCGATAACTTAAATTGACAAGAGGCTCGAGTACTTTATTTTTATAAAATTTCAAGGTTTTATGACGCTCCAGTAAAAAGTTACAAGCATCTGTATGTTGCAAACTTTGATAGGTATAGGATGCACCGTATAAAAGTTAGGGTCATTTGAAGTTTCATCAGTGTTTGATTTGGGACTCAAGGGTAGCATAGCTTTGAGCGATAACTTAAATTGACAAGAGGCTCGAGTACTTTATTGTTACAAAATTTATGACGCACCAGTTACAAGGTTTTATGACGCACCAGCAAAAAGTTACAAGCATCTGTATGTTGCAAACTTTGTTAGGTATAGAATGCACCGTATAAAAGTTAGGGCCATTTAAAGTTTTATCAGTGTTTGATTTGGGACTCAAGGGTAGCTTGGCTTTGAGCGATAGCTTTAATTGACAAGAGGCTCGAGTACTTTATTGTTACAAAATTTCAAGGTTTTTTAACGCTCCAGTAAAAAGTTACAAGCAATTGTATGTTGCAAACTTTGATAGGTGTAGGACGCTCCGAAGTTAGGGCCATTTGAAGTTTTATCAGTTTTTGATTTGGGACTCAAGCGTAGCATAGCTTTGAGCGATATCTTAAATTGACAAGAGGCTCGAGTACTTTATTGTTACAAAATTTCAAGGTTTTATAACACTCCAGTAAAAAGTTACAAGCATCTGTATGTTGCAAACTTTGATAGGTATAGGATGCACCGTATAAAAGTTAGGGCCATTTGAAGTTTTATCAGTGTCTGATTTGGGACTCAAGGGTAGCATAGCTTTAAGCGATAACTTAAATTGACAAGAGGCTCGAGTACTTTATTTTTATAAAATTTCAAGGTTTTATGACGCTCCAGTAAAAAGTTACAAGCATTTGTATGTTGCAAACTCTGATAGGTATAGGATGCACCGTATAAAATTTAGGGCCATTTGAAGTTTTATCAGTGTTTGATTTGGGACTCAAGGGTAGCATAGCTTTGAGCGATAGCTTAAATTGACAAGAGGCTCGAGTACTTTATTGTTACAAAATTTCAAGGTTTTTTAACGCTCCAGGAAAAAGTTACAAGCATTTGTATGTTGCAAACTCTGATAGGTATAGGATGCACCGTATACAATTTAGGGCCATTTAAAGTTTTCTCAGTGTTTGATTTGGGACTCAAGGGTAGCTAAGCATTGAGCGATATCTTAAATTGACAAGAGGCTCGAGTACTTTATTGTTACAAAATTTCAAGGTTTTATAACGCTCCAGGAAAAAGTTACAAGCATTTGTATGTTGCAAACTTTGATAGGTATAGGATGCACCGTATAAAAGTTAGGGCCATTTAAAGTTTTATCAGTGTTTGATTTGGGACTCAAGGGTAGCATAGCTTTGAGCGATAGCTTAAATTGACAAGAGGCTCGAGTACTTTATTGTTACAAAATTTACAAGTTTTATGACGCTCCAGTAAAAAGTTACAAGCAATTGTACGTTGCAAACTTTGATAGGTGTAGGACGTACCGTATAGAAGTTAGGGCCATTTGAAGTTTTATCAGTGTTTGATTTGGGACTCAAGGGTAGCTTAGCTTTGAGCGATATCTTAAATTGACAAGAGGCTCGAGTACTTTATTGTTACAAAATTTCAAGGTTTTATAACACTCCAGTAAAAAGTTACAAGCATTTGTATGTTGCAAACTCTGATAGGTATAGGATGCACCGTATAAAAGTTAGGGCCATTTAAAGTTTTATCAGTGTTTGATTTGGGACTCAAGGGTAGCATAGCTTTGAGCGATAGCTTAAATTGACAAGAGGCTCGAGTACTTTATTGTTACAAAATTTACAGGTTTTATGACGCTCCAGTAAAAAGTTACAAGCATTTGTACGTTGCAAACTTTGATAGGTGTAGGACGTACCGTATAGAAGTTAGGGCCATTTGAAGTTTTATCAGTGTCTGATTTGGGACTCAAGGGTAGCATAGCTTTAAGCGATAACTTAAATTGACAAGAGGCTCGAGTACTTTATTTTTATAAAATTTCAAGGTTTTATGACGCTCCAGTAAAAAGTTACAAGCATCTGTATGTTGCAAACTTTGATAGGTATAGGATGCACCGTATAAAAGTTAGGGCCATTTGAAGTTTCATCAGTGTTTGATTTGGGACTCAAGGGTAGCATAGCTTTGAGCGATAACTTAAATTGACAAGAGGCTCGAGTACTTTATTGTTACAAAATTTATGACGCACCAGTTACAAGGTTTTATGACGCACCAGTAAAAAGTTACAAGCATCTGTATGTTGCAAACTTTGTTAGGTATAGAATGCACCGTATAAAAGTTGGGGCCATTTAAAGTTTTATCAGTGTTTGATTTGGGACTCAAGGGTAGCTTAGCTTTGAGCGATAGCTTTAATTGACAAGAGGCTCGAGTACTTTATTGTTACAAAATTTCAAGGTTTTTTAACGCTCCAGTAAAAAGTTACAAGCAATTGTATGTTGCAAACTTTGATAGGTGTAGGACGCTCCGAAGTTAGGGCCATTTGAAGTTTTATCAGTGTTTGATTTGGGACTCAAGCGTAGCATAGCTTTGAGCGATATCTTAAATTGACAAGAGGCTCGAGTACTTTGTTACAAAATTTCAAAGTTTTATAACACTCCAGTAAAAAGTTACAAGCATCTGTATGTTGCAAACTTTGATAGGTATTGGATGCACCGTATAGAAGTTAGGGCCATTTGAAGTTTTATCAGTGTTTGATTTGGGACTCAAGGGTAGCTTAGCTTTGAGCGATATCTTAAATTGACATGAGGCTCGAGTACTTTATTGTTACAAAATTTCAAGGTTTTATAACGCTCCAGTAAAAAGTTACAAGCATTTGTATGTTGCAAACTCTGATAGGTATAGGAAGCACCGTATAAAATTTAGGGATATTTAAAGTTTTATCAGTGTTTGATTTGGGACTCAAGGGTAGCTTAGCTTTGAGCTATAGCTTAAATTGACAAGAGGCTCGAGTACTTTATTGTTACAAAATTTCAAGGTTTTATAACGCTCCAGTAAAAAGTTACAAGCATTTGTATGTTGCAAACTTTGATAGGTATAGGATGCACCGTATAAAAGTTAGGGCCATTTAAAGTTTTATCAGTGTTTGATTTGGGACTCAAGGGTAGCATAGCTTTGAGCGATAGCTTAAATTGACAAGAGGCTCGAGTACTTTATTGTTACAAAATTTATGACGCATCAGTTACAAGGTTTTATGACGCACCAGTAAAAAGTTACAAGCATCTGTATGTTGCAAACTTTGATAGGTATAGGATGCACCGTATAAAAGTTAGGGCCATTTGAAGTTTTATCAGTGTTTGATTTGGGACTCAAGGGTAGCATAGCTTTGAGCGATAGCTTAAATTGACAAGAGGCTCGAGTACTTTATTTTTATAAAATTTCAAGGTTTTATGACGCTCCAGTAAAAAGTTACAAGCATCTGTATGTTGCAAACTTTGATAGGTATAGGATGCACCGTATAAAAGTTAGGGCCATTTGAAGTTTCATCAGTGTTTGATT
The DNA here is from genome assembly GCA_920105625.2 of Clusia tigrina. NCBI lineage: Eukaryota > Metazoa > Arthropoda > Insecta > Diptera > Clusiidae > Clusia > Clusia tigrina. Next base: position 65,592,546 of record OV050032.1, read on the forward strand.
TGGGACTCAAGGGTAGCATAGCTTTGAGCGATAACTTAAATTGACAAGAGGCTCGAGTACTTTATTGTTACAAAATTTATGACGCACCAGTTACAAGGTTTTATGACGCACCAGTAAAAAGTTACAAGCATCTGTATGTTGCAAACTTTGTTAGGTATAGAATGCACCGTATAAAAGTTAGGGCCATTTAAAGTTTTATCAGTGTTTGATTTGGGACTCAAGGGTAGCTTAGCTTTGAGCGATAGCTTTAATTGACAAGAGGCTCGAGTACTTTATTGTTACAAAATTTCAAGGTTTTTTAACGCTCCAGTAAAAAGTTACAAGCAATTGTATGTTGCAAACTTTGATAGGTGTAGGACGCTCCGAAGTTAGGGCCATTTGAAGTTTTATCAGTGTTTGATTTGGGACTCAAGCGTAGCATAGCTTTGAGCGATATCTTAAATTGACAAGAGGCTCGAGTACTTTATTGTTACAAAATTTCAAAGTTTTATAACACTCCAGTAAAAAGTTACAAGCATCTGTATGTTGCAAACTTTGATAGGTATAGGATGCACCGTATAAAAGTTAGGGCCATTTGAAGTTTTATCAGTGTTTGATTTGGGACTCAAGGGTAGCATAGCTTTGAGCGATAGCTTAAATTGACAAGAGGCTCGAGTACTTTATTGTTACAAAATTTCAAGGTTTTATGACGCTCCAGTAAAAAGTTACAAGCATTTGTATGTTGCAATCTCTGATAGGTATAGGATGCACCGTATAAAATTTAGTGCCATTTAAAGTTTTATCAGTGTTTGATTTGGGACTCAAGGGTAGCTTAGCTTTGAGCGATAGCTTAAATTGACAAGAGGCTCGAGTACTTTATTGTTACAAAATTTCAAGGTTTTATAACGCTCCAGTAAAAAGTTACAAGCATTTGTATGTTGCAAACTCTGATAGGTATAGGATGCACCGTATAAAATTTAGGGATATTTAAAGTTTTATCAGTGTTTGATTTGGGACTCAAGGGTAGCTTAGCTTTGAGCGATAGCTTAAATTGACAAGAGGCTCGAGTACTTTATTGTTACAAAATTTATGACGCAGCAGTTACAAGGTTTTATGACGCACCAGTAAAATGTTACAAGCATCTGTATGTTGCAAACTTTGATAGGTATTGGATGCACCGTATAAAAGTTAGGGCCATTTGAAGTTTTATCAGTGTTTGATTTGGGACTCAAGGGTAGCATAGCTTTGAGCGATAGCTTAAATTGACAAGAGGCTCGAGTACTTTATTGTTACAAAATTTCAAGGTTTTATGACGCTCCAGTAAAAAGTTACAAGCATTTGTATGTTGCAAACTCTGATAGGTATAGGATGCACCGTATAAAATTTAGTGCCATTTAAAGTTTTATCAGTGTTTGATTTGGGACTCAAGGGTAGCTTAGCTTTGAGCGATAGCTTAAATTGACAAGAGGCTCGAGTACTTTATTTTTACAAAATTTCAAGGTTTTATAACGCTCCAGTAAAAAGTTACAAGCATTTGTATGTTGCAAACTCTGATAGGTATAGGATGCACCGTATAAAATTTAGGGATATTTAAAGTTTTATCAGTGTTTGATTTGGGACTCAAGGGTAGCTTAGCTTTGAGCGATAGCTTAAATTGACAAGAGGCTCGAGTACTTTATTGTTACAAAATTTCAAGGTTCTATAACGCTCCAGTAAAAAGTTACAAGCATTTGTATGTTGCAAACTTTGATAGGTATAGGATGCACCGTATAAAAGTTAGGGCCATTTAAAGTTTTATCAGTGTTTGATTTGGGACTCAAGGGTAGCATAGCTTTGAGCGATAGCTTAAATTGACAAGAGGCTCGAGTACTTTATTGTTACAAAATTTACAGGTTTTATGACACTCCAGTAAAAAGTTACAAGCATTTGTACGTTGCAAACTTTGATAGGTGTAGGACGTACCGTATAGAAGTTAGGGCCATTTGAAGTTTTATCAGTGTTTGATTTGGGACTCAAGGGTAGCTTAGCTTTGAGCGATATCTTAAATTGACATGAGGCTCGAGTACTTTATTGTTACAAAATTTCAAGGTTTTATAACGCTCCAGTAAAAAGTTACAAGCATTTGTATGTTGCAAACTCTGATAGGTATAGGAAGCACCGTATAAAATTTAGGGATATTTAAAGTTTTATCAGTGTTTGATTTGGGACTCAAGGGTAGCTTAGCTTTGAGCTATAGCTTAAATTGACAAGAGGCTCGAGTACTTTATTGTTACAAAATTTCAAGGTTTTATAACGCTCCAGTAAAAAGTTACAAGCATTTGTATGTTGCAAACTTTGATAGGTATAGGATGCACCGTATAAAAGTTAGGGCCATTTAAAGTTTTATCAGTGTTTGATTTGGGACTCAAGGGTAGCATAGCTTTGAGCGATAGCTTAAATTGACAAGAGGCTCGAGTACTTTATTGTTACAAAATTTATGACTCATCAGTTACAAGGTTTTATGACGCACCAGTAAAAAGTTACAAGCATCTGTATGTTGCAAACTTTGATAGGTATAGGATGCACCGTATAAAAGTTAGGGCCATTTGAAGTTTTATCAGTGTTTGATTTGGGACTCAAGGGTAGCATAGCTTTGAGCGATAGCTTAAATTGACAAGAGGCTCGAGTACTTTATTGTTACAAAATTTCAAGGTTTTATGACGCTCCAGTAAAAAGTTACAAGCATTTGTATGTTGCAAACTCTGATAGGTATAGGATGCACCGTATAAAATTTAGGGCCATTTAAAGTTTTATCAGTGTTTGATTTGGGACTCAAGGGTAGCATAGCTTTGAGCGATAGCTTAAATTGACAAGAGGCTCGAGTACTTTATTGTTACAAAATTTCAAGGTTTTATGCCGCTCCAGTAAAAAGTTACAAGCATTTGTATGTTGCAAACTCTGATAGGTATAGGATGCACCGTATAAAATTTAGGGCCATTTAAAGTTTTATCAGTGTTTGATTTGGGACTCAAGGGTAGCTTAGCTTTGAGCGATAGCTTAAATTGACAAGAGCCTCGAGTACTTTATTGTTACAAAATTTCAAGGTTTTATAACGCTCCAGTAAAAAGTTACAAGCATTTGTATGTTGCAAACTCTGATAGGTATAGGATGCACCGTATAAAATTTAGGGCCATTTAAAGTTTTATCAGTGTTTGATTTGGGACTCAAGGGTAGCTTAGCTTTGAGCGATAGCTTAAATTGACAAGAGGCTCGAGTACTTTATTGTTACAAAATTTATGACGCACCAGTTACAAGGTTTTATGACGCACCAGTAAAAAGTTACAAGCATCTGTATGTTGCAAACTTTGTTAGGTATAGGATGCACCGTATAAAAGTTAGGGCCATTTGAAGTTTTATCAGTGTTTGATTTGGGACTCAAGGGTAGCATAGCTTTGAGCGATAGCTTAAATTGACAAGAGGCTCGAGTACTTTATTGTTACAAAATATCAAGGTTTTATGCCGCTCCAGTAAAAAGTTACAAGCATTTGTATGTTGCAAACTCTGATAGGTATAGGATGCACCGTATAAAATTTAGGGCCATTTAAAGTTTTATCAGTGTTTGATTTGGGACTCAAGGGTAGCTTAGCTTTGAGCGATAGCTTAAATTGACAAGAGTCTCGAGTACTTTATTGTTACAAAATTTCAAGGTTTTATAACGCTCCAGTAAAAAGTTACAAGCATTTGTATGTTGCAAACTCTGATAGGTATAGGATGCACCCTATAAAATTTAGGGCCATTTAAAGTTTTATCAGTGTTTGATTTGGGACTCAAGGGTAGCTTAGCTTTGAGCGATAGCTTAAATTGACAAGAGGCTCGAGTACTCTATTGTTACAAAATTTCAAGGTTTTATAACGCTCCAGTAAAAAGTTAAAAGCAATTGTATGTTGCAAACTTTGATAGGTGTAGGACGTTCCGAAGTTAGGGCCATTTGAAGATTTATCAGTGTTTGATTTGGGACTCAAGGGTAGCATAGCTTTGAGCGATAACTTAAATTGACAAGAGGCTCGAGTACTTTATTGTTACAAAATTTGAAGGTTTTATGACGCTCCAGTAAAAAGTTACAAACATCTGTATGTTGCAAACTTTGATAGGTATAGGATGCACCGTATAAAAGTTAGGGCCATTTGAAGTTTTATCAGTGTCTGATTTGGGACTCAAGAGTAGCATAGCTTTAAGCGATAACTTAAATTGACAAGAGGCTCGAGTACTTTATTTTTATAAAATTTCAAGGTTTTATGACGCTCCAGTAAAAAGTTACAAGCATCTGTATGTTGCAAACTCTGATAGGTATAGGATGAACCGTATAAAATTTAGGGCCATTTAAAGTTTTATCAGTGTTTGATTTGGGACTCAAGGGTAGCTTAGCTTTGAGCGATAGCTTAAATTGACAAGAGGCTCGAGTACTTTATTGTTACAAAATTTCAAGGTTTTATAACGCTCCAGTAAAAAGTTACAAGCAATTGTATGTTGCAAACTTTGATAGGTGTAGGACGTTCCGAAGTTAGGGCCATTTGAAGATTTATCAGTATTTGATTTGGGACTCAAGGGTAGCATAGCTTTGAGCGATAACTTAAATTGACAAGAGGCTCGAGTACTTTATTGTTACAAAATTTGAAGGTTTTATGACGCTCCAGTAAAAAGTTACAAGCATCTGTATGTTGCAAACTTTGATAGGTATAGGATGCACCGTATAAAAGTTAAGGCCATTTGAAGTTTTATCAGTGTCTGATTTGGGACTCAAGGGTAGCATAGCTTTAAGCGATAACTTAAATTGACAAGAGGCTCGAGTACTTTATTTTTATAAAATTTCAAGGTTTTATGACGCTCCAGTAAAAATTTACAAGCATCTGTATGTTGCAAACTTTGATAGGTATAGGATGCACCGTATAAAAGTTAGGGCCATTTGAAGTTTTATCAGTGTTTGATTTGGGACTCAAGGGTAGCATAGCTTTGAGCGATAGCTTAAATTGACAAGAGGCTCGAGTACTTTATTGTTACAAAATTTATGACGCACCAGTTACAAGGTTTTATGACGCACCAGTAAAAAGTTACAAGCATCTGTATGTTGCAAACTTTGATAGGTATAGGATGCACCGTATAAAAGTTAGGGCCATTTGAAGTTTTATCAGTGTTTGATTTGGGACTCAAGGGTAGCATAGCTTTGAGCGATAGCTTAAATTGACAAGAGGCTCGAGTACTTTATTGTTACAAAATTTCAAGGTTTTATGACGCTCCAGTAAAAAGTTACAAACATTTGTATGTTGCAAACTCTGATAGGTATTGGATGCACCGTATAAAATTTAGGGCCATTTAAAGTTTTATCAGTGTTTGATTTGGGACTCAAGGGTAGCTTAGCTTTGAGCGATAGCTTAAATTGACAAGAGGCTCGAGTACTTTATTGTTACAAAACTTCAAGGTTTTATAACGCTCCAGTAAAAAGTTACAAGCATTTGTATGTTGCAAACTCTGATAGGTATAGGATGCACCGTATAAAATTTAGGGCCATTTAAAGTTTTATCAGTGTTTGATTTGAGACTCAAGGGTAGCTTAGCTTTGAACGATAGCTTAAATTGACAAGAGGCTCGAGTACTTTATTGTTACAAAATTTATGACGCACCAGTTACAAGGTTTTATGACGCACCAGTAAAAAGTTACAAGCATCTGTATGTTGCAAACTTTGTTAGGTATAGGATGCACCGTGTAAAAGTTAGGGCCATTTGAAGTTTTATCAGTGTTTGATTTGGGACTCAAGGGTAGCATAGCTTTGAGCGATAGCTTAAATTGACAAGAGGCTCGAGTACTTTATTGTTACAAAATTTCAAGGGTTGATGCCGCTCCAGTAAAAAGTTACAAGCATTTGTATGTTGCAAACTCTGATAGGTATAGGATGCACCGTATAAAATTTAGGGCCATTTAAAGTTTTATCAGTGTTTGATTTGGGACTCAAGGGTAGCTTAGCTTTGAGCGATAGCTTAAATTGACAAGAGGCTCGAGTACTTTATTGTTACAAAATTTACAAGTTTTATGACGATCCAGTAAAAAGTTACAAGCAATTGTACGTTGCAAACTTTGATAGGTGTAGGACGTACCGTATAGAAGTTAGGGCCATTTGAAGTTTTATCAGTGTTTGATTTGGGACTCAAGGGTAGCTTAGCTTTGAGCGATATCTTAAATTGACAAGAGGCTCGAGTACTTTATTGTTACAAAATTTCAAGGTTTTATAACACTCCAGTAAAAAGTTACAAGCATTTGTATGTTGCAAACTCTGATAGGTATAGGATGCACCGTATAAAAGTTAGGGCCATTTAAAGTTTTATCAGTGTTTGATTTGGGACTCAAGGGTAGCATAGCTTTGAGCGATAGCTTAAATTGACAAGAGGCTCGAGTACTTTATTGTTACAAAATTTCAAGGTTTTATGACGCTCCAGTAAAATGTTACAAGCATCTGTATGTTGCAAACTTTGATAGGTATTGGATGCACCGTATAAAAGTTAGGGCCATTTGAAGTTTTATCAGTGTTTGATTTGGGACTCAAGGGTAGCATAGCTTTGAGCGATAGCTTAAATTGACAAGAGGCTCGAGTACTTTATTGTTACAAAATTTCAAGGTTTTATGACGCTCCAGTAAAAAGTTACAAGCATTTGTATGTTGCAAACTCTGATAGGTATAGGATGCACCGTATAAAATTTAGTGCCATTTAAAGTTTTATCAGTGTTTGATTTGGGACTCAAGGGTAGCTTAGCTTTGAGCGATAGCTTAAATTGACAAGAGGCTCGAGTAATTTATTTTTACAAAATTTCAAGGTTCTATAACGCTCCAGTAAAAAGTTACAAGCATTTGTATGTTGCAAACTCTGATAGGTATAGGATGCACCGTATAAAATTTAGGGATATTTAAAGTTTTATCAGTGTTTGATTTGGGACTCAAGGGTAGCTTAGCTTTGAGCGATAGCTTAAATTGACAAGAGGCTCGAGTACTTTATTGTTACAAAATTTCAAGGTTCTATAACGCTCCAGTAAAAAGTTACAAGCATTTGTATGTTGCAAACTTTGATAGGTATAGGATGCACCGTATAAAAGTTAGGGCCATTTAAAGTTTTATCAGTGTTTGATTTGGGACTCAAGGGTAGCATAGCTTTGAGCGATAGCTTAAATTGACAAGAGGCTCGAGTACTTTATTGTTACAAAATTTACAGGTTTTATGACGCTCCAGTAAAAAGTTACAAGCATTTGTACGTTGCAAACTTTGATAGGTGTAGGACGTACCGTATAGAAGTTAGGGCCATTTGAAGCTTTATCAGTGTTTGATTTGGGACTCAAGGGTAGCTTAGCTTTGAGCGATATCTTAAATTGACATGAGGCTCGAGTACTTTATTGTTACAAAATTTCAAGGTTTTATAACGCTCCAGTAAAAAGTTACAAGCATTTGTATGTTGCAAACTCTGATAGGTATAGGAAGCACCGTATAAAATTTAGGGATATTTAAAGTTTTATCAGTGTTTGATTTGGGACTCAAGGGTAGCTTAGCTTTGAGCTATAGCTTAAATTGACAAGAGGCTCGAGTACTTTATTGTTACAAAATTTCAAGGTTTTATAACGCTCCAGTAAAAAGTTACAAGCATTTGTATGTTGCAAACTTTGATAGGTATAGGATGCACCGTATAAAAGTTAGGGCCATTTAAAGTTTTATCAGTGTTTGATTTGGGACTCAAGGGTAGCATAGCTTTGAGCGATAGCTTAAATTGACAAGAGGCTCGAGTACTTTATTGTTACAAAATTTATGGCGCACCAGTTACAAGGTTTTATGACGCACCAGTAAAAAGTTACAAGCATCTGTATGTTGCAAACTTTGATAGGTATAGGATGCACCGTATAAAAGTTAGGGCCATTTGAAGTTTTATCAGTGTTTGATTTGGGACTCAAGGGTAGCATAGCTTTGAGCGATAGCTTAAATTGACAAGAGGCTCGAGTACTTTATTGTTACAAAATTTCAAGGTTTTATGCCGCTCCAGTAAAAAGTTACAAGCATTTGTATGTTGCAAACTCTGATAGGTATAGGATGCACCGTATAAAATTTAGGGTCATTTAAAGTTTTATCAGTGTTTGATTTGGGACTCAAGGGTAGCATAGCTTTGAGCGATAGCTTAAATTGACAAGAGGCTCGAGTACTTTATTGTTACAAAATTTCAAGGTTTTATGACGCTCCAGTAAAAAGTTACAAGCATTTGTATGTTGCAAACTCTGATAGGTATAGGATGCACCGTATAAAATTTAGTGCCATTTAAAGTTTTATCAGTGTTTGATTTGGGACTCAAGGGTAGCTTAGCTTTGAGCGATAGCTTAAATTGACAAGAGGCTCGAGTAATTTATTTTTACAAAATTTCAAGGTTCTATAACGCTCCAGTAAAAAGTTACAAGCATTTGTATGTTGCAAACTCTGATAGGTATAGGATGCACCGTATAAAATTTAGGGATATTTAAAGTTTTATCAGTGTTTGATTTGGGACTCAAGGGTAGCTTAGCTTTGAGCGATAGCTTAAATTGACAAGAGGCTCGAGTACTTTATTGTTACAAAATTTCAAGGTTCTATAACGCTCCAGTAAAAAGTTACAAGCATTTGTATGTTGCAAACTTTGATAGGTATAGGATGCACCGTATAAAAGTTAGGGCCATTTAAAGTTTTATCAGTGTTTGATTTGGGACTCAAGGGTAGCATAGCTTTGAGCGATAGCTTAAATTGACAAGAGGCTCGAGTACTTTATTGTTACAAAATTTACAGGTTTTATGACGCTCCAGTAAAAAGTTACAAGCATTTGTACGTTGCAAACTTTGATAGGTGTAGGACGTACCGTATAGAAGTTAGGGCCATTTGAAGCTTTATCAGTGTTTGATTTGGGACTCAAGGGTAGCTTAGCTTTGAGCGATATCTTAAATTGACATGAGGCTCGAGTACTTTATTGTTACAAAATTTCAAGGTTTTATAACGCTCCAGTAAAAAGTTACAAGCATTTGTATGTTGCAAACTCTGATAGGTATAGGAAGCACCGTATAAAATTTAGGGATATTTAAAGTTTTATCAGTGTTTGATTTGGGACTCAAGGGTAGCTTAGCTTTGAGCTATAGCTTAAATTGACAAGAGGCTCGAGTACTTTATTGTTACAAAATTTCAAGGTTTTATAACGCTCCAGTAAAAAGTTACAAGCATTTGTATGTTGCAAACTTTGATAGGTATAGGATGCACCGTATAAAAGTTAGGGCCATTTAAAGTTTTATCAGTGTTTGATTTGGGACTCAAGGGTAGCATAGCTTTGAGCGATAGCTTAAATTGACAAGAGGCTCGAGTACTTTATTGTTACAAAATTTATGGCGCACCAGTTACAAGGTTTTATGACGCACCAGTAAAAAGTTACAAGCATCTGTATGTTGCAAACTTTGATAGGTATAGGATGCACCGTATAAAAGTTAGGGCCATTTGAAGTTTTATCAGTGTTTGATTTGGGACTCAAGGGTAGCATAGCTTTGAGCGATAGCTTAAATTGACAAGAGGCTCGAGTACTTTATTGTTACAAAATTTCAAGGTTTTATGCCGCTCCAGTAAAAAGTTACAAGCATTTGTATGTTGCAAACTCTGATAGGTATAGGATGCACCGTATAAAATTTAGGGTCATTTAAAGTTTTATCAGTGTTTGATTTGGGACTCAAGGGTAGCATAGCTTTGAGCGATAGCTTAAAATGACAAGAGGCTCGAGTACTTTATTGTTACAAAATTTCAAGGTTTTATGCCGCTCCAGTAAAAAGTTACAAGCATTTGTATGTTGCAAACTCTGATAAGTATAGGATGCACCGTATAAAATTTAGGGCCATTTAAAGTTTTATCAGTGTTTGATTTGGGACTCAAGGGTAGCTTAGCTATGAGCGATAGCTTAAATTGACAAGAGCCTCGAGTACTTTATTGTTACAAAATTTCAAGGTTTTATAACGCTCCAGTAAAAAGTTACAAGCATTTGTATGTTGCAAACTCTGATAGGTATAGGATGCACCGTATAAAATTTAGGGCCATTTAAAGTTTTATCAGTGTTTGATTTGGGACTCAAGGGTAGCTTAGCTTTGAGCGATAGCTTAAATTGACAAGAGGCTCGAGTACTTTATTGTTACAAAATTTATGACGCACCAGTTACAAGGTTTTATGACGCACCAGTAAAAAGTTACAAGCATCTGTATGTTGCAAACTTTGTTAGGTATAGGATGCACCGTATAAAAGTTAGGGCCATTTGAAGTTTTATCAGTGTTTGATTTGGGACTCAAGGGTAGCTTAGCTTTGAGCGATAGCTTAAATTGACAAGAGGCTCGAGTACTTTATTGTCACAAAATATCAAGGTATTATGCCGCTCCAGTAAAAAGTTACAAGCATTTGTATGTTGCAAACTCTGATAGGTATAGGATGCACCGTATAAAATTTAGGGCCATTTAAAGTTTTATCAGTGTTTGATTTGGGACTCAAGGGTAGCTTAGCTTTGAGCGATAGCTTAAATTGACAAGAGTCTCGAGTACTTTATTGTTACAAAATTTCAAGGTTTTATAACGCTCCAGTAAAAAGTTACAAGCATTTGTATGTTGCAAACTCTGATAGGTATAGGATGCACCGTATAAAATTTAGGGCCATTTAAAGTTTTATCAGTGTTTGATTTGGGACTCAAGGGTAGCTTAGCTTTGAGCGATAGCTTAAATTGACAAGAGGCTCGAGTACTCTATTGTTACAAAATTTCAAGGTTTTATAACGCTCCAGTAAAAAGTTAAAAGCAATTGTATGTTGCAAACTTTGATAGGTGTAGGACGTTCCGAAGTTAGGGCCATTTGAAGATTTATCAGTGTTTGATTTGGGACTCAAGGGTAGCATAGCTTTGAGCGATAACTTAAATTGACAAGAGGCTCGAGTACTTTATTGTTACAAAATTTGAAGGTTTTATGACGCTCCAGTAAAAAGTTACAAACATCTGTATGTTGCAAACTTTGATAGGTATAGGATGCACCGTATAAAAGTTAGGGCCATTTGAAGTTTTATCAGTGTCTGATTTGGGACTCAAGAGTAGCATAGCTTTAAGCGATAACTTAAATTGACAAGAGGCTCGAGTACTTTATTTTTATAAAATTTCAAGGTTTTATGACGCTCCAGTAAAAAGTTACAAGCATTTGTATGTTGCAAACTCTGATAGGTATAGGATGCACCGTATAAAAGTTAGGGCCATTTAAAGTTTTATCAGTGTTTGATTTGGGACTCAAGGGTAGCATAGCTTTGAGCGATAGATTAAATTGACAAGAGGCTCGAGTACTTTATTGTTACAAAATTTCAAGGTTTTATGACGCTCCAGTAAAATGTTACAAGCATCTGTATGTTGCAAACTTTGATAGGTATTGGATGCACCGTATAAAAGTTAGGGCCATTTGAAGTTTTATCAGTGTTTGATTTGGGACTCAAGGGTAGCATAGCTTTGAGCGATAGCTTAAATTGACAAGAGGCTCGAGTACTTTATTGTTACAAAATTTCAAGGTTTTATGACGCTCCAGTAAAAAGTTACAAGCATTTGTATGTTGCAAACTCTGATAGGTATAGGATGCACCGTATAAAATTTAGTGCCATTTAAAGTTTTATCAGTGTTTGATTTGGGACTCAAGGGTAGCTTAGCTTTGAGCGATAGCTTAAATTGACAAGAGGCTCGAGTAATTTATTTTTACAAAATTTCAAGGTTCTATAACGCTCCAGTAAAAAGTTACAAGCATTTGTATGTTGCAAACTCTGATAGGTATAGGATGCACCGTATAAAATTTAGGGATATTTAAAGTTTTATCAGTGTTTGATTTGGGACTCAAGGGTAGCTTAGCTTTGAGCGATAGCTTAAATTGACAAGAGGCTCGAGTACTTTATTGTTACAAAATTTCAAGGTTCTATAACGCTCCAGTAAAAAGTTACAAGCATTTGTATGTTGCAAACTTTGATAGGTATAGGATGCACCGTATAAAAGTTAGGGCCATTTAAAGTTTTATCAGTGTTTGATTTGGGACTCAAGGGTAGCATAGCTTTGAGCGATAGCTTAAATTGGCAAGAGGCTCGAGTACTTTATTGTTACAAATTTTACAGGTTTTATGACGCTCCAGTAAAAAGTTACAAGCATTTGTACGTTGCAAACTTTGATAGGTGTAGGACGTACCGTATAGAAGTTAGGGCCATTTGAAGCTTTATCAGTGTTTGATTTGGGACTCAAGGGTAGCTTAGCTTTGAGCGATATCTTAAATTGACATGAGGCTCGAGTACTTTATTGTTACAAAATTTCAAGGTTTTATAACGCTCCAGTAAAAAGTTACAAGCATTTGTATGTTGCAAACTCTGATAGGTATAGGAAGCACCGTATAAAATTTAGGGATATTTAAAGTTTTATCAGTGTTTGATTTGGGACTCAAGGGTAGCTTAGCTTTGAGCTATAGCTTAAATTGACAAGAGGCTCGAGTACTTTATTGTTACAAAATTTCAAGGTTTTATAACGCTCCAGTAAAAAGTTACAAGCATTTGTATGTTGCAAACTTTGATAGGTATAGGATGCACCGTATAAAAGTTAGGGCCATTTAAAGTTTTATCAGTGTTTGATTTGGGACTCAAGGGTAGCATAGCTTTGAGCGATAGCTTAAATTGACAAGAGGCTCGAGTACTTTATTGTTACAAAATTTATGGCGCACCAGTTACAAGGTTTTATGACGCACCAGTAAAAAGTTACAAGCATCTGTATGTTGCAAACTTTGATAGGTATAGGATGCACCGTATAAAAGTTAGGGCCATTTGAAGTTTTATCAGTGTTTGATTTGGGACTCAAGGGTAGCATAGCTTTGAGCGATAGCTTAAATTGACAAGAGGCTCGAGTACTTTATTGTTACAAAATTTCAAGGTTTTATGCCGCTCCAGTAAAAAGTTACAAGCATTTGTATGTTGCAAACTCTGATAGGTATAGGATGCACCGTATAAAATTTAGGGTCATTTAAAGTTTTATCAGTGTTTGATTTGGGACTCAAGGGTAGCATAGCTTTGAGCGATAGCTTAAAATGACAAGAGGCTCGAGTACTTTATTGTTACAAAATTTCAAGGTTTTATGCCGCTCCAGTAAAAAGTTACAAGCATTTGTATGTTGCAAACTCTGATAAGTATAGGATGCACCGTATAAAATTTAGGGCCATTTAAAGTTTTATCAGTGTTTGATTTGGGACTCAAGGGTAGCTTAGCTATGAGCGATAGCTTAAATTGACAAGAGCCTCGAGTACTTTATTGTTACAAAATTTCAAGGTTTTATAACGCTCCAGTAAAAAGTTACAAGCATTTGTATGTTGCAAACTCTGATAGGTATAGGATGCACCGTATAAAATTTAGGGCCATTTAAAGTTTTATCAGTGTTTGATTTGGGACTCAAGGGTAGCTTAGCTTTGAGCGATAGCTTAAATTGACAAGAGGCTCGAGTACTTTATTGTTACAAAATTTATGACGCACCAGTTACAAGGTTTTATGACGCACCAGTAAAAAGTTACAAGCATCTGTATGTTGCAAACTTTGTTAGGTATAGGATGCACCGTATAAAAGTTAGGGCCATTTGAAGTTTTATCAGTGTTTGATTTGGGACTCAAGGGTAGCATAGCTATGAGCGATAGCTTAAATTGACAAGAGGCTCGAGTACTTTATTGTCACAAAATATCAAGGTATTATGCCGCTCCAGTAAAAAGTTACAAGCATTTGTATGTTGCAAACTCTGATAGGTATAGGATGCACCGTATAAAATTTAGGGCCATTTAAAGTTTTATCAGTGTTTGATTTGGGACTCAAGGGTAGCTTAGCTTTGAGCGATAGCTTAAATTGACAAGAGTCTCGAGTACTTTATTGTTACAAAATTTCAAGGTTTTATAACGCTCCAGTAAAAAGTTACAAGCATTTGTATGTTGCAAACTCTGATAGGTATAGGATGCACCGTATAAAATTTAGGGCCATTTAAAGTTTTATCAGTGTTTGATTTGGGACTCAAGGGTAGCTTAGCTTTGAGCGATAGCTTAAATTGACAAGAGGCTCGAGTACTCTATTGTTACAAAATTTCAAGGTTTTATAACGCTCCAGTAAAAAGTTAAAAGCAATTGTATGTTGCAAACTTTGATAGGTGTAGGACGTTCCGAAGTTAGGGCCATTTGAAGATTTATCAGTGTTTGATTTGGGACTCAAGGGTAGCATAGCTTTGAGCGATAACTTAAATTGACAAGAGGCTCGAGTACTTTATTGTTACAAAATTTGAAGGTTTTATGACGCTCCAGTAAAAAGTTACAAACATCTGTATGTTGCAAACTTTGATAGGTATAGGATGCACCGTATAAAAGTTAGGGCCATTTGAAGTTTTATCAGTGTCTGATTTGGGACTCAAGAGTAGCATAGCTTTAAGCGATAACTTAAATTGACAAGAGGCTCGAGTACTTTATTTTTATAAAATTTCAAGGTTTTATGACGCTCCAGTAAAAAGTTACAAGCATCTGTATGTTGCAAACTCTGATAGGTATAGGATGAACCGTATAAAATTTAGGGCCATTTAAAGTTTTATCAGTGTTTGATTTGGGACTCAAGGGTAGCTTAGCTTTGAGCGATAGCTTAAATTGACAAGAGGCTCGAGTACTTTATTGTTACAAAATTTCAAGGTTTTATAACGCTCCAGTAAAAAGTTACAAGCAATTGTATGTTGCAAACTTTGATAGGTGTAGGACGTTCCGAAGTTAGGGCCATTTGAAGATTTATCAGTATTTGATTTGGGACTCAAGGGTAGCATAGCTTTGAGCGATAACTTAAATTGACAAGAGGCTCGAGTACTTTATTGTTACAAAATTTGAAGGTTTTATGACGCTCCAGTAAAAAGTTACAAGCATCTGTATGTTGCAAACTTTGATAGGTATAGGATGCACCGTATAAAAGTTAGGGCCATTTGAAGTTTTATCAGTGTCTGATTTGGGACTCAAGGGTAGCATAGCTTTAAGCGATAACTTAAATTGACAAGAGGCTCGAGTATTTTATTTTTATAAAATTTCAAGGTTTTATGACGCTCCAGTAAAAATTTACAAGCATCTGTATGTTGCAAACTTTGATAGGTATAGGATGCACCGTATAAAAGTTAGGGCCATTTGAAGTTTTATCAGTGTTTGATTTGGGACTCAAGGGTAGCATAGCTTTGAGCGATAGCTTAAATTGACAAGAGGCTCGAGTACTTTATTGTTACAAAATTTATGACGCACCAGTTACAAGGTTTTATGACGCACCAGTAAAAAGTTACAAGCATCTGTATGTTGCAAACTTTGATAGGTATAGGATGCACCGTATAAAAGTTAGGGCCATTTGAAGTTTTATCAGTGTTTGATTTGGGACTCAAGGGTAGCATAGCTTTGAGCGATAGCTTAAATTGACAAGAGGCTCGAGTACTTTATTGTTACAAAATTTCAAGGTTTTATGACGCTCCAGTAAAAAGTTACAAACATTTGTATGTTGCAAACTCTGATAGTTATTGGATGCACCGTATAAAATTTAGGGCCATTTAAAGTTTTATCAGTGTTTGATTTGGGACTCAAGGGTAGCTTAGCTTTGAGCGATAGCTTAAATTGACAAGAGGCTCGAGTACTTTATTGTTACAAAATTTCAAGGTTTTATAACGCTCCAGTAAAAAGTTACAAGCATTTGTATGTTGCAAACTCTGATAGGTATAGGATGCACCGTATAAAATTTAGGGCCATTTAAAGTTTTATCAGTGTTTGATTTGAGACTCAAGGGTAGCTTAGCTTTGAGCGATAGCTTAAATTGACAAGAGGCTCGAGTACTTTATTGTTACAAAATTTATGACGCACCAGTTACAAGGTTTTATGACGCACCAGTAAAAAGTTACAAGCATCTGTATGTTGCAAACTTTGTTAGGTATAGGATGCACCGTGTAAAAGTTAGGGCCATTTAAAGTTTTATCAGTGTTTGATTTGGGACTCAAGGGTAGCTTAGCTTTGAGCGATAGCTTAAATTGACAAGAGGCTCGAGTACTTTATTGTTACAAAATTTCAAGGTTTTTTAACGCTCCAGTAAAAAGTTACAAGCATTTGTATGTTGTAAACTCTGATAGGTATAGGATGCACCGTATAAAATTTAGGTCCATTTAAAGTTTTATCAGTGTTTGATTTGGGACTCAAGGGTAGCTTATCTTTGAGCGATAGCTTAAATTGACAAGAGGCTCGAGTACTTTATTGTTACAAAATTTCAAGGTTTTTTAACACTCCAGTAAAAAGTTACAAGCATTTGTATGTTGCAAACTCTGATAGGTATAGGATGCACCGTATAAAATTTAGGGCCATTTAAAGTTTTATCAGTGTTTGATTTGGGACTCAAGGGTAGCTTAGCTTTGAGCGATAGCTTAAATTGACAAGAGGCTCGAGTACTTTATTGTTACAAAATTTCAAGGTTTTATAACGCTCCAGTAAAAAGTTACAAGCAATTGTATGTTGCAAACTTTGATAGGTGTATGACGTTCCGAAGTTAGGGCAATTTGAAGATTTATCAGTGTTTGATTTGGGACTCAAGGGTAGCATAGCTTTGAGCGATAACTTAAATTGACTAGAGGCTCGAGTACTTTATTGTTACAAAATTTGAAGGTTTTATAACGCTCCAGTAAAAAGTTACAAGCAATTGTATGTTGTAAACTTTGATAGGTGTAGGACGTTCCGAAGTTAGGGACATTTGAAGTTTTATCAGTGTCTGATTTGGGACTCAAGGGTAGCATAGCTTTAAGCGATAACTTAAACTGACAAAAGGCTCGAGTACTTTATTTTTATAAAATTTCAAGGTTTTATGACGCTCCAGTAAAAAGTTACAAGCATCTGTATGTTGCAAACTTTGATAGGTATAGGATGCACCGTATAAAAGTTAGGGCCATTTGAAGTTTTATCAGTGTTTGATTTGGGACTCAAGGGTAGCATAGCTTTGAGCGATAGCTTAAATTGACAAGAGGCTCGAGTACTTTATTGTTACAAAATTTCAAGGTTTTATGCCGCTCCAGTAAAAAGTTACAAGCATTTGTATGTTGCAAACTCTGATAGGTATAGGATGCACCGCATAACATTTTGGGCCATTTAAAGATTTATCAGTGTTTGATTTGGGACTCAAGGGTAGCTTAGCTTTGAGCGATAGCTTAAATTGACAAGAGGCTCGAGTACTTTATTGTTACAAAATTTCAAGGTTTTTTAACACTCCAGTAAAAAGTTACAAGCATTTGTATGTTGCAACCTCTGATAAGTATAGGATGCACCGTATAAAATTTAGGGCCATTTAAAGTTTTATCAGTGTTTGATTTGGGACTCAAGGGTAGCTTAGCTTTGAGCGATAGCTTAAATTGACAAGAGGCTCGAGTACTTTATTGTTACGAAATTTCAAGGTTTTATAACGCTCCAGTAAAAAGTTACAAGCATTTGTACGTTGCAAACTTTGATAGGTGTAGGACGTACCGTATAGAAGTTAGGGCCATTTGAAGTTTTATCAGTGTTTGATTTGGGACTCAAGGGTAGCTTAGCTTTGAGCGATATCTTTAATTGAAAAGAGGCTCGAGTACTTTATTGTTACAAAATTTCAAGGTTTTATAACACTCCAGTAAAAAGTTACAAGCATTTGTATGTTGCAAACTCTGATAGGTATAGGATGCACCGTATACAATTTAGGGCCATTTAAAGTTTTATCAGTGTTTGATTTGGGACTCAAGGGTAGCTTAGCTTTGAGCGATAGCTTAAATTGACAAGATGCTCGAGTATTTTATTGTTACAAAATTTCAAGGTTTTATAACGCTCCAGTAAAAAGTTACAAGCAATTGTATGTTGCAAACTTTGATAGGTGTAGGACGTTCCGAAGTTAGGGCCATTTGAAGTTTTATCAGTGTTTGATTTGGGACTCAAGGGTAGCATAGCTTTGAGCGATAACTTAAATTGACAAGAGGCTCGATTACTTTATTGTTACAAAATTTGAAGGTTTTATGACGCTCCAGTAAAAAGTTACAAGCATCTGTATGTTGCAAACTTTGTTAGGTATAGGATGCACCGTATAAAAGTTAGGACCATTTGAAGTTTTATCAGTGTTTGATTTGGGACTCAAGGGTAGCGTAGCTTTGAGCGATAGCTTAAATTGACAAGAGGCTCGAGTACTTTATTGTTACAAAATTTCAAGGTTTTATGCCGCTCCAGTAAAAAGTTACAAGCATTTGTATGTTGCAAACTCTGATAGGTATAGGATGCACCGTATAAAATTTAGGGCCATTTAAATTTTTATCAGTGTTTGATTTGGGACTCAAGGGTAGCATAGCTTTGAGCGATAGCTTAAATTGACAAGAGGCTCGAGTACTTTATTGTTACAAAATTTACAGGTTTTATGACGCTCCATTAAAAAGTTACAAGCATTTGTACGTTGCAAACTTTGATAGGTGTAGGACGTACCGTATAGAAGTTAGGGCTATTTGAAGTTTTATCAGTGTTTGATTTGGGACTCAAGGGTAGCTTAGCTTTGAGCGATATCTTAAATTGACAAGAGGCTCGAGTACTTTATTGTTACAAAATTTCAAGGTTTTATAACACTCCAGTAAAACGTTACAAGCATTTGTATGTTGCAAACTCTGATAGGTATAGGATGCACCGTATAAAATTTAGGGCCATTTAAAGTTTTATCAGTGTTTGATTTGGGACTCAAGGGTAGCTTAGCTTTGAGCGATAGCTTAAATTGACAAGAGGCTCGAGTATTTTATTGTTACAAAATTTCAAGGTTTTATAACGCTCCAGTAAAAAGTTACAAGCAATTGTATGTTGCAAACTTTGATAGGTGTAGGACGTTCCGAAGTTAGGGCCATTTGAAGTTTTATCAGTGTTTGATTTGGGACTCAAGGGTAGCATAGCTTTGAGCGATAACTTAAATTGACAAGAGGCTCGAGTACTTTATTGTTACAAAATTTACAGGTTTTCTGACGCTCCAGTTAAAAGTTACAAGCATTTGTACGTTGCAAACTTTGATAGGTGTAGGACGTACCGTATAGAAGTTAGGGCCATTTGAAGTTTTATCAGTGTTTGATTTGGGACTCAAGGGTAGCTTAGCTTTGAGCGATATCTTTAATTGACAAGAGGCTCGAGTGCTTTATTGTTACAAAATTTCAAGGTTTTATAACACTCCAGTAAAAAGTTACAAGCATTTGTATGTTGCAAACTCTGATAGGTATAGGATGCACCGTATAAAATTTAGGGCCATTTAAAGTTTTATCAGTGTTTGATTTGGGACTCAAGGGTAGCTTAGCTTTGAGCGATAGCTTAAATTGACAAGAGGCTCGAGTATTTTATTGTTACAAAATTTCAAGGTTTTATAACGCTGTAGTAAAAAGTTAAAAGCAATTGTATGTTGCAAACTTTGATAGGTGTAGGACGTTCCGAAGTTAGGGCCATTTGAAGTTTTATCAGTGTTTGATTTGGGACTCAAGGGTAGCTTAGCATTGAGCGATATCTTAAATTGACAAGAGGCTCGAGTACTTTATTGTTACAAAATTTCAAGGTTTTATAACACTCCAGTAAAACGTTACAAGCATTTGTATGTTGCAAACTCTGATAGGTATAGGATGCACCGTATAAAATTTAGGGCCATTTAAAGTTTTATCAGTGTTTGATTTGGGACTCAAGGGTAGCTTAGCTTTGAGCGATAGCTTAAATTGACAAGAGGCTCGAGTACTTTATTGTTACAAAATTTGAAGGTTTTATGACGCTCCAGTAAAAAGTTACAAGCATCTGTATGTTGCAAACTTTGATAGGTATAGGATGCACCGTATAAAAGTTAGGGCCATTTGAAGTTTTATCAGTGTCTGATTTGGGACTCAAGTGTAGCATAGCTTTAAGCGATAACTTAAATTGACAAGAGGCTCGAGTACTTTATTTTTATAAAATTTCAAGGTTTTATGACGCTCCAGTAAAAATTTACAAGCATCTGTATGTTGCAAACTTTGATAGGTATAGGATGCACCGTATAAAAGTTAGGGCCATTTGAAGTTTTATCAGTGTTTGATTTGGGACTCAAGGGTAGCATAGCTTTGAGCGATAGCTTAAATTGACAAGAGGCTCGAGTACTTTATTGTTACAAAATTTATGACGCACCAGTTACAAGGTTTTATGACGCACCAGTAAAAAGTTACAAGCATCTGTATGTTGCAAACTTTGATAGGTATAGGATGCACCGTATAAAAGTTAGGGCCATTTGAAGTTTTATCAGTGTTTGATTTGGGACTCAAGGGTAGCATAGCTTTGAGCGATAGCTTAAATTGACAAGAGGCTCGAGTACTTTATTGTTACAAAATTTCAAGGTTTTATGACGCTCCAGTAAAAAGTTACAAACATTTGTATGTTGCAAACTCTGATAGGTATTGGATGCACCGTATAAAATTTAGGGCCATTTAAAGTTTTATCAGTGTTTGATTTGGGACTCAAGGGTAGCTTAGCTTTGAGCGATAGCTTAAATTGACAAGAGGCTCGAGTACTTTATTGTTACAAAATTTCAAGGTTTTATAACACTCCAGTAAAAAGTTACAAGCATTTGTATGTTGCAAACTCTGATAGGTATAGGATGCACCGTATAAAATTTAGGGCCATTTAAAGTTTTATCAGTGTTTGATTTGAGACTCAAGGGTAGCTTAGCTTTGAGCGATAGCTTAAATTGACAAGAGGCTCGAGTACTTTATTGTTACAAAATTTATGACGCACCAGTTACAAGGTTTTATGACGCACCAGTAAAAAGTTACAAGCATCTGTATGTTGCAAACTTTGTTAGGTATAGGATGCACCGTGTAAAAGTTAGGGCCATTTGAAGTTTTATCAGTGTTTGATTTGGGACTCAAGGGTAGCATAGCTTTGAGCGATAGCTTAAATTGACAAGAGGCTCGAGTACTTTATTGTTACAAAATTTCAAGGGTTGATGCCGCTCCAGTAAAAAGTTACAAGCATTTGTATGTTGCAAACTCTGATAGGTATAGGATGCACCGTATAAAATTTAGGGCCATTTAAAGTTTTATCAGTGTTTGATTTGGGACTCAAGGGTAGCTTAGCTTTGAGCGATAACTTTAATTGACAAGAGGCTCGAGTACTTTATTGTTACAAAATTTCAAGGTTTTATAACGCTCCAGTAAAAAGTTACAAGCAATTGTATGTTGCAAACTTTGATAGGTGTAGGACGTTCCGAAGTTAGGGCCATTTGAAGTTTTATCAGTGTTTGATTTGGGACTCAAGGGTAGCATAGCTTTGAGCGATATCTTTAATTGACAAGAGGCTCGAGTACTTTATTGTTACAAAATTTCAAGGTTTTATAACACTCCAGTAAAAAGTTACAAGCATTTGTATGTTGCAAACTCTGATAGGTATAGGATGCACCGTATAAAATTTAGGGCCATTTAAAGTTTTATCAGTGTTTGATTTGGGACTCAAGGGTAGCTTAGCTTTGAGCGATAGCTTAAATTGACAAGAGGCTCGAGTATTTTATTGTTACAAAATTTCAAGGTTTTATAACGCTCCAGTAAAAAGTTACAAGCAATTGTATGTTGCAAACTTTGATAGGTGTAGGACGTTCCGAAGTTAGGGCCATTTGAAGTTTTATCAGTGTTTGATTTGGGACTCAAGGGTAGCATAGCTTTGAGCGATAACTTAAATTGACAAGAGGCTCGAGTACTTTATTGTTACAAAATTTACAGGTTTTCTGACGCTCCAGTTAAAAGTTACAAGCATTTGTACGTTGCAAACTTTGATAGGTGTGGGACGTACCGTATAGAAGTTAGGGCCATTTGAAGTTTTATCAGTGTTTGATTTGGGACTCAAGGGTAGCTTAGCTTTGAGCGATATCTTTAATTGACAAGAGGCTCGAGAACTTTATTGTTACAAAATTTCAAGGTTTTATAACACTCCAGTAAAAAGTTACAAGCATTTGTATGTTGCAAACTCTGATAGGTATAGGATGCACCGTATAAAATTTAGGGCCATTTAAAGTTTTATCAGTGTTTGATTTGGGACTCAAGGGTAGCTTAGCTTTGAGCGATAGCTTAAATTGACAAGAGGCTCGAGTATTTTATTGTTACAAAATTTGAAGGTTTTATAACGCTGTAGTAAAAAGTTAAAAGCAATTGTATGTTGCAAACTTTGATAGGTGTAGGATGCACCGTATAAAAGTTAGGGCCATTTGAAGTTTTATCAGTGTCTGATTTGGGACTCAAGTGTAGCATAGCTTTAAGCGATAACTTAAATTGACAAGAGGCTCGAGTACTTTATTTTTATAAAATTTCAAGGTTTTATGACGCTCCAGTAAAAATTTACAAGCATCTGTATGTTGCAAACTTTGATAGGTATAGGATGCACCGTATAAAAGTTAGGGCCATTTGAAGTTTTATCAGTGTTTGATTTGGGACTCAAGGGTAGCATAGCTTTGAGCGATAGCTTAAATTGACAAGAGGCTCGAGTACTTTATTGTTACAAAATTTATGACGCACCAGTTACAAGGTTTTATGACGCACCAGTAAAAAGTTACAAGCATCTGTATGTTGCAAACTTTGATAGGTATAGGATGCACCGTATAAAAGTTAGGGCCATTTGAAGTTTTATCATTGTTTGATTTGGGACTCAAGGGTAGCATAGCTTTGAGCGATAGCTTAAATTGACAAGAGGCTCGAGTACTTTATTGTTACAAAATTTCAAGGTTTTATGACGCTCCAGTAAAAAGTTACAAACATTTGTATGTTGCAAACTCTGATAGGTATTGGATGCACCGTATAAAATTTAGGGCCATTTAAAGTTTTATCAGTGTTTGATTTGGGACTCAAGGGTAGCTTAGCTTTGAGCGATAGCTTAAATTGACAAGAGGCTCGAGTACTTTATTGTTACAAAATTTCAAGGTTTTATAACGCTCCAGTAAAAAGTTACAAGCATTTGTATGTTGCAAACTCTGATAGGTATAGGATGCACCGTATAAAATTTAGGGCCTTTTAAAGTTTTATCAGTGTTTGATTTGAGACTCAAGGGTAGCTTAGCTTTGAGCGATAGCTTAAATTGACAAGAGGCTCGAGTACTTTATTGTTACAAAATTTATGACGCACCAGTTACAAGGTTTTATGACGCACCAGTAAAAAGTTACAAGCATCTGTATGTTGCAAACTTTGTTAGGTATAGGATGCACCGTGTAAAAGTTAGGGCCATTTGAAGTTTTATCAGTGTTTGATTTGGGACTCAAGGGTAGCATAGCTTTGAGCGATAGCTTAAATTGACAAGAGGCTCGAGTACTTTATTGTTACAAAATTTCAAGGGTTGATGCCGCTCCAGTAAAAAGTTACAAGCATTTGTATGTTGCAAACTCTGATAGGTATAGGATGCACCGTATAAAATTTAGGGCCATTTAAAGTTTTATCAGTGTTTGATTTGGGACTCAAGGGTAGCTTAGCTTTGAGCGATAACTTAAATTGACAAGAGGCTCGAGTACTTTATTGTTACAAAATTTCAAGGTTTTATAACGCTCCAGTAAAAAGTTACAAGCAATTGTATGTTGCAAACTTTGATAGGTGTAGGACGTTCCGAAGTTAGGGCCATTTGAAGTTTTATCAGTGTTTGATTTGGGACTCAAGGGTAGCATAGCTTTGAGCGATATCTTTAATTGACAAGAGGCTCGAGTACTTTATTGTTACAAAATTTCAAGGTTTTATAACACTCCAGTAAAAAGTTACAAGCATTTGTATGTTGCAAACTCTGATAGGTATAGGATGCACCGTATAAAATTTAGGGCCATTTAAAGTTTTATCAGTGTTTGATTTGGGACTCAAGGGTAGCTTAGCTTTGAGCGATAGCTTAAATTGACAAGAGGCTCGAGTATTTTATTGTTACAAAATTTCAAGGTTTTATAACGCTGTAGTAAAAAGTTACAAGCAATTGTATGTTGCAAACTTTGATAGGTGTAGGACGTTCCGAAGTTAGGGCCATTTGAAGTTTTATCAGTGTTTGATTTGGGACTCAAGGGTAGCTTAGCATTGAGCGATATCTTAAATTGACAAGAGGCTCGAGTACTTTATTGTTACAAAATTTCAAGGTTTTATAACACTCCAGTAAAACGTTACAAGCATTTGTATGTTGCAAACTCTGATAGGTATAGGATGCACCGTATAAAATTTAGGGCCATTTAAAGTTTTATCAGTGTTTGATTTGGGACTCAAGGGTAGCTTAGCTTTGAGCGATAGCTTAAATTGACAAGAGGCTCGAGTACTTTATTGTTACAAAATTTCAAGGTTTTATAACGCTCCAGTAAAAAGTTACAAGCATTTGTATGTTGCAAACTTTGATAGGTATAGGATGCACCGTATAAAAGTTAGGGCCATTTAAAGTTTTATCAGTGTTTGATTTGGGACTCAAGGGTAGCATAGCTTTGAGCGATAGCTTAAATTGACAAGAGGCTCGAGTACTTTATTGTTACAAAATTTACAGGTTTTATGACGCTCCATTAAAAAGTTACAAGCATTTGTACGTTGCAAACTTTGATAGGTGTAGGACGTACCGTATAGAAGTTAGGGCCATTTGAAGTTTTATCAGTGTTTGATTTGGGACTCAAGGGTAGCTTAGCTTTGAGCGATATCTTAAATTGACAAGAGGCTCGAGTACTTTATTGTTACAAAATTTCAAGGTTTTATAACACTCCAGTAAAACGTTACAAGCATTTGTATGTTGCAAACTCTGATAGGTATAGGATGCACCGTATAAAATTTAGGGCCATTTAAAGTTTTATCAGTGTTTGATTTGGGACTCAAGGGTAGCTTAGCTTTGAGCGATAGCTTAAATTGACAAGAGGCTGGAGTATTTTATTGTTACAAAATTTCAAGGTTTTATAACGCTCCAGTAAAAAGTTACAAGCAATTGTATGTTGCAAACTTTGATAGGTGTAGGACGTTCCGAAGTTAGGGCCATTTGAAGTTTTATCAGTGTTTGATTTGAGACTCAAGGGTAGCATAGCTTTGAGCGATAACTTAAATTGACAAGAGGCTCGAGTACTTTATTGTTACAAAATTTACAGGTTTTCTGACGCTCCAGTTAAAAGTTACAAGCATTTGTACGTTGCAAACTTTGATAGGTGTAGGACGTACCGTATAGAAGTTAGGGCCATTTGAAGTTTTATCAGTGTTTGATTTGGGACTCGAGGGTAGCTTAGCTTTGAGCGATATCTTTAATTGACAAGAGGCTCGAGTACTTTATTCTTACAAAATTTCAAGGTTTTATAACACTCCAGTAAAAACTTACAAGCATTTGTATGTTGCAAACTCTGATAGGTATAGGATGCACCGTATAAAATTTAGGGCCATTTAAAGTTTTATCAGTGTTTGATTTGGGACTCAAGGGTAGCTTAGCTTTGAGCGATAGCTTAAATTGACAAGAGGCTCGAGTATTTTATTGTTACAAAATTTCAAGGTTTTATAACGCTCCAGTAAAAAGTTACAAGCAATTGTATGTTGCAAACTTTGATAGGTGTAGGACGTTCCGAAGTTAGGGCCATTTGAAGTTTTATCAGTGTTTGATTTGGGACTCAAGGGTAGCATAGCTTTGAGCGATATCTTTAATTGACAAGAGGCTCGAGTACTTTATTGTTACAAAATTTCAAGGTTTTATAACACTCCAGTAAAAAGTTACAAGCATTTGTATGTTGCAAACTCTGATAGGTATAGGATGCACCGTATAAAATTTAGGGCCATTTAAAGTTTTATCAGTGTTTGATTTGAGACTCAAGGGTAGCTTAGCTTTGAGCGATAGCTTAAATTGACAAGAGGCTCGAGTATTTTATTGTTACAAAATTTCAAGGTTTTATAACGCTGTAGTAAAAAGTTACAAGCAATTGTATGTTGCAAACTTTGATAGGTGTAGGACATTCCGAAGTTAGGGCCATTTGAAGTTTTATCAGTGTTTGATTTGGGACTCAAGGGTAGCTTAGCATTGAGCGATATCTTAAATTGACAAGAGGCTCGAGTACTTTATTGTTACAAAATTTCAAGGTTTTATAACACTCCAGTAAAACGTTACAAGCATTTGTATGTTGCAAACTCTGATAGGTATAGGATGCACCGTATAAAATTTAGGGCCATTTAAAGTTTTATCAGTGTTTGATTTGGGACTCAAGGGTAGCTTAGCTTTGAGCGATAGCTTAAATTGACAAGAGGCTCGAGTACTTTATTGTTACAAAATTTCAAGGTTTTATAACGCTCCAGTAAAAAGTTACAAGCATTTGTATGTTGCAAACTTTGATAGGTATAGGATGCACCGTATAAAAGTTAGGGCCATTTAAAGTTTTATCAGTGTTTGACTTGGGACTCACGGGTAGCATAGCTTTGAGCGATAGCTTAAATTGACAAGAGGCTTGAGTACTTTATTGTTACAAAATTTACAGGTTTTATGACGCTCCAGTAAAAAGTTACAAGCATTTGTACGTTGCAAACTTTGATAGGTGTAGGACGTACCGTATAGAAGTTAGGGCCATTTGAAGTTTTATCAGTGTTTGATTTGGGACTCAAGGGTAGCTTAGCTTTGAGTGATATCTTTAATTGACAAGAGGCTCGAGTACTTTATTGTTACAAAATTTCAAGGTTTTATAACACTCCAGTAAAAACTTACAAGCATTTGTATGTTGCAAACTCTGATAGGTATAGGATGCACCGTATAAAATTTAGGGCCATTTAAAGTTTTATCAGTGTTTGATTTGGGACTCAAGGGTAGCTTAGCTTTGAGCGATAGCTTAAATTGACAAGAGGCTCGAGTATTTTATTGTTACAAAATTTCAAGGTTTTATAACGCTCCAGTAAAAAGTTACAAGCAATTGTATGTTGCAAACTTTGATAGGTGTAGGACGTTCCGAAGTTAGGGCCATTTGAAGTTTTATCAGTGTTTGATTTGGGACTCAAGGGTAGCATAGCTTTGAGCGATATCTTTAATTGACAAGAGGCTCGAGTACTTTATTGTTACAAAATTTCAAGGTTTTATAACACTCCAGTAAAAAGTTACAAGCATTTGTATGTTGCAAACTCTGATAGGTATAGGATGCACCGTATAAAATTTAGGGCCATTTAAAGTTTTATCAGTGTTTGATTTGGGACTCAAGGGTAGCTTAGCTTTGAGCGATAGCTTAAATTGACAAGAGGCTCGAGTATTTTATTGTTACAAAATTTCAAGGTTTTATAACGCTGTAGTAAAAAGTTACAAGCAATTGTATGTTGCAAACTTTGATAGGTGTAGGACATTCCGAAGTTAGGGCCATTTGAAGTTTTATCAGTGTTTGATTTGGGACTCAAGGGTAGCTTAGCATTGAGCGATATCTTAAATTGACAAGAGGCTCGAGTACTTTATTGTTACAAAATTTCAAGGTTTTATAACACTCCAGTAAAACGTTACAAGCATTTGTATGTTGCAAACTCTGATAGGTATAGGATGCACCGTATAAAATTTAGGGCCATTTAAAGTTTTATCAGTGTTTGATTTGGGACTCAAGGGTAGCTTAGCTTTGAGCGATAGCTTAAATTGACAAGAGGCTCGAGTACTTTATTGTTACAAAATTTCAAGGTTTTATAACGCTCCAGTAAAAAGTTACAAGCATTTGTATGTTGCAAACTTTGATAGGTATAGGATGCACCGTATAAAAGTTAGGGCCATTTAAAGTTTTATCAGTGTTTGACTTGGGACTCACGGGTAGCATAGCTTTGAGCGATAGCTTAAATTGACAAGAGGCTTGAGTACTTTATTGTTACAAAATTTACAGGTTTTATGACGCTCCAGTAAAAAGTTACAAGCATTTGTACGTTGCAAACTTTGATAGGTGTAGGACGTACCGTATAGAAGTTAGGGCCATTTGAAGTTTTATCAGTGTTTGATTTGGGACTCAAGGGTAGCTTAGCTTTGAGCGATATCTTTAATTGACAAGAGGCTCGAGTACTTTATTGTTACAAAATTTCAAGGTTTTATAACACTCCAGTAAAAACTTACAAGCATTTGTATGTTGCAAACTCTGATAGGTATAGGATGCACCGTATAAAATTTAGGGCCATTTAAAGTTTTATCAGTGTTTGATTTGGGACTCAAGGGTAGCTTAGCTTTGAGCGATAGCTTAAATTGACAAGAGGCTCGAGTATTTTATTGTTACAAAATTTCAAGGTTTTATAACGCTCCAGTAAAAAGTTACAAGCAATTGTATGTTGCAAACTTTGATAGGTGTAGGACGTTCCGAAGTTAGGGCCATTTGAAGTTTTATCAGTGTTTGATTTGGGACTCAAGGGTAGCATAGCTTTGAGCGATAACTTAAATTGACAAGAGGCTCGAGTACTTTATTGTTACAAAATTTCAAGGTTTTATGCCGCTCCAGTAAAAAGTTACAAGCATTTGTATGTTGCAAACTCTGATAGGTATAGGATGCACCGTATAAAATTTAGGGCCATTTAAAGTTTTATCAGTGTTTGATTTGGGACTCAAGGGTAGCTTAGCTTTGAGCGATAGCTTAAATTGACAAGAGGCTCGAGTACTTTATTGCTACAAAATTTCAAGGTTTTTTAACGCTCCAGTAAAAAGTTACAAGCATTTGTATGTTGCAAACTCTGATAGGTATAGGATGCACCGTATAAAATTTAAGGCCATTTAAAGTTTTATCAGTGTTTGATTTGGGACTCAAGGGTAGCTTAGCTTTGAGCGATAGCTTAAATTGACAAGAGGCTCGAGTATTTTATTGTTACAAAATTTCAAGGTTTTATAACGCTCCAGTAAAAAGTTACAAGCAATTGTATGTTGCAAACTTTGATAGGTGTAGGACGTTCCGAAGTTAGGGCCATTTGAAGTTTTATCAGTGTTTGATTTGGGACTCAAGGGTAGCATAGCTTTAAGCGATAACTTAAATTGACAAGAGGCTCGAGTACTTTATTTTTATAAAATTTTAAGGTTTTATGACGCTCCAGTAAAAAGTTACAAGCATCTGTATGTTGCAAACTTTGATGGGTATAGGATGCACCGTATAAAAGTTAGGGCCATTTGAAGTTTTACCAGTGTTTGATTTGGGACTCAAGGGTAGCATAGCTTTGAGCGATAGCTTAAATTGACAAGAGGCTCGAGTACTCTATTGTTACAAAATTTATGACGCACCAGTTACAAGGTTTTATGACGCACCAGTAAAAAGTTACAAGCATCTGTATGTTGCAAACTTTGATAGGTATAGGATGCACCGTATAAAAGTTAGGGCCATTTGAAGTTTTACCAGTGTTTGATTTGGGACTCAAGGGTAGCATAGCTTTGAGCGATAGCTTAAATTGACAAGAGGCTCGAGTACTTTATTGTTACAAAATTTCAAGGTTTTATGACGCTCCAGTAAAAATTTACAAGCATTTGTATGTTGCAAACTCTGATAGGTATAGGATGCACCTTATAAAATTTAGGGCCATTTAAAGTTTTATCAGTGTTTGATTTGGGACTCAAGGGTAGCTTAGCTTTGAGCGATAGCTTAAATTGACAAGAGGCTCGAGTACTTTATTGTTACAAAATTTTAAGGTTTTTTAACTCTCCAGTAAAAAGTTACAAGCATTTGTATGTTGCAAACTCTGATAGGTATAGGATGCACCGTATAAAATTTAGGGCCATTTAAAGTTTTATCAGTGTTTGATTTGGGACTCAAGGGTAGCTTAGCTTTGAGCGAATGCTTAAATTGACAAGAGGCTCGAGTACTTTATTGTTACAAAATTTCAAGGTTTTATAACGCTCCAGTAAAAAGTTACAAGCATTTGTATGTTGCAAACTCTGATAGGTACAGGATGCACCGTTTAAAATTTAGGGGCATTTAAAGTTTTATCAGTTTTTGATTTGGGATTCAAGGGTAGCTTAGCTTTAAGCGATAGCTTAAATTGACAAGACGCTCGAGTATTTTATTGTTACAAAATTTCAAGGTTTTATAACGCTCCAGTAAAAAGTTACAAGCAATTGTATGTTGCAAACTTTGATAGGTGTAGGACGTTCCGAAGTTAGGGCCATTTGAAGTTTTATCAGTGTTTGATTTGGGACTCAAGGGTAGCATAGCTTTGAGCGATAACTTAAATTGACAAGAGGCTCGAGTACTTTATTGTTACAAAATTTGAAGGTTTTATGACGCTCCACTAAAAAGTTACAAGCATCTGTATGTTGCAAACTTTGATAGGTATATGATGCACCGTATAAAAGTTAGGGCCATTTGAAGTTTTATCAGTGTCTGATTTGGGACTCAAGGGTAGCATAGCTTTGAGCGATAGCTTAAATTGACAAGAGGCTCGAGTACTTTATTGTTACAAAATTTATGACGCACCAGCTACAAGGTTTTATGACGCACCAGTAAAAAGTTACAAGCATCTGTATGTTGCAAACTTTGATAGGTATAGGATGCACCGTATAAAAGTTAGGGCCATTTGAAGTTTTATCAGTGTTTGATTTGGGACTCAAGGGTAGCATAGCTTTGAGCGATAGCTTAAATTGACAAGAGGCTCGAGTACTCTATTGTTACAAAATTTATGACGCACCAGTTACAAGGTTTTATGACGCACCAGTAAAAAGTTACAAGCATCTGTATGTTGCAAACTTTGATAGGTATAGGATGCACCGTATAAAAGTTAGGGCCATTTGAAGTTTTATCAGTGTTTGATTTGGGACTCAAGGGTAGCATAGCTTTGAGCGATAGCTTAAATTGACAAGAGGCTCGAGTACTTTATTGTTACAAAATTTCAAGATTTTATGACGCTCCAGTAAAAAGTTACAAGCATTTGTATGTTGCAAACTCTGATAGGTATAGGATGCACCTTATAAAATTTAGGGCCATTTAAAGTTTTATCAGTGTTTGATTTGGGACTCAAGGGTAGCTTAGCTTTGAGCGATAGCTTAAATTGACAAGAGGCTCGAGTACTTTATTGTTACAAAATTTTAATGTTTTTTAACTCTCCAGTAAAAAGTTACAAGCATTTGTATGTTGCAAACTCTGATAGGTACAGGATGCACCGTTTAAAATTTAGGGCCATTTAAAGTTTTATCAGTGTTTGATTTGGGACTCAAGGGTAGCTTAGCTTTAAGCGATAGCTTAAATTGACAAGACGCTCGAGTATTTTATTGTTACAAAATTTCAAGGTTTTATAACGCTCCAGTA
This sequence comes from Clusia tigrina, assembly GCA_920105625.2. NCBI lineage: Eukaryota > Metazoa > Arthropoda > Insecta > Diptera > Clusiidae > Clusia > Clusia tigrina. The sequence continues at coordinate 65,623,800 of OV050032.1, forward strand.
AAAAGTTACAAGCATTTGTATGTTGCAAACTCTGATAGGTACAGGATGCACCGTTTAAAATTTAGGGCCATTTAAAGTTTTATCAGTGTTTGATTTGGGACTCAAGGGTAGCATAGCTTTGAGCTATAACTTAAATTGACAAGAGGCTCGAGTACTTTATTGTTACAAAATTTGAAGGTTTTATGACGCTCCAGTAAAAAGTTACAAGCATCTGTATGTTGCAAACTTTGATAGGTATATGATGCACCGTATAAAAGTTAGGGCCATTTGAAGTTTTATCAGTGTCTGATTTGGGACTCAAGGGTAGCATAGCTTTGAGCGATAGCTTAAATTGACAAGAGGCTCGAGTACTTTATTGTTACAAAATTTATGACGCACCAGTTACAAAGTAAAAAGTTACAAGCATCTGTATGTTGCAAACTTTGATAGGTATAGGATGCACCGTATAAAAGTTAGGGCCATTTGAAGTTTTATCAGTGTTTGATTTGGGACTCAAGGGTAGCTTAGCTTTGAGCGATAGCTTAAATTGACAAGAGGCTCGAGTACTTTATTGTTACAAAATTTTAAGGTTTTTTAACTCTCCAGTAAAAAGTTACAAGCATTTGTATGTTGCAAACTCTGATAGGTATAGGATGCACCGTATAAAATTTAGGGCCATTTAAAGTTTTATCAGTGTTTGATTTGGGACTCAAGGGTAGCTTAGCTTTGAGCGAATGCTTAAATTGACAAGAGGCTCGAGTACTTTATTGTTACAAAATTTCAAGGTTTTATAACGCTCCAGTAAAAAGTTACAAGCATTTGTATGTTGCAAACTCTGATAGGTACAGGATGCACCGTTTAAAATTTAGGGGCATTTAAAGTTTTATCAGTGTTTGATTTGGGATTCAAGGGTAGCTTAGCTTTAAGCGATAGCTTAAATTGACAAGACGCTCGAGTATTTTATTGTTACAAAATTTCAAGGTTTTATAACGCTCCAGTAAAAAGTTACAAGCAATTGTATGTTGCAAACTTTGATAGGTGTAGGACGTTCCGAAGTTAGGGCCATTTGAAGTTTTATCAGTGTTTGATTTGGGACTCAAGGGTAGCATAGCTTTGAGCGATAACTTAAATTGACAAGAGGCTCGAGTACTTTATTGTTACAAAATTTGAAGGTTTTATGACGCTCCAGTAAAAAGTTACAAGCATCTGTATGTTGCAAACTTTGATAGGTATATGATGCACCGTATAAAAGTTAGGGCCATTTGAAGTTTTATCAGTGTCTGATTTGGGACTCAAGGGTAGCATAGCTTTGAGCGATAGCTTAAATTGACAAGAGGCTCGAGTACTTTATTGTTACAAAATTTATGACGCACCAGTTACAAGGTTTTATGACGCACCAGTAAAAAGTTACAAGCATCTGTATGTTGCAAACTTTGATAGGTATAGGATGCACCGTATAAAAGTTAGGGCCATTTGAAGTTTTATCAGTGTTTGATTTGGGACTCAAGGGTAGCATAGCTTTGAGCGATAGCTTAAATTGACAAGAGGCTCGAGTACTCTATTGTTACAAAATTTATGACGCACCAGTTACAAGGTTTTATGACGCACCAGTAAAAAGTTACAAGCATCTGTATGTTGCAAACTTTGATAGGTATAGGATGCACCGTATAAAAGTTAGGGCCATTTGAAGTTTTATCAGTGTTTGATTTGGGACTCAAGGGTAGCATAGCTTTGAGCGATAGCTTAAATTGACAAGAGGCTCGAGTACTTTATTGTTACAAAATTTCAAGGTTTTATGACGTTCCAGTAAAAAGTTACAAGCATTTGTATGTTGCAAACTCTGATAGGTATAGGATGCACCTTATAAAATTTAGGGCCATTTAAAGTTTTATCAGTGTTTGATTTGGGACTCAAGGGTAGCTTAGCTTTGAGCGATAGCTTAAATTGACAAGAGGCTCGAGTACTTTATTGTTACAAAATTTTAATGTTTTTTAACTCTCCAGTAAAAAGTTACAAGCATTTGTATGTTGCAAACTCTGATAGGTACAGGATGCACCGTTTAAAATTTAGGGCCATTTAAAGTTTTATCAGTGTTTGATTTGGGACTCAAGGGTAGCTTAGCTTTAAGCGATAGCTTAAATTGACAAGACGCTCGAGTATTTTATTGTTACAAAATTTCAAGGTTTTATAACGCTCCAGTAAAAAGTTACAAGCAATTGTATGTTGCAAACTTTGATAGGTGTAGGACGTTCCGAAGTTAGGGCCATTTGAAGTTTTATCAGTGTTTGATTTGGGACTCAAGGGTAGCATAGCTTTGAGCGATAACTTAAATTGACAAGAGGCTCGAGTACTTTATTGTTACAAAATTTGAAGGTTTTATGACGCTCCAGTAAAAAGTTACAAGCATCTGTATGTTGCAAACTTTGATAGGTATATGATGCACCGTATAAAAGTTAGGGCCATTTGAAGTTTTATCAGTGTCTGATTTGGGACTCAAGGGTAGCATAGCTTTGAGCGATAGCTTAAATTGACAAGAGGCTCGAGTACTTTATTGTTACAAAATTTATGACGCACCAGTTACAAAGTAAAAAGTTACAAGCATCTGTATGTTGCAAACTTTGATAGGTATAGGATGCACCGTATAAAAGTTAGGGCCATTTGAAGTTTTATCAGTGTTTGATTTGGGACTCAAGGGTAGCTTAGCTTTGAGCGATAGCTTAAATTGACAAGAGGCTCGAGTACTTTATTGTTACAAAATTTTAAGGTTTTTTAACTCTCCAGTAAAAAGTTACAAGCATTTGTATGTTGCAAACTCTGATAGGTATAGGATGCACCGTATAAAATTTAGGGCCATTTAAAGTTTTATCAGTGTTTGATTTGGGACTCAAGGGTAGCTTAGCTTTGAGCGATAGCTTAAATTGACAAGAGGCTCGAGTACTTTATTGTTACAAAATTTTAAGGTTTTTTAACTCTCCAGTAAAAAGTTACAAGCATTTGTATGTTGCAAACTCTGATAGGTATAGGATGCACCGTATAAAATTTAGGGCCATTTAAAGTTTTATCAGTGTTTGATTTGGGACTCAAGGGTAGCTTAGCTTTGAGCGATAGCTTAAATTGACAAGAGGCTCGAGTACTTTATTGTTACAAAATTTCAAGGTTTTATAACGCTAAAGTAAAAAGTTACAAGCATTTGTATGTTGCAAACTTTGATAGGTATAGGATGCACTGTATAAAAGTTAGGGCCATTTGAAGTTTTATCAGTGTTTGATTTGGGACTCAAGGGTAGCTTAGCTTTGAGCGATATTAAATTGACAAGAGGCTCGAGTACTTTATTGTTACAAAATTTCAAGGTTTTATAACACTCCAGTAAAAAGTTACAAGCATTTGTATGTTGCAAACTCTGATAGGTATAGGATGCACCGTATAAAATTTAGGGCCATTTAAAGTTTTATCAGTGTTTGATTTGGGACTCAAGGGTAGCTTAGCTTTAAGCGATAGCTTAAATTGACAAGACGCTCGAGTATTTTATTGTTACAAAATTTCAAGGTTTTATAACGCTCCAGTAAAAAGTTACAAGCAATTGTATGTTGCAAACTTTGATAGGTGTAGGACGTTCCGAAGTTAGGGCCATTTGAAGTTTTATCAGTGTTTGATTTGGGACTCAAGGGTAGCATAGCTTTGAGCGATAACTTAAATTGACAAGAGGCTCGAGTACTTTATTGTTACAAAATTTTAAGGTTTTATGACGCTCCAGTAAAAAGTTACAAGCATCTGTATGTTGCAAACTTTGATAGGAATAGGATGCCCCGTATAAAAGTTAGGGCCATTTGAAGTTTTATCAGTGTCTGATTTGGGACTCAAGGGTAGCATAGCTTTAAGCGATAACTTAAATTGACAAGTGGCTCGAGTACTTTATTTTTATAAAATTTCAAGGTTTTATGACGCTCCAGTAAAAAGTTACAAGTATCTGTATGTTGCAAACTTTGATAGGTATAGGATGCACCGTATAAAAGTTAGGGCCATTTGAAGTTTTATCAGTGTTTGATTTGGGACTCAAGGGGTAGCATAGCTTTGAGCGATAACTTAAACTGACAAGAGGCTCGAGTACTTTATTGTTACAAAATTTGAAGGTTTTATGACGCTCCAGTAAAAAGTTACAAGCATCTGTATGTTGCAAACTTTGATAGGTATATGATGCACCGTATAAAAGTTAGGGCCATTTGAAGTTTTATCAGTGTCTGATTTGGGACTCAAGGGTAGCATAGCTTTGAGCGATAGCTTAAATTGACAAGAGGCTCGAGTACTTTATTGTTACAAAATTTATGACGCACCAGTTACAAGGTTTTATGACGCACCAGTAAAAAGTTACAAGCATCTGTATGTTGCAAACTTTGATAGGTATAGGATGCACCGTATAAAAGTTAGGGCCATTTGAAGTTTTATCAGTGTTTGATTTGGGACTCAAGGGTAGCATAGCTTTGAGCGATAGCTTAAATTGACAAGAGGCTCGAGTACTCTATTGTTACAAAATTTATGACGCACCAGTTACAAGGTTTTATGACGCACCAGTAAAAAGTTACAAGCATCTGTATGTTGCAAACTTTGATAGGTATAGGATGCACCGTATAAAAGTTAGGGCCATTTGAAGTTTTATCAGTGTTTGATTTGGGACTCAAGGGTAGCATAGCTTTGAGCGATAGCTTAAATTGACAAGAGGCTCGAGTACATTATTGTTACAAAATTTCAAGGTTTTATGACGCTCCAGTAAAAAGTTACAAGCATTTGTATGTTGCAAACTCTGATAGGTATAGGATGCACCTTATAAAATTTAGGGCCATTTAAAGTTTTATCAGTGTTTGATTTGGGACTCAAGGGTAGCTTAGCTTTGAGCGATAGCTTAAATTGACAAGAGGCTCGAGTACTTTATTGTTACAAAATTTTAATGTTTTTTAACTCTCCAGTAAAAAGTTACAAGCATTTGTATGTTGCAAACTCTGATAGGTACAGGATGCACCGTTTAAAATTTAGGGCCATTTAAAGTTTTATCAGTGTTTGATTTGGGACTCAAGGGTAGCTTAGCTTTAAGCGATAGCTTAAATTGACAAGACGCTCGAGTATTTTATTGTTACAAAATTTCAAGGTTTTATAACGCTCCAGTAAAAAGTTACAAGCAATTGTATGTTGCAAACTTTGATAGGTGTAGGACGTTCCGAAGTTAGGGCCATTTGAAGTTTTATCAGTGTTTGATTTGGGACTCAAGGGTAGCATAGCTTTGAGCGATAACTTAAATTGACAAGAGGCTCGAGTACTTTATTGTTACAAAATTTGAAGGTTTTATGACGCTCCAGTAAAAAGTTACAAGCATCTGTATGTTGCAAACTTGGATAGGTATATGATGCACCGTATAAAAGTTAGGGCCATTTGAAGTTTTATCAGTGTCTGATTTGGGACTCAAGGGTAGCATAGCTTTGAGCGATAGCTTAAATTGACAAGAGGCTCGAGTACTTTATTGTTACAAAATTTATGACGCACCAGTTACAAAGTAAAAAGTTACAAGCATCTGTATGTTGCAAACTTTGATAGGTATAGGATGCACCGTATAAAAGTTAGGGCCATTTGAAGTTTTATCAGTGTTTGATTTGGGACTCAAGGGTAGCTTAGCTTTGAGCGATAGCTTAAATTGACAAGAGGCTCGAGTACTTTATTGTTACAAAATTTTAAGGTTTTTTAACTCTCCAGTAAAAAGTTACAAGCATTTGTATGTTGCAAACTCTGATAGGTATAGGATGCACCGTATAAAATTTAGGGCCATTTAAAGTTTTATCAGTGTTTGATTTGGGACTCAAGGGTAGCTTAGCTTTGAGCGATAGCTTAAATTGACAAGAGGCTCGAGTACTTCATTGTTACAAAATTTTAAGGTTTTTTAACTCTCCAGTAAAAAGTTACAAGCATTTGTATGTTGCAAACTCTGATAGGTATAGGATGCACCGTAGAAAATTTAGGGCCATTTAAAGTTTTATCAGTGTTTGATTTGGGACTCAAGGGTAGCTTAGCTTTGAGCGATAGCTTAAATTGACAAGAGGCTCGAGTACTTTATTGTTACAAAATTTCAAGGTTTTATAACGCTAAAGTAAAAAGTTACAAGCATTTGTATGTTGCAAACTTTGATAGGTATAGGATGCACTGTATAAAAGTTAGGGCCATTTGAAGTTTTATCAGTGTTTGATTTGGGACTCAAGGGTAGCTTAGCTTTGAGCGATATCTTAAATTGACAAGAGGCTCGAGTACTTTATTGTTACAAAATTTCAAGGTTTTATAACACTCCAGTAAAAAGTTACAAGCATTTGTATGTTGCAAACTCTGATAGGTATAGGATGCACCGTATAAAATTTAGGGCCATTTAAAGTTTTATCAGTGTTTGATTTGGGACTCAAGGGTAGCTTAGCTTTAAGCGATAGCTTAAATTGACAAGACGCTCGAGTATTTTATTGTTACAAAATTTCAAGGTTTTATAACGCTCCAGTAAAAAGTTACAAGCAATTGTATGTTGCAAACTTTGATAGGTGTAGGACGTTCCGAAGTTAGGGCCATTTGAAGTTTTATCAGTGTTTGATTTGGGACTCAAGGGTAGCATAGCTTTGAGCGATAACTTAAATTGACAAGAGGCTCGAGTACTTTATTGTTACAAAATTTTAAGGTTTTATGACGCTCCAGTAAAAAGTTACAAGCATCTGTATGTTGCAAACTTTGATAGGAATAGGATGCACCGTATAAAAGTTAGGGCCATTTGAAGTTTTATCAGTGTCTGATTTGGGACTCAAGGGTAGCATAGCTTTAAGCGATAACTTAAATTGACAAGTGGCTCGAGTACTTTATTTTTATAAAATTTCAAGGTTTTATGACGCTCCAGTAAAAAGTTACAAGTATCTGTATGTTGCAAACTTTGATAGGTATAGGATGCACCGTATAAAAGTTAGGGCCATTTGAAGTTTTATCAGTGTTTGATTTGGGACTCAAGGGGTAGCAAAGCTTTGAGCGATAGCTTAAATTGACAAGAGGCTTGAGTACTTTATTGTTACAAAATTTATGACGCACCAGTTACAAGGTTTTATGACGCACCAGTAAAAAGTTACAAGCATCTGTATGTTGCAAACTTTGATAGGTATAGGATGCACCGTATAAAATTTAGGGCCATTTAAAGTTTTATCAGTGTTTGATTTGGGACTCAAGGGCAGCTTAGCTTTGAGCGATAGCTTAAATTGACAAGAGGCTCGAGTACTTTACTGTTACAAAATTTCAAGGTTTTATAACGCTCCAGTAAAAAGTTACAAGCAATTGTATGTTGCAAACTTTGATAGGTGTAGGACGTTCCGAAGTTAGGGCCATTTGAAGATTTATCAGTGTTTGATTTGGGACTCAAGGGTAGCATAGCTTTGAGCGATAACTTAAATTGACAAGAGGCTCGAGTACTTTATTGTTACAAAATTTGAAGGTTTTATGACGCTCCAGTAAAAAGTTACAAGCATCTGTATGTTGCAAACTTTGATAGGTATAGGATGCACCGTATAAAAGTTAGGGACATTTGAAGTTTTATCAGTGTTTGATTTGGGACTCAAGGGTAGCATAGCTTTAAGCGATAACTTAAATTGACAAGAGGCTCGAGTACTTTATTTTTATAAAATTTCAAGGTTTTATGACGCTTCAGTAAAAAGTTACAAGCATCTGTATGTTGCAAACTTTGATAGGTATAGGATGCACCGTATAAAAGTTAGGGCCATTTGAAGTTTTATCAGTGTTTGATTTGGGACTCAAGGGTAGCTTAGCTTTGAGCGATAGCTTAAATTGACAAGAGGCTCGAGTACTTTATTGTTACAAAATTTTAAGGTTTTTTAACTCTCCAGTAAAAAGTTACAAGCATTTGTATGTTGCAAACTCTGATAGGTATAGGATGCACCGTATAAAATTTAGGGCCATTTAAAGTTTTATCAGTGTTTGATTTGGGACTCAAGGGTAGCTTAGCTTTGAGCGATAGCTTAAATTGACAAGAGGCTCGAGTACTTTATTGTTACAAAATTTTAAGGTTTTTTAACTCTCCAGTAAAAAGTTACAAGCATTTGTATGTTGCAAACTCTGATAGGTATAGGATGCACCGTATAAAATTTAGGGCCATTTAAAGTTTTATCAGTGTTTGATTTGGGACTCAAGGGTAGCTTAGCTTTGAGCGATAGCTTAAATTGACAAGAGGCTCGAGTACTTTATTGTTACAAAATTTCAAGGTTTTATAACGCTAAAGTAAAAAGTTACAAGCATTTGTATGTTGCAAACTTTGATAGGTATTGGATGCACTGTATAAAAGTTAGGGCCATTTGAAGTTTTATCAGTGTTTGATTTGGGACTCAAGGGTAGCTTAGCTTTGAGCGATATCTTAAATTGACAAGAGGCTCGAGTACTTTATTGTTACAAAATTTATGACGCACCAGTTACAAGGTTTTATGACGCACCAGTAAAAAGTTACAAGCATCTGTATGTTGCAAACTTTGATAGGTATAGGATGCACCGTATAAAATTTAGGGCCATTTAAAGTTTTATCAGTGTTTGATTTGGGACTCAAGGGCAGCTTAGCTTTGAGCGATAGCTTAAATTGACAAGAGGCTCGAGTACTTTACTGTTACAAAATTTCAAGGTTTTATAACGCTCCAGTAAAAAGTTACAAGCAATTGTATGTTGCAAACTTTGATAGGTGTAGGACGTTCCGAAGTTAGGGCCATTTGAAGATTTATCAGTGTTTGATTTGGGACTCAAGGGTAGCATAGCTTTGAGCGATAACTTAAATTGACAAGAGGCTCGAGTACTTTATTGTTACAAAATTTGAAGGTTTTATGACGCTCCAGTAAAAAGTTACAAGCATCTGTATGTTGCAAACTTTGATAGGTATAGGATGCACCGTATAAAAGGTAGGGACATTTAAAGTTTTATCAGTGTTTGATTTGGGACTCAAGGGTAGCATAGCTTTAAGCGATAACTTAAATTGACAAGAGGCTCGAGTACTTTATTTTTATAAAATTTCAAGGTTTTATGACGCTTCAGTAAAAAGTTACAAGCATCTGTATGTTGCAAACTTTGATAGGTATAGGATGCACCGTATAAAAGTTAGGGCCATTTGAAGTTTTATCAGTGTTTGATTTGGGACTCCAGGGTAGCATAGCTTTGAGCGATAGCTTAAATTGACAAAAGGCTCGAGTACTTTATTGTTACAAAATTTCAAGGTTTTATGACGCTCCAGTAAAAAGTTACAAGCATTTGTATGTTGCAAACTCTGATAGGTATAGGATGCACCTTATAAAATTTAGGGCCATTTAAAGTTTTATCAGTGTTTGATTTGGGACTCAAGGGTAGCTTAGCTTTGAGCGATAGCTTAAATTGACAAGAGGCTCGAGTACTTTATTGTTACAAAATTTTAATGTTTTCTAACTCTCCAGTAAAAAGTTACAAGCAATTGTATGTTGCAAACTTTGATAGGTGTAGGACGTTCCGAAGTTAGGGCCATTTGAAGTTTTATCAGTGTTTGATTTGGGACTCAAGGGTAGCATAGCTTTGAGCGATAACTTAAATTGACAAGAGGCTCGAGTACTTTATTGTTACAAAATTTGAAGGTTTTATGACGCTCCAGTAAAAAGTTACAAGCATCTGTATGTTGCAAACTTTGATAGGTATATGATGCACCGTATAAAAGTTAGGGCCATTTGAAGTTTTATCAGTGTCTGATTTGGGACTCAAGGGTAGCATAGCTTTGAGCGATAGCTTAAATTGACAAGAGGCTCGAGAACTTTATTGTTACAAAATTTATGACGCACCAGTTACAAAGTAAAAAGTTACAAGCATCTGTATGTTGCAAACTTTGATAGGTATAGGATGCACCGTATAAAAGTTAGGGCCAGTTGAAGTTTTATCAGTGTTTGATTTGGGACTCAAGGGTAGCTTAGCTTTGAGCGATAGCTTAAATTGACAAGAGGCTCGAGTACTTTATTGTTACAAAATTTTAAGGTTTTTTAACTCTCCAGTAAAAAGTTACAAGCATTTGTATGTTGCAAACTCTGATAGGTATAGGATGCACCGTATAAAAGTTAGGGCCATTTGAAGTTTTATCAGTGTCTGATTTGGGACTCAAGGGTAGCATAGCTTTAAGCGATAACTTAAATTGACAAGTGGCTCGAGTACTTTATTTTTATAAAATTTCAAGGTTTTATGACGCTCCAGTAAAAAGTTACAAGCATCTGTATGTTGCAAACTTTGATAGGTATAGGATGCACCGTATAAAATTTAGGGCCATTTAAAGTTTTATCAGTGTTTGATTTGGGACTCAAGGGCAGCTTAGCTTTGAGCGATAGCTTAAATTGACAAGAGGCTCGAGTACTTTACTGTTACAAAATTTCAAGGTTTTATAACGCTCCAGTAAAAAGTTACAAGCAATTGTATGTTGCAAACTTTGATAGGTGTAGGACGTTCCGAAGTTAGGGCCATTTGAAGATTTATCAGTGTTTGATTTGGGACTCAAGGGTAGCATAGCTTTGAGCGATAACTTAAATTGACAAGAGGCTCGAGTACTTTATTGTTACAAAATTTGAAGGTTTTATAACGCTCCAGTAAAAAGTTACAAGCATCTGTATGTTGCAAACTTTGATAGGTATAGGATGCACCGTATAAAAGTTAGGGAAATTTGAAGTTTTATCAGTGTTTGATTTGGGACTCAAGGGTAGCATAGCTTTAAGCGATAACTTAAATTGACAAGAGGCTCGAGTACTTTATTTTTATAAAATTTCAAGGTTTTATGACGCTTCAGTAAAAAGTTACAAGCATCTGTATGTTGCAAACTTTGATAGGTATAGGATGCACCGTATAAAAGTTAGGGCCATTTGAAGTTTTATCAGTGTTTGATTTGGGACTCAAGGGTAGCATAGCTTTGAGCGATAGCTTAAATTGACAAGAGGCTCGAGTACTTTATTGTTACAAAATTTATGACGCACCAGTTACAAGGTTTTATGACGCACCAGTAAAAAGTTACAAGCATCTGTATGCTGCAAACTTTGATAGGTATAGGATGCACCGTATAAAAGTTAGGGCCATTTGAAGTTTTATCAGTGTTTGATTTGGGACTCAAGGGTAGCATAGCTTTGAGCGATAGCTTAAATTGACAAGAGGCTCGAGTACTTTATTGTTACAAAATTTATGACGTACCAGTTACAAGGTTTTATGACGCACCAGTAAAAAGTTACAAGCATCTGTATGTTGCAAACTTTGATAGGTATAGGATGCACCGTATAAAAGTTAGGGCCATTTGAAGTTTTATCAGTGTTTGATTTGGGACTCAAGGGTAGCATAGCTTTGAGCGATAGCTTAAATTGACAAGAGGCTCGAGTACTTTATTGTTACAAAATTTGAAGGTTTTATGACGCTCCAGTAAAAAGTTACAAGCATCTGTATGTTGGAAACTTTGATAGGTATAGGATGCACCGTATAAAAGTTAGGGACATTTGAAGTTTTATCAGTGTTTGATTTGGGACTCAAGGGTAGCATAGCTTTAAGCGATAACTTAAATTGACAAGAGGCTCGAGTACTTTATTTTTATAAAATTTCAAGGTTTTATGACGCTCCAGTAAAAAGTTACAAGCATCTGTATGTTGCAAACTTTGATAGGTATAGGATGCACCGTATAAAAGTTAGGGCCATTTGAAGTTTTATCAGTGTTCGATTTGGGACTCAAGGGTAGCATAGCTTTGAGCGATAGCTGAAATTGACAAGAGGCTCGAGTACTTTATTGTTACAAAATTTCAAGGTTTTATGACGCTCCAGTAAAAAGTTACAAGCATTTGTATGTTGCAAACTCTGATAGGTATAGGATGCACCGTATAAAATTTAGGGCCATTTAAAGTTTTATCAGTGTTTGATTTGGGACTCAAGGGTAGCTTAGCTTTGAGCGATAGCTTAAATTGACAAGAGGCTCGAGTACTTTATTGTTACAAAATTTTAAGGTTTTCTAACTCTCCAGTAAAAAGTTACAAGCATTTGTATGTTGCAAACTCTGATAGGTATAGGATGCACCGTATAAAATTTAGGGCCATTTAAAGTTTTATCAGTGTTTGATTTGGGACTCAAGGGTAGCTTAGCTTTGAGCGATAGCTTAAATTGACAAGAGGCTCGAGTACTTTATTGTTACAAAATTTCAAGGTTTTATAACGCTCCAGTAAAAAGTTACAAGCATTTGTATGTTGCAAACTCTGATAGGTATAGGATGCACCGTATAAAATTTAGGGCCATTTAAAGTTTTATCAGTATTTGATTTGGGACTCAATGGTAGCTTAGCTTTAAGCGATAGCTTAAATTGACAAGAGGCTCTTGTACTTTATTTTTATAAAATTTTAAGGTTTTATGACGCTCCAGTAAAAAGTTACAAGCATCTGTATGTTGCAAACTTTGATAGGTATAGGATGCACCGTATAAAAGTTAGGGCCATTTGAAGTTTTATCAGTGTTTGATTTGGGACTCAAGGGTAGCATAGCTTTGAGCGATAGCTTAAATTGACAAGAGGCTCGAGTACTTTATTGTTACAAAATTTTAAGGTTTTATGACGCTCCAGTAAAAAGTTACAAGCATCTGTATGTTGCAAACTTTGATAGGTATAGGATGCACCGTATAAAAGTTAGGGCCATTTGAAGTTTTATCAGTGTTTGATTTGGGACTCAAGGGTAGCATAGCTTTGAGCGATAGCTTAAATTGACAAGAGGCTCGAGTACTTTATTGTTACAAAATTTCAAGGTTTTATGCCGCTCCAGTAAAAAGTTACAAGCATTTGTACGTTGCAAACTCTGATAGGTATAGGATGCCCCGTATAAAATTTAGGGCCATTTAAAGTTTTATCAGTGTTTGATTTGGGACTCAAGGGTAGCTTAGCTTTGAGCGATAGCTTAAATTGACAAGAGGCTCGAGTACTTTATTGTTACAAAATTTTAAGGTTTTTTAACTCTCCAGTAAAAAGTTACAAGTATTTGTATGTTGCAAACTCTGATAGGTATAGGATGCACCGTATAAAATTTAGGGCCATTTAAAGCTTTATCAGTGTTTGATTTGGGACTCAAGGGTAGCTTAGCTTTGAGCGATAGCTTAAATTGACAAGAGGCTCGAGTACTTTATTGTTACAAAATTTCAAGGCTTTATAACGCTCCAGTAAAAAGTTACAAGCATTTGTATGTTGCAAACTTTGATAGGTATAGGATGCACTGTATAAAAGTTAGGGCCATTTAAAATTTTATCAGTGTTTGATTTGGGACTCAAGGGTAGCATAGCTTTGAGCGATAGCTTAAATTGAAAAGAGGCTCGAGTACTTTATTGTTACGAAATTTACAGGTTTTATGACGCTCCAGTAAAAAGTTACAAGCATTTGTACGTTGCAAACTTTGATAGGTGTAGGACGTACCGTATAGAAGTTAGGGCCATTTGAAGTTTTATCAGTGTTTGATTTGGGACTCAAGGGTAGCTTAGCTTTGAGCGATATCTTAAATTGACAAGAGGCTCGAGTACTTTATTGTTACAAAATTTCAAGGTTTTATAACACTCCAGTAAAAAGTTACAAGCATTTGTATGTTGCAAACTCTGATAGTTATAGGATGCACCGTATAAAATTTAGGGCCATTTAAAGTTTTATCAGTGTTTGATTTGGGACTCAAGGGTAGCTTAGCTTTAAGCGATAGCTTAAATTGACAAGACGCTTGAGTATTTTATTGTTACAAAATTTCAAGGTTTTATAACGCTCCAGTAAAAAGTTACAAGCAATTGTATGTTGCAAACTTTGATAGGTGTAGGACGTTCCGAAGTTAGGGCCGTTTGAAGTTTTATCAGTATTTGATTTGGGACTCAAGGGTAGCATAGCTTTGAGCGATAACTTAAATTGACAAGAGGCTCGAGTACTTTATTGTTACAAAATTTGAAGGTTTTATGACGCTCCAGTAAAAAGTTACAAGCATCTGTATGTTGCAAACTTTGATAGGAATAGGATGCACCATATAAAAGTTAGGGCCATTTGAAGTTTTATCAGTGTCTGATTTGGGACTCAAGGGTAGCATAGCTTTAAGCGATAACTTAAATTGACAAGTGGCTCGAGTACTTTATTTTTATAAAATTTCAAGGTTTTATGACGCTCCTGTAAAAAGTTACAAGCATCTGTATGTTGCAAACTTTGATAGGTATAGGATGCACCGTATAAAAGTTAGGGCCATTTGAAGTTTTATCAGTGTTTGATTTGGGACTCAAGGGTAGCATAGCTTTGAGCGGTAGCTTAAATTGACAAGAGGCTTGAGTACTTTATTGTTACAAAATTTATGACGCACCAGTTACAAGGTTTTATGACGCACCAGTAAAAAGTTACAAGCATCTGTATGTTGCAAACTTTGATAGATATAGGATGCACCGTATAAAATTTAGGGCCATTTAAAGTTTTATCAGTGTTTGATTTGGGACTCAAGGGCAGCTTAGCTTTGAGGGATAGCTTAAATTGACAAGAGGCTCGAGTACTTTACTGTTACAAAATTTCAAGGTTTTATAACGCTCCAGTAAAAAGTTACAAGCAATTGTATGTTGCAAACTTTGATAGGTGTAGGACGTTCCGAAGTTAGGGCCATTTGAAGATTTATCAGTGTTTGATTTGGGACTCAAGGGTAGCATAGCTTTGAGCGATAACTTAAATTGACAAGAGGCTCGAGTACTTTATTGTTACAAAATTTGAAGGTTTTATGACGCTCCAGTAAAAAGTTACAAGCATCTGTATGTTGCAAACTTTGATAGGTATAGGATGCACCGTATAAAAGTTAGGGCCATTTGAAGTTTTATCAGTGTTTGATTTGGGACTCAAGGGTAGCATAGCTTTAAGCGATAACTTAAATTGACAAGAGGCTCGAGTACTTTATTTTTATAAAATTTCAAGGTTTTATGACGCTCCAGTAAAAAGTTACAAGCATCTGTATGTTGCAAACTTTGATAGGTATAGGATGCACCGTATAAAAGTTAGGGCCATTTGAAGTTTTATCAGTGTTTGATTTGGGACTCAAGGGTAGCATAGCTTTGAGCGATAGCTTAAATTGACAAGAGGCTCGAGTACTTTATTGTTACAAAATTTATGACGCACCAGTTACAAGGTTTTATGACGCACCAGTAAAAAGTTACAAGCATCTGTATGTTGCAAACTTTGATAGGTATAGGATGCACCGTATAAAAGTTAGGGCCATTTGAAGTTTTATCAGTGTTTGATTTGGGACTCAAGGGTAGCATAGCTTTGAGCGATAGCTTAAATTGACAAGAGGCTCGAGTACTTTATTGTTAAAAAATTTATGACGTACCAGTTACAAGGTTTTATGACGCACCAGTAAAAAGTTACAAGCATCTGTATGTTGCAAACTTTGATAGGTATAGGATGCACCGTATAAAAGTTAGGGCCATTTGAAGTTTTATCAGTGTTTGATTTGGGACTCAAGGGTAGCATAGCTTTGAGCGATAGCTTAAATTGACAAGAGGCTCGAGTAGTTTATTGTTACAAAATTTCAAGGTTTTATGACGCTCCAGTAAAAAGTTACAAGCATTTGTATTTTGCAAACTCTGATAGGTATTGTATGCACCGTATAAAATTTAGGGCCATTTGAAGTTTTATCAGTGTTTGATTTGGGACTCAAGGGTAGCTTAGCTTTGAGCGATAGCTTAAATTGACAAGAGGCTCGAGTACTTTATTGTTACAAAATTTCAAGGTTTTCTAACGCTCCAGTAAAAAGTTACAAGCATTTGTATGTTGCAAACTCTGATAGGTATAGGATGCACCGTATAAAATTTAGGGCCATTTAAAGTTTTATCAGTGTTTGATTTGGGACTCAAGGGTAGCTTAGCTTTGAGCGATAGCTTAAATTGACAAGAGGCTCCAGTACTTTATTGTTACAAAATTTATGACGTACCAGTTACAAGATTTTATGACGCACCAGTAAAAAGTTACAAGCATCTGTATGTTGCAAACTTTGATAGGTATAGGATGCACAGTATAAAAGTTAGGGCCATTTGAAGTTTTATCAGTGTTTGATTTGGGACTCAAGGGTAGCATAGCTTTGAGCGATAGCTTAAATTGACAAGAGGCTCGAGTACTTTATTGTTACAAAATTTCAAGGTTTTATGACGCTCCAGTAAAAAGATACAAGCATTTGTATGTTGCAAACTCTGATAGGTATAGGATGCACCGTATAAAATTTAGGGCCATTTAAAGTTTTATCAGTGTTTGATTTGGGACTCAAGGGTAGCTTAACTTTGAGCGATAGCTTAAATTGACAAGAGGCTCGAGTACTTTATTGTTACAAAATTTCAAGGTTTTATAACGCTCCAGTAAAAAGTTACAAGCATTTGTATGTTGCAAACTTTGATAGGTATAGGATGCACCGTATAAAATTTAGGGCCATTTAAAGTTTTATCAGTGTTTGATTTGGGACTCAAGGGTAGCTTAGCTTTGAGCGATAGCTTAAATTGACAAGAGGCTCGAGTACTTTATTGTTACAAAATTTATGACGCACCAGTTACAAGGTTTTATGACGCACCAGTAAAAAGTTACAAGCATCTGTATGTTGCAAACTTTGATAGGTATAGGATGCACCGTACAAAAGTTAGGGCCATTTGAAGTTTTATCAGTGTTTGATTTGGGACTCAAGGGTAGCATAGCTTTGAGCGATAGCTTAAATTGACAAGAGGCTCGAGTACTTTATTGTTACAAAATTTATGACGTACCAGTTACAAGGCTTTATGACGCACCAGTAAAAAGTTACAAGCATCTGTATGTTGCAAACTTTGATAGGTATAGGATGCACCGTATAAAAGTTAGGGCCATTTGAAGTTTTATCAGTGTTTGATTTGGGACTCAAGGGTAGCATAGCTTTGAGCGATAACTTAAATTGACAAGAGGCTCGAGTACTTTATTGTTACAAAATTTGAAGGTTTTATGACGCTCCAGTAAAAAGTTACAAGCATCTGTATGTTGCAAACTTTGATAGGAATAGGATGCACCGTATAAAAGTTAGGGCCATTTGAAGTTTTATCAGTGTCTGATTTGGGACTCAAGGGTAGCATAGCTTTAAGCGATAACTTAAATTGACAAGTGGCTCGAGTACTTTATTTTTATAAAATTTCAAGGTTTTATGACGCTCCAGTAAAAAGTTACAAGCATCTGTATGTTGCAAACTTTGATAGGTATAGGATGCACCGTATAAAAGTTAGGGCCATTTGAAGTTTTATCAGTGTTTGATTTGGGACTCAAGGGTAGCATAGCTTTGAGCGGTAGCTTAAATTGACAAGAGGCTTGAGTACTTTATTGTTACAAAATTTATGACGCACCAGTTACAAGGTTTTATGACGCACCAGTAAAAAGTTACAAGCATCTGTATGTTGCAAACTTTGATAGGTATAGGATGCACCGTATAAAATTTAGGGCCATTTAAAGTTTTATCAGTGTTTGATTTGGGACTCAAGGGCAGCTTAGCTTTGAGGGATAGCTTAAATTGACAAGAGGCTCGAGTACTTTATTGTTACAAAATTTATGACGCACCAGTTACAAGGTTTTATGACGCACCAGTAAAAAGTTACAAGCATCTGTATGTTGCAAACTTTGATAGGTATAGGATGCACCGTATAAAAGTTAGGGCCATTTGAAGTTTTATCAGTGTTTGATTTGGGACTCAAGGGTAGCATAGCTTTGAGCGATAGCTTAAATTGACAAGAGGCTCGAGTACTTTATTGTTAAAAAATTTATGACGTACCAGTTACAAGGTTTTATGACGCACCAGTAAAAAGTTACAAGCATCTGTATGTTGCAAACTTTGATAGGTATAGGATGCACCGTATAAAAGTTAGGGCCATTTGAAGTTTTATCAGTGTTTGATTTGGGACTCAAGGGTAGCATAGCTTTGAGCGATAGCTTAAATTGACAAGAGGCTCGAGTAGTTTATTGTTACAAAATTTCAAGGTTTTATGACGCTCCAGTAAAAAGTTACAAGCATTTGTATTTTGCAAACTCTGATAGGTATTGTATGCACCGTATAAAATTTAGGGCCATTTAAAGTTTTATCAGTGTTTGATTTGGGACTCAAGGGTAGCTTAGCTTTGAGCGATAGCTTAAATTGACAAGAGGCTCGAGTACTTTATTGTTACAAAATTTCAAGGTTTTCTAACGCTCCAGTAAAAAGTTACAAGCATTTGTATGTTGCAAACTCTGATAGGTATAGGATGCACCGTATAAAATTTAGGGCCATTTAAAGTTTTATCAGTGTTTGATTTGGGACTCAAGGGTAGCTTAGCTTTGAGCGATAGCTTAAATTGACAAGAGGCTCCAGTACTTTATTGTTACAAAATTTATGACGTACCAGTTACAAGATTTTATGACGCACCAGTAAAAAGTTACAAGCATCTGTATGTTGCAAACTTTGATAGGTATAGGATGCACAGTATAAAAGTTAGGGCCATTTGAAGTTTTATCAGTGTTTGATTTGGGACTCAAGGGTAGCATAGCTTTGAGCGATAGCTTAAATTGACAAGAGGCTCGAGTACTTTATTGTTACAAAATTTCAAGGTTTTATGACGCTCCAGTAAAAAGATACAAGCATTTGTATGTTGCAAACTCTGATAGGTATAGGATGCACCGTATAAAATTTAGGGCCATTTAAAGTTTTATCAGTGTTTGATTTGGGACTCAAGGGTAGCTTAACTTTGAGCGATAGCTTAAATTGACAAGAGGCTCGAGTACTTTATTGTTACAAAATTTCAAGGTTTTATAACGCTCCAGTAAAAAGTTACAAGCATTTGTATGTTGCAAACTTTGATAGGTATAGGATGCACCGTATAAAATTTAGGGCCATTTAAAGTTTTATCAGTGTTTGATTTGGGACTCAAGGGTAGCTTAGCTTTGAGCGATAGCTTAAATTGACAAGAGGCTCGAGTACTTTATTGTTACAAAATTTATGACGCACCAGTTACAAGGTTTTATGACGCACCAGTAAAAAGTTACAAGCATCTGTATGTTGCAAACTTTGATAGGTATAGGATGCACCGTACAAAAGTTAGGGCCATTTGAAGTTTTATCAGTGTTTGATTTGGGACTCAAGGGTAGCATAGCTTTGAGCGATAGCTTAAATTGACAAGAGGCTCGAGTACTTTATTGTTACAAAATTTATGACGTACCAGTTACAAGGCTTTATGACGCACCAGTAAAAAGTTACAAGCATCTGTATGTTGCAAACTTTGATAGGTATAGGATGCACCGTATAAAAGTTAGGGCCATTTGAAGTTTTATCAGTGTTTGATTTGGGACTCAAGGGTAGCATAGCTTTGAGCGATAGCTTAAATTGACAAGAGGCTCGAGTACTTTATTGTTAAAAAATTTATGACGTACCAGTTACAAGGTTTTATGACGCACCAGTAAAAAGTTACAAGCATCTGTATGTTGCAAACTTTGATAGGTATAGGATGCACCGTATAAAAGTTAGGGCCATTTGAAGTTTTATCAGTGTTTGATTTGGGACTCAAGGGTAGCATAGCTTTGAGCGATAGCTTAAATTGACAAGAGGCTCGAGTAGTTTATTGTTACAAAATTTCAAGGTTTTATGACGCTCCAGTAAAAAGTTACAAGCATTTGTATTTTGCAAACTCTGATAGGTATTGTATGCACCGTATAAAATTTAGGGCCATTTAAAGTTTTATCAGTGTTTGATTTGGGACTCAAGGGTAGCTTAGCTTTGAGCGATAGCTTAAATTGACAAGAGGCTCGAGTACTTTATTGTTACAAAATTTCAAGGTTTTCTAACGCTCCAGTAAAAAGTTACAAGCATTTGTATGTTGCAAACTCTGATAGGTATAGGATGCACCGTATAAAATTTAGGGCCATTTAAAGTTTTATCAGTGTTTGATTTGGGACTCAAGGGTAGCTTAGCTTTGAGCGATAGCTTAAATTGACAAGAGGCTCCAGTACTTTATTGTTACAAAATTTATGACGTACCAGTTACAAGATTTTATGACGCACCAGTAAAAAGTTACAAGCATCTGTATGTTGCAAACTTTGATAGGTATAGGATGCACAGTATAAAAGTTAGGGCCATTTGAAGTTTTATCAGTGTTTGATTTGGGACTCAAGGGTAGCATAGCTTTGAGCGATAGCTTAAATTGACAAGAGGCTCGAGTACTTTATTGTTACAAAATTTCAAGGTTTTATGACGCTCCAGTAAAAAGATACAAGCATTTGTATGTTGCAAACTCTGATAGGTATAGGATGCACCGTATAAAATTTAGGGCCATTTAAAGTTTTATCAGTGTTTGATTTGGGACTCAAGGGTAGCTTAACTTTGAGCGATAGCTTAAATTGACAAGAGGCTCGAGTACTTTATTGTTACAAAATTTCAAGGTTTTATAACGCTCCAGTAAAAAGTTACAAGCATTTGTATGTTGCAAACTTTGATAGGTATAGGATGCACCGTATAAAATTTAGGGCCATTTAAAGTTTTATCAGTGTTTGATTTGGGACTCAAGGGTAGCTTAGCTTTGAGCGATAGCTTAAATTGACAAGAGGCTCGAGTACTTTATTGTTACAAAATTTATGACGCACCAGTTACAAGGTTTTATGACGCACCAGTAAAAAGTTACAAGCATCTGTATGTTGCAAACTTTGATAGGTATAGGATGCACCGTACAAAAGTTAGGGCCATTTGAAGTTTTATCAGTGTTTGATTTGGGTCTCAAGGGTAGCATAGCTTTGAGCGATAGCTTAAATTGACAAGAGGCTCGAGTACTTTATTGTTACAAAATTTATGACGTACCAGTTACAAGGCTTTATGACGCACCAGTAAAAAGTTACAAGCATCTGTATGTTGCAAACTTTGATAGGTATAGGATGCACCGTATAAAAGTTAGGGCCATTTGAAGTTTTATCAGTGTTTGATTTGGGACTCAAGGGTAGCATAGCTTTGAGCGATAACTTAAATTGACAAGAGGCTCGAGTACTTTATTGTTACAAAATTTGAAGGTTTTATGACGCTCCAGTAAAAAGTTACAAGCATCTGTATGTTGCAAACTTTGATAGGAATAGGATGCACCGTATAAAAGTTAGGGCCATTTGAAGTTTTATCAGTGTCTGATTTGGGACTCAAGGGTAGCATAGCTTTAAGCGATAACTTAAATTGACAAGTGGCTCGAGTACTTTATTTTTATAAAATTTCAAGGTTTTATGACGCTCCAGTAAAAAGTTACAAGCATCTGTATGTTGCAAACTTTGATAGGTATAGGATGCACCGTATAAAAGTTAGGGCCATTTGAAGTTTTATCAGTGTTTGATTTGGGACTCAAGGGCAGCTTAGCTTTGAGGGATAGCTAAAATTGACAAGAGGCTCGAGTACTTTACTGTTACAAAATTTCAAGGTTTTATAACGCTCCAGTAAAAAGTTACAAGCAATTGTATGTTGCAAACTTTGATAGGTGTAGGACGTTCCGAAGTTAGGGCCATTTGAAGATTTATCAGTGTTTGATTTGGGACTCAAGGGTAGCATAGCTTTGAGCGATAACTTAAATTGACAAGAGGCTCGAGTACTTTATTGTTACAAAATTTGAAGGTTTTATGACGCTCCAGTAAAAAGTTACAAGCATCTGTATGTTGCAAACTTTGATAGGTATAGGATGCACCGTATAAAAGTTAGGGCCATTTGAAGTTTTATCAGTGTTTGATTTGGGACTCAAGGGTAGCATAGCTTTAAGCGATAACTTAAATTGACAAGAGGCTCGAGTACTTTATTTTTATAAAATTTCAAGGTTTTATGACGCTCCAGTAAAAAGTTACAAGCATCTGTATGTTGCAAACTTTGATAGGTATAGGATGCACCGTATAAAAGTTAGGGCCATTTGAAGTTTTATCAGTGTTTGATTTGGGACTCAAGGGTAGCATAGCTTTGAGCGATAGCTTAAATTGACAAGAGGCTCGAGTACTTTATTGTTACAAAATTTATGACGCACCAGTTACAAGGTTTTATGACGCACCAGTAAAAAGTTACAAGCATCTGTATGTTGCAAACTTTGATAGGTATAGGATGCACCGTATAAAAGTTAGGGCCATTTGAAGTTTTATCAGTGTTTGAATTGGGACTCAAGGGTAGCATAGCTTTGAGCGATAGCTTAAATTGACAAGAGGCTCGAGTACTTTATTGTTAAAAAATTTATGACGTACCAGTTAGAAGGCTTTATGACGCACCAGTAAAAAGTTACAAGCATCTGTATGTTGCAAACTTTGATAGGTATAGGATGCACCGTATAAAAGTTAGGGCCATTTGAAGTTTTATCAGTGTTTGATTTGGGACTCAAGGGTAGCATAGCTTTGAGCGATAGCTTAAATTGACAAGAGGCTCGAGTAGTTTATTGTTACAAAATTTCAAGGTTTTATGACGCTCCAGTAAAAAGTTACAAGCATTTGTATTTTGCAAACTCTGATAGGTATTGTATGCACCGTATAAAATTTAGGGCCATTTAAAGTTTTATCAGTGTTTGATTTGGGACTCAAGGGTAGCTTAGCTTTGAGCGATAGCTTAAATTGACAAGAGGCTCGAGTACTTTATTGTTACAAAATTTCAAGGTTTTCTAATGCTCCAGTAAAAAGTTACAAGCATTTGTATGTTGCAAACTCTGATAGGTATAGGATGCACCGTATAAAATTTAGGGCCATTTAAAGTTTTATCAGTGTTTGATTTGGGACTCAAGGGTAGCTTAGCTATGAGCGATAGCTTAAATTGACAAGAGGCTCGAGTACTTTATTGTTACAAAATTTCAAGGTTTTATAACGCTCCAGTAAAAAGGTACAAGCATTTGTATGTTGCAAACTCTGATAGGTATAGGATGCACCGTATAAAATTTAGGGCCATTTTAAGTTTTATCAGTGCTTGATTTGGGACTCAAGGGTAGCTTAGCTTTGAGCGATAGCTTAAATTGACAAGAGGCTCGAGTACTTTATTGTTACAAAATTTATGACGCACCAGTTACAAGGTTTTATGACGCACCAGTAAAAAGTTACAAGCATCTGTATGTTGCAAACTTTGATAGGTATAGGATGCACCGTACAAAAGTTAGGGCCATTTGAAGTTTTATCAGTGTTTGATTTGGGACTCAAGGGTAGCATAGCTTTGAGCGATAGCTTAAATTGACAAGAGGCTCGAGTACTTTATTGTTACAAAATTTATGACGTACCAGTTACAAGGCTTTATGACGCACCAGTAAAAAGTTACAAGCATCTGTATGTTGCAAACTTTGATAGGTATAGGATGCACCGTATAAAAGTTAGGGCCATTTGAAGTTTTATCAGTGTTTGATTTGGGACTCAAGGGTAGCATAGCTTTGAGCGATAACTTAAATTGACAAGAGTCTCGAGTACTTTATTGTTACAAAATTTGAAGGTTTTATGACGCTCCAGTAAAAAGTTGCAAGCATCTGTATGTTGCAAACTTTGATAGGTATAGGATGCACCGTATAAAAGTTAGGGCCATTTGAAGTTTTATCAGTGTTTGATTTGGGACTCAAGGGTAGCATAGCTTTGAGCGATAGCTTAAATTGACAAGAGGCTCGAGTACTTTATTGTTACAAAATTTATGACGCACCAGTTACAAGGTTTTATGACGCACCAGTAAAAAGTTACAAGCATCTGTATGTTGCAAACTTTGATAGGTATAGGATGCACCGTATAAAAGTTAATGCCATTTGAAGTTTTATCAGTGTTTGATTTGGGACTCAAGGGTAGCATAGCTTTAAGCGATAGCTTAAATTGACAAGAGGCTCGAGTACTTTATTGTTACAAAATTTCAAGGTTTTATGACGCTCCAGTAAAAAGTTACAAGCATTTGTATGTTGCAAACTCTGATAGGTATTGGATGCACCGTATAAAATTTAGGGCCATTTAAAGTTTTATCAGTGTTTGATTTGAGACTCAAGGGTAGCTTAGCTTTGAGCGATAGCTTAAATTGACAAGAGGCTCGAGTACTTTATTGTTACAAAATTTCAAGGTTTTCTGACGCTCCAGTAAAAAGTTACAAGCATTTGTATGTTGCAAACTCTGATAGGTATAGGATGCACCGTATAAAATTTAGGGCCATTTAAAGTTTTATCAGTGTTTGATTTGGGACTCAAGGGTAGCTTAGCTTTGAGCGATAGCTTAAATTGACAAGAGGCTCCAGTACTTTATTGTTACAAAATTTATGACGTACCAGTTACAAGATTTTATGACGCACCAGTAAAAAGTTACAAGCATCTGTATGTTGCAAACTTTGATAGGTATAGGATGCACAGTATAAAAGTTAGGGCCATTTGAAGTTTTATCAGTGTTTGATTTGGGACTCAAGGGTAGCATAGCTTTGAGCGATAGCTTAAATTGACAAGAGGCTCGAGTACTTTATTGTTACAAAATTTCAAGGTTTTATGACGCTCCAGTAAAAAGATACAAGCATTTGTATGTTGCAAACTCTGATAGGTATAGGATGCACCGTATAAAATTTAGGGCCATTTAAAGTTTTATCAGTGTTTGATTTGGGACTCAAGGGTAGCTTAGCTTTGAGCTATAGCTTAAATTGACAAGAGGCTCGAGTACTTTATTGTTACAAAATTTCAAGTTTTTATAACGCTCCAGTAAAAAGTTACAAGCATTTGTATGTTGCAAACTTTGATAGGTATAGGATGCACCGTATAAAATTTAGGGCCATTTAAAGTTTTATCAGTGTTTGATTTGGGACTCAAGGGTAGCTTAGCTTTGAGCGATAGCTTAAATTGACAAGAGGCTCGAGTACTTTATTGTTACAAAATTTCAAGGTTTTATAACGCTCCAGTAAAAAGTTACAAGCATTTGTATGTTGCAAACTCTTATAGGTATAGGATGCACCGTATAAAATTTAGGGCCATTTAAAGTTTTATCAGTGTTTGATTTGGGACTCAAGGGTAGCTTCGCTTTGAGCGATAGCTTAAATTGACAAGAGGCTCGAGTACTTTATTGTTACAAAATTTATGACGCACCAGTTACAAGGTTTTATGACGCACCAGTAAAAAGTTACAAGCATTTGTATGTTGCAAACTTTGAAAGGTATAGGATGCACCGTACAAAAGTTAGGGCCATTTGAAGTTTTATCAGTGTTTGATTTGGGACTCAAGGGTAGCATAGCTTTGAGCGATAGCTTAAATTGACAAGAGGCTCGAGTACTTTATTGTTACAAAATTTATGACGTACCAGTTACAAGGCTTTATGACGCACCAGTAAAAAGTTACAAGCATCTGTATGTTGCAAACTTTGATATGTATAGGATGCACCGTATAAAAGTTAGGGCCATTTTAAGTTTTATCAGTGTTTGATTTGGGACTCAAGGGTAGCATAGCTTTGAGCGATAACTTAAATTGACAAGAGGCTCGAGTACTTTATTGTTACAAAATTTCAAGGTTTTCTAACGCTCCAGTAAAAAGTTACAAGCATTTGTATGTTGCAAACTCTGATAGGTATAGGATGCACCGTATAAAATTTAGGGCCATTTAAAGTTTTATCAGTGTTTGATTTGGGACTCAAGGGTAGCTTAGCTTTGAGCGATAGCTTAAATTGACAAGAGGCTCCAGTACTTTATTGTTACAAAATTTATGACGTACCAGTTACAAGATTTTATGACGCACCAGTAAAAAGTTACAAGCATCTGTATGTTGCAAACTTTGATAGGTATAGGATGCACCGTATAAAAGTTAGGGCCATTTGAAGTTTTATCAGTGTTTGATTTGGGACTCAAGGGTAGCATAGCTTTGAGCGATAGCTTAAATTGACAAGAGGCTCGAGTACTTTATTGTTACAAAATTTCAAGGTTTTATGACGCTCCAGTAAAAAGATACAAGCATTTGTATGTTGCAAACTCTGATAGGTATAGGATGCACCGTATAAAATTTAGGGCCATTTAAAGTTTTATCAGTGTTTGATTTGGGACTCAAGGGTAGCTTAGCTTTGAGCTATAGCTTAAATTGACAAGAGGCTCGAGTACTTTATTGTTACAAAATTTCAAGTTTTTATGACGCTCCAGTAAAAAGTTACAAGCATTTGTATGTTGCAAACTTTGATAGGTATAGGATGCACCGTATAAAATTTAGGGCCATTTAAAGTTTTATCAGTGTTTGATTTGGGACTCAAGGGTAGCTTAGCTTTGAGCGATAGCTTAAATTGACAAGAGGCTCGAGTACTTTATTGTTACAAAATTTCAAGGTTTTATAACGCTCCAGTAAAAAGTTACAAGCATTTGTATGTTGCAAACTCTTATAGGTATAGGATGCACCGTATAAAATTTAGGGCCATTTAAAGTTTTATCAGTGTTTGATTTGGGACTCAAGGGTAGCTTCGCTTTGAGCGATAGCTTAAATTGACAAGAGGCTCGAGTACTTTATTGTTACAAAATTTATGACGCACCAGTTACAAGGTTTTATGACGCACCAGTAAAAAGTTACAAGCATTTGTATGTTGCAAACTTTGAAAGGTATAGGATGCACCGTACAAAAGTTAGGGCCATTTGAAGTTTTATCAGTGTTTGATTTGGGACTCAAGGGTAGCATAGCTTTGAGCGATAGCTTAAATTGACAAGAGGCTCGAGTACTTTATTGTTACAAAATTTATGACGTACCAGTTACAAGGCTTTATGACGCACCAGTAAAAAGTTACAAGCATCTGTATGTTGCAAACTTTGATATGTATAGGATGCACCGTATAAAAGTTAGGGCCATTTTAAGTTTTATCAGTGTTTGATTTGGGACTCAAGGGTAGCATAGCTTTGAGCGATAACTTAAATTGACAAGAGGCTCGAGTACTTTATTGTTACAAAATTTTAAGGTTTTATGACGCTCCAGTAAAAAGTTACAAGCATCTGTATGTTGCAAACTTTGTTAGGTATAGGATGCACCGTATAAAAGTTAGGGCCATTTGAAGATTTATCAGTGTTTGATTTGGGACTCAAGGGTAACATAGCTTTGAGCGATAGCTTAAATTGACAAGAGGCTCGAGCACTTTATTGATACAAAATTTATGACGCACCAGTTACAAGGTTTTATGACGCACCAGTAAAAAGTTACAAGCATCTGTATGTTGCAAACTTTGATAGGTATAGGATGCACCGAATAAAAGTTAGGGCCATTTGAAGTTTTATCAGTGTTTGATTTGGGACTCAAGGGTAGCAAAGCTTTGAGCGATAGCTTAAATTGACAAGAGGCTCGAGTACTTTATTGTTACAAAATTTATGACGTACCAGTTACAAGGTTTCATGACGCTCCAGTAAAAAGTTACAAGCATCTGTATGTTGCAAACTTTGATAGGTATAGGATGCACCGTATAAAAGTTAGGGCCATTTGAAGTTTTATCAGTGTCTGATTTGGGACTCAAGGGTAGCATAGCTTTAAGCGATAACTTAAATTGACAAGAGGCTCGAGTACTTCATTTTTATAAAATTTCAAGGTTTTATGACGCTCCAGTAAAAAGTTACAAGCATCTGTATGTTGCAAACTTTGATAGGTATAGGATGCACCGTATAAAAGTTAGGGCCATTTGAAGTTTTATCAGTGTTTGATTTGGGACTCAAGGGTAGCATAGCTTTGAGCGATAGCTTAAATTGACAAGAGGCTCGAGTACTTTATTGTTACAAAATTTATGACGCATCAGTTACAAGGTTTTATGACGCACCAGTAAAAAGTTACAAGCATCTGTATGTTGCAAACTTTGATAGGTATAGGATGCACCGTATAAAAGTTAGGGCCATTTGAAGTTTTATCAGTGTTTGATTTGGGACTCAAGGGTAGCAAAGCTTTGAGCGATAGCTTAAATTGACAAGAGGCTCGAGTACTTTATTGTTACAAAATTTATGACGTACCAGTTACAAGGTTTTATGACGCACCAGTAAAAAGTTACAAGCATCTGTATGTTGCAAACTTTGATAGGTATAGGATGCACCGTATAAAAGTTAGGGCCATTTGAAGTTTTATCAGTGTTTGATTTGGGACTCAAGGGTAGCATAGCTTTGAGCGATAGCTTAAATTGACAAGAGGCTCGAGTAGTTTATTGTTACAAAATTTCAAGGTTTTATGAGGCTCCAGTAAAAAGTTACAAGCATTTGTATGTTGCAAACTCTGATAGGTATTGGATGCACCGTATAAAATTTAGGGCCATTTAAAGTTTTATCAATGTTTGATTTGGGACTCAAGGGTAGCTTAGCTTTGAGCGATAGCTTAAATTGACAAGAGGCTCGAGTACTTTATTGTTACAAAATTTCAAGGTTTTATAACGCTCCAGTAAAAAGTTACAAGCATTTGTATGTAGCAAACTTTGATAGGTATAGGATGCACCGTATACAATTTATGGCCATTTAAAGTTTTATCAGTGTTTGATTTGGGACTCAAGGGTAGCTTAGCTTTGAGCGATAGCTTAAATTGACAAGAGGCTCGAGTACTTTATTGTTACAAAATTTCAAGGTTTTATAACGCTCCAGTAAAAAGTTACAAGCATTTGTATGTTGCAAACTCTGATAGGTATAGGATGCAACGTATAAAATTTAGGGCCACTTAAAGTTTTATCAGTGTTTGATTTGGGACTCAAGGGTAGCTTAGCTTTGAGCGATAACTTAAATTGACAAGAGGCTCGAGTACTTCATTTTTATAAAATTTCAAGGTTTTGTGACGCTCCAGTAAAAAGTTACAAGCATCTGTATGTTGCAAACTTTGATAGGTATAGGATGCACCGTATAAAAGTTAGGGCCATTTGAAGTTTTATCAGTGTCTGATTTGGGACTCAAGGGTAGCATAGCTTTGAGCGATAGCTTAAATTGACAAGAGGCTCGAGTACTTTATTGTTACAAAATTTATGACGTACCAGTTACAAGGTTTTATGACGCACCAGTAAAAAGTTACAAGCATCTGTATGTTGCAAACTTTGATAGGTATAGGATGCACCGTATAAAAGTTAGGGCCATTTGAAGTTTTATCAGTGTTTGATTTGGGACTCAAGGGTAGCATAGCTTTGAGCGATAGCTTAAATTGACAAGAGGCTCGAGTAGTTTATTGTTACAAAATTTCAAGGTTTTATGACGCTCCAGTAAAAAGTTACAAGCATTTGTATGTTGCAAACTCTGATAGGTATTGGATGCACCGTATAAAATTTAGGGCCATTTAAAGTTTTATCAGTGTTTGATTTGGGACTCAAGGGTAGCATAGCTTTGAGCGATAGCTTAAATTGACAAGAGGCTCGAGTACTTTATTGTTACAAAATTTCAAGGTTTTATAACGCTCCAGTAAAAAGTTACAAGCATTTGTATGTAGCAAACTTTGATAGGTATAGGATGCACCGTATACAATTTATGGCCATTTAAAGTTTTATCAGTGTTTGATTTGGGACTCAAGGGTAGCTTAGCTTTGAGCGATAGCTTAAATTGACAAGAGGCTCGAGTACTTTATTGTTACAAAATTTCAAGGTTTTATAACGCTCCAGTAAAAAGTTACAAGCATTTGTATGTTGCAAACTCTGATAGGTATAGGATGCACCGTATAAAATTTAGGGCCATTTAAAGTTTTATCAGTGTTTGATTTGGGACTCAAGGGTAGCTTAGCTTTGAGCGATAGCTTAAATTGACAAGAGGCTCGAGTACTTTATTGTTACAAAATGTATGACGCACCAGTTACAAGGTTTTATGACGCACCAGTAAAAAGTTACAAGCATCTGTATGTTGCAAACTTTGATAGGTATAGGATGCACCGTATAAAATTTATGGCCATTTAAAGTTTTATCAGTGTTTGATTTGGGACTCAAGGGTAGCTTAGCTTTGAGCGATAACTTAAATTGACAAGAGGCTCGAGTAGTTTATTGTTACAAAATTTCAAGGTTTTATGACGCTCCAGTAAAAAGTTACAAGCATCTGTATGTTGCAAACTTTGATAGGTATAGGATGCACCGTATAAAAGTTAGGGCCATTTGAAGTTTTATCAGTGTTTGATTTGGGACTCAAGGGTAGCATAGCTTTGAGCGATAGCTTAAATTGACAAGAGGCTCGAGTAGTTTATTGTTACAAAATTTCAAGGTTTTATGACGCTCCAGTAAAAAGTTACAAGCATTTGTATGTTGCAAACTCTGATAGGTATTGGATGCACCGTATAAAAGTTAGGGCCATTTGAAGTTTTATCAGTGTTTGATTTGGGACTCAAGGGTAGCTTAGCTTTGAGCGATAGCTTAAATTGACAAGAGGCTCGAGTACTTTATTGTTACAAAATTTCAAGGTTTTATAACGCTCCAGTAAAAAGTTACAAGCATTTGTATGTAGCAAACTTTGATAGGTATAGGATGCACCGTATACAATTTATGGCCATTTAAAGTTTTATCAGTGTTTGATTTGGGACTCAAGGGTAGCTTAGCTTTGAGCGATAGCTTAAATTGACAAGAGGCTCGAGTACTTTATTGTTACAAAATTTCAAGGTTTTATAACGCTCCAGTAAAAAGTTACAAGCATTTGTATGTTGCAAACTCTGATAGGTATAGGATGCACCGTATAAAATTTAGGGCCATTTAAAGTTTTATCAGTGTTTGATTTGGGACTCAAGGGTAGCTTAGCTTTGAGCGATAACTTAAATTGACAAGAGGCTCGAGTACTTCATTTTTATAAAATTTCAAGGTTTTATGACGCTCCAGTAAAAAGTTACAAGAATCTGTATGTTGCAAACTTTGATAGGTATAGGATGCACCGTATAAAAGTTAGGGCCATTTGAAGTTTTATCAGTGTCTGATTTGGGACTCAAGGGTAGCATAGCTTTGAGCGATAGCTTAAATTGACAAGAGGCTCGAGTACTTCATTGTTACAAAATTTATGACGCATCAGTTACAAGGTTTTATGACGCACCAGTAAAAAGTTACAAGCATCTGTATGTTGCAAACTTTGATAGGTATAGGATGCACCGTATAAAAGTTAGGGCCATTTGAAGTTTTATCAGTGTTTGATTTGGGACTCAAGGGTAGCAAAGCTTTGAGCGATAGCTTAAATTGACAAGAGGCTCGAGTACTTTATTGTTACAAAATTTATGACGTACCAGTTACAAGGTTTTATGACGCACCAGTAAAAAGTTACAAGCATCTGTATGTTGCAAACTTTGATAGGTATAGGATGCACCGTATAAAAGTTAGGGCCATTTGAAGTTTTATCAGTGTTTGATTTGGGACTCAAGGGTAGCATAGCTTTGAGCGATAGCTTAAATAGACAAGAGGCTCGAGTAGTTTATTGTTACAAAATTTCAAGGTTTTATGACGCTCCAGTAAAAAGTTACAAGCATTTGTATGTTGCAAACTCTGATAGGTATTGGATGCACCGTATAAAATTTAGGGCCATTTAAAGTTTTATCAGTGTTTGATTTGGGACTCAAGGGTAGCTTAGCTTTGAGCGATAGCTTAAATTGACAAGAGGCTCGAGTACTTCATTGTTACAAAATTTATGACGCATCAGTTACAAGGTTTTATAACGCTCCAGTAAAAAGTTACAAGCATTTGTATGTTGCAAACTTTGATAGGTATAGGATGCACCGTATACAATTTATGGCCATTTAAAGTTTTATCAGTGTTTGATTTGGGACTCAAGGGTAGCTTAGCTTTGAGCGATAGCTTAAATTGACAAGAGTCTCGAGTACTTTATTGTTACAAAATTTCAAGGTTTTATAACGCTCCAGTAAAAAGTTACAAGCATTTGTATGTTGCAAACTCTGATAGGTATAGGATGCACCGTATAAAATTTAGGGCCATTTAAAGTTTTATCAGTGTTTGATTTGGGACTCAAGGGTAGCTTAGCTTTGAGCGATAGCTTAAATTGACAAGAGGCTCGAGTACTTTATTGTTACAAAATGTATGACGCACCAGTTACAAGGCTTTATGACGCACCAGTAAAAAGTTACAAGCATCTGTATGTTGCAAACTTTGATAGGTATAGGATGCACCGTATAAAATTTAGGGCCATTTAAAGTTTTATCAGTGTTTGATTTGGGACTCAAGGGTAGCTTAGCTTTGAGCGATAACTTAAATTGACAAGAGGCTCGAGTACTTCATTTTTATAAAATTTCAAGGTTTTGTGACGCTCCAGTAAAAAGTTACAAGCATCTGTATGTTGCAAACTTTGATAGGTATAGGATGCACCGTATAAAAGTTAGGGCCATTTGAAGTTTTATCAGTGTCTGATTTGGGACTCAAGGGTAGCATAGCTTTGAGCGATAGCTTAAATTGACAAGAGGCTCGAGTACTTTATTGTTACAAAATTTATGACGTACCAGTTACAAGGTTTTATGACGCACCAGTAAAAAGTTACAAGCATCTGTATGTTGCAAACTTTGATAGGTATAGGATGCACCGTATAAAAGTTAGGGCCATTTGAAGTTTTATCAGTGTTTGATTTGGGACTCAAGGGTAGCATAGCTTTGAGCGATAGCTTAAATTGACAAGAGGCTCGAGTAGTTTATTGTTACAAAATTTCAAGGTTTTATGACGCTCCAGTAAAAAGTTACAAGCATTTGTATGTTGCAAACTCTGATAGGTATTGGATGCACCGTATAAAATTTAGGGCCATTTAAAGTTTTATCAGTGTTTGATTTGGGACTCAAGGGTAGCTTAGCTTTGAGCGATAGCTTAAATTGACAAGAGGCTCGAGTACTTTATTGTTACAAAATTTCAAGGTTTTATAACGCTCCAGTAAAAAGTTACAAGCATTTGTATGTAGCAAACTTTGATAGGTATAGGATGCACCGTATACAATTTATGGCCATTTAAAGTTTTATCAGTGTTTGATTTGGGACTCAAGGGTAGCTTAGCTTTGAGCGATAGCTTAAATTGACAAGAGGCTCGAGTACTTTATTGTTACAAAATTTCAAGGTTTTATAACGCTCCAGTAAAAAGTTACAAGCATTTGTATGTTGCAAACTCTGATAGGTATAGGATGCACCGTATAAAATTTAGGGCCATTTAAAGTTTTATCAGTGTTTGATTTGGGACTCAAGGGTAGCTTAGCTTTGAGCGATAGCTTAAATTGACAAGAGGCTCGAGTACTTTATTGTTACAAAATGTATGACGCACCAGTTACAAGGTTTTATGACGCACCAGTAAAAAGTTACAAGCATCTGTATGTTGCAAACTTTGATAGGTATAGGATGCACCGTATAAAATTTAGGGCCATTTAAAGTTTTATCAGTGTTTGATTTGGGACTCAAGGGTAGCTTAGCTTTGAGCGATAACTTAAATTGACAAGAGGCTCGAGTAGTTTATTGTTACAAAATTTCAAGGTTTTATGACGCTCCAGTAAAAAGTTACAAGCATCTGTATGTTGCAAACTTTGATAGGTATAGGATGCACCGTATAAAAGTTAGGGCCATTTGAAGTTTTATCAGTGTTTGATTTGGGACTCAAGGGTAGCATAGCTTTGAGCGATAGCTTAAATTGACAAGAGGCTCGAGTAGTTTATTGTTACAAAATTTCAAGGTTTTATGACGCTCCAGTAAAAAGTTACAAGCATTTGTATGTTGCAAACTCTGATAGGTATTGGATGCACCGTATAAAATTTAGGGCCATTTAAAGTTTTATCAGTGTTTGATTTGGGACTCAAGGGTAGCTTAGCTTTGAGCGATAGCTTAAATTGACAAGAGGCTCGAGTACTTTATTGTTACAAAATTTCAAGGTTTTATAACGCTCCAGTAAAAAGTTACAAGCATTTGTATGTAGCAAACTTTGATAGGTATAGGATGCACCGTATACAATTTATGGCCATTTAAAGTTTTATCAGTGTTTGATTTGGGACTCAAGGGTAGCTTAGCTTTGCGCGATAGCTTAAATTGACAAGAGGCTCGAGTACTTTATTGTTACAAAATTTCAAGGTTTTATAACGCTCCAGTAAAAAGTTACAAGCATTTGTATGTTGCAAACTCTGATAGGTATAGGATGCACCGTATAAAATTTAGGGCCATTTAAAGTTTTATCAGTGTTTGATTTGGGACTCAAGGGTAGCTTAGCTTTGAGCGATAGCTTAAATTGACAAGAGGCTCGAGTACTTTATTGTTACAAAATTTCAAGGTTTTATAACGCTCCAGTAAAAAGTTAGAAACGTTTGTATGTTGCAAACTTTGATAGGTGTAGGTCGTACCGTATAGAAGTTAGGGCCATTTGAAGTTTTATCAGTGTTTGATTTGGGACTCAAGGGAAGCATAGCTTTAAGCGATAGCTTAAATTGACAAGAGGCTCGAGTACTTTATTATTACAAAATTTATGACGCACCAGTTACAAGGTTTCATGACGCACCAGTAAAAAGTTACAAGCATCTGTATGTTGCAAACTTTGATAGGTATAGGATGCACCGTATAAAAGTTAGGGCCATTCGAAGGTTTATCAGTGTTTGATTTGGGACTCAAGGGTAGCATAGCTTTGAGCGATAGCTTAAATTGACAAGAGGCTCCAGTACTTTATTGTTACAAAATTTCAAGGTTTTATGACGCTCCAGTAAAAAGTTACAAGCATTTGTATGTTGCAAACTCTGATAGGTATAGGATGCACCGTATAAAATTTAGGGCCATTTAAAGTTTTATCAGTGTTTGATTTGGGACTCAAGGGTAGCTTAGCTTTGAGCGATAGCTTAAATTGACAAGAGGCTCGAGTACTTTACTGTTACAAAATTTCAAGGTTTTATAACGCTCCAGTAAAAAGTTACAAGCAATTGTATGTTGCAAACTTTGATAGGTGTAGGACGTTCCGAAGTTAGGGCCATTTGAAGATTTATCAGTGTTTGATTTGGGACTCAAGGGTAGCAAAGCTTTGAGCGATAGCTTAAATTGACAAGAGGCTCGAGTACTTTATTGTTACAAAATTTATGACGTACCAGTTACAAGGTTTTATGACGCACCAGTAAAAAGTTACAAGCATCTGTATGTTGCAAACTTTGATAGGTATAGGATTCACCGTATAAAAGTTAGGGCCATTTGAAGTTTTATCAGTGTTTGATTTGGGACTCAAGGGTAGCATAGTTTTGAGCGATAGCTTAAATTGACAATTGGCTCGAGTACTTTATTGTTACAAAATTTCAAGGTTTTATGACGCTCCAGTAAAAAGTTACAAGCATTTGTATGTTGCAAACTCTGATAGGTATAGGATGCACCGTATAAAATTTAGGGCCATTTAAAGTTTTATCAGTGTTTGATTTAGGACTCAAGGGTAGCTTAGCTTTGAGCGATAGCTTAAATTGACAAGAGGCTCGAGTACTTTACTGTTACAAAATTTCAAGGTTTTATAACGCTCCAGTAAAAAGTTACAAGCAATTGTATGTTGCAAACTTTGATAGGTGTAGGACGTTCCGAAGTTAGGGCCATTTGAAGATTTATCAGTGTTTGATTTGGGACTCAAGGGTAGCATAGCTTTGAGCGATAGCTTAAATTGACAAGAGGCTCGAGTACTTTATTGTTACAAAATTTGAAGGTTTTATGACGCTCCAGTAAAAAGTTACAAGCATTTGTATGTTGCAAACTTTGATAGGTATAGGATGCACCGTATAAAATTTAGGGCCATTTAAAGTTTTATCAGTGTTTGATTTGGGACTCAAGGGTAGCTTAGCTTTGAGCGATAGCTTAAATTGACAAGAGGCTCGAGTACTTTATTGTTACAAAATTTCAAGGTTTTATAACGTTCCAGTAAAAAGTTACAAGCATTTGTATGTTGCAAACTCTGATAGGTATAGGATGCACCGTATAAAATTTAGGGCCATTTAAAGTTTTATCAGTGTTTGATTTGGGACTCAAGGGTAGCCTAGCTTTGAGCGATAGCTTAAATTGACAAGAGGCTCGCGTACTTTATTGTTACAAAATTTATGACGCACCAGTTACAAGGTTTTATGACGCACCAGTAAAAAGTTACAAGCATCTGTATGTTGCAAACTTTGATAGGTATAGGATGCACCGTATAAAAGTTAGGGCCATTTGAAGTTTTATCAGTGTTTGATTTGGGACTCAAGGGTAGCATAGCTTTGAGCGATAGCTTAAATTGACAAGAGGCTCGAGTATTTTATTGTTACAAAATTTATGACGCACCAGTTACACGGTTTTATGAAGCACCAGTAAAGAGTTACAAGCATCTGTATGTTGCAAACTTTGATAGGTATAGGATGCACCGTATAAAAGTTAGGGCCATTTGAAGTTTTATCAGTGTTTGATTTGGGACTCAAGGGTAGCATAGCTTTGAGCGATAGCTTAAATTGACAAGAGGCTCGAGTACATTATTGTTAAAAAATTTCAAGGTTTTATGACGCTCCAGTAAAAAGTTACAAGCATTTGTATGTTGCAAACTCTGATAGGTATAGGATGCACCGTATAAAATTTAGGGCCATTTAAAGTTTTATCAGTGTTTGATTTGGGACTCAAGGGTAGCTTAGCTTTGAGCGATAGCTTAAATTGACAAGAGGCTCGAGTACTTTATTGTTACAAAATTTCAAGGTTTTATAACGCTCCAGTAAAAAGTTAGAAGCGTTTGTATGTTGCAAACTTTGATAGGTGTAGGTCGTACCGTATAGAAGTTAGGGCCATTTGAAGTTTTATCAGTGTTTGATTTGGGACTCAAGGGAAGCATAGCTTTAAGCGATAGCTTAAATTGACAAGAGGCTCGAGTACTTCATTTTTATAAAATTTCAAGGTTTTATGACGCTCCAGTAAAAAGTTACAAGCATCTGTATGTTGCAAACTTTGATAGGTATAGGATGCACCGTATAAAAGTTAGGGCCATTTGAAGTTTTATCAGTGTCTGATTTGGGACTCAAGGGTAGCATAGCTTTGAGCGATAGCTTAAATTGACAAGAGGCTCGAGTACTTCATTGTTACAAAATTTATGACGCATCAGTTACAAGGTTTTATGACGCACCAGTAAAAAGTTACAAGCATCTGTATGTTGCAAACTTTGATAGGTATAGGATGCACCGTATAAAAGTTAGGGCCATTTGAAGTTTTATCAGTGTTTGATTTGGGACTCAAGGGTAGCAAAGCTTTGAGCGATAGCTTAAATTGACAAGAGGCTCGAGTACTTTATTGTTACAAAATTTATGACGTACCAGTTACAAGGTTTTATGACGCACCAGTAAAAAGTTACAAGCATCTGTATGTTGCAAACTTTGATAGGTATAGGATGCACCGTATAAAAGTTAGGGCCATTTGAAGTTTTATCAGTGTTTGATTTGGGACTCAAGGGTAGCATAGCTTTGAGCGATAGCTTAAATTGACAAGAGGCTCGAGTAGTTTATTGTTACAAAATTTCAAGGTTTTATGACGCTCCAGTAAAAAGTTACAAGCATTTGTATGTTGCAAACTCTGATAGGTATTGGATGCACCGTATAAAATTTAGGGCCATTTAAAGTTTTATCAGTGTTTGATTTGGGACTCAAGGGTAGCTTAGCTTTGAGCGATAGCTTAAATTGACAAGAGGCTCGAGTACTTCATTGTTACAAAATTTATGACGCATCAGTTACAAGGTTTTATAACGCTCCAGTAAAAAGTTACAAGCATTTGTATGTAGCAAACTTTGATAGGTATAGGATGCACCGTATACAATTTATGGCCATTTAAAGTTTTATCAGTGTTTGATTTGGGACTCAAGGGTAGCTTAGCTTTGAGCGATAGCTTAAATTGACAAGAGGCTCGAGTACTTTATTGTTACAAAATTTCAAGGTTTTATAACGCTCCAGTAAAAAGTTACAAGCATTTGTATGTTGCAAACTCTGATAGGTATAGGATGCACCGTATAAAATTTAGGGCCATTTAAAGTTTTATCAGTGTTTGATTTGGGACTCAAGGGTAGCTTAGCTTTGAGCGATAGCTTAAATTGACAAGAGGCTCGAGTACTTTATTGTTACAAAATGTATGACGCACCAGTTACAAGGTTTTATGACGCACCAGTAAAAAGTTACAAGCATCTGTATG
Organism: Clusia tigrina; assembly: GCA_920105625.2. Lineage (NCBI taxonomy): Eukaryota > Metazoa > Arthropoda > Insecta > Diptera > Clusiidae > Clusia > Clusia tigrina. The sequence continues at coordinate 65,661,813 of OV050032.1, forward strand.
TTGCAAACTTTGATAGGTATAGGATGCACCGTATAAAATTTAGGGCCATTTAAAGTTTTATCAGTGTTTGATTTGGGACTCAAGGGTAGCTTAGCTTTGAGCGATAACTTAAATTGACAAGAGGCTCGAGTACTTCATTTTTATAAAATTTCAAGGTTTTGTGACGCTCCAGAAAAAAGTTACAAGCATCTGTATGTTGCAAACTTTGATAGGTATAGGATGCACCGTATAAAAGTTAGGGCCATTTGAAGTTTTATCAGTGTCTGATTTGGGACTCAAGGGTAGCATAGCTTTGAGCGATAGCTTAAATTGACAAGAGGCTCGAGTACTTTATTGTTACAAAATTTATGACGTACCAGTTACAAGGTTTTACGACGCACCAGTAAAAAGTTACAAGCATCTGTATATTGCAAACTTTGATAGGTATAGGATGCACCGTATAAAAGTTAGGGCCATTTGAAGTTTTATCAGTGTTTGATTTGGGACTCAAGGGTAGCATAGCTTTGAGCGATAGCTTAAATTGACAAGAGGCTCGAGTAGTTTATTGTTACAAAATTTCAAGGTTTTATGACGCTCCAGTAAAAAGTTACAAGCATTTGTATGTTGCAAACTCTGATAGGTATTGGATGCACCGTATAAAATTTAGGGCCATTTAAAGTTTTATCAGTGTTTGATTTGGGACTCAAGGGTAGCGTAGCTTTGAGCGATAGCTTAAATTGACAAGAGGCTCGAGTACTTTATTGTTACAAAATTTCAAGGTTTTATAACGCTCCAGTAAAAAGTTACAAGCATTTGTATGTAGCAAACTTTGATAGGTATAGGATGCACCGTATACAATTTATGGCCATTTAAAGTTTTATCAGTGTTTGATTTAGGACTCAAGGGTAGCTTAGCTTTGAGCGATAGCTTAAATTGACAAGAGGCTCGAGTACTTTATTGTTACAAAATTTCAAGGTTTTATAACGCTCCAGTAAAAAGTTACAAGCATTTGTATGTTGCAAACTCTGATAGGTATAGGATGCACCGTATAAAATTTAGGGCCATTTAAAGTTTTATCAGTGTTTGATTTGGGACTCAAGGGTAGCTTAGCTTTGAGCGATAGCTTAAATTGACAAGAGGCTCGAGTACTTTATTGTTACTAAATGTATGACGCACCAGTTACAAGGTTTTATGACGCACCAGTAAAAAGTTACAAGCATCTGTATGTTGCAAACTTTGATAGGTATAGGATGCACCGTATAAAAGTTAGGGCCATTTGAAGTTTTATCAGTGTTTGATTTGGGACTCAAGGGTAGCATAGCTTTGAGCGATAGCTTAAATTGACAAGAGGCTCGAGTATTTTATTGTTACAAAATTTATGACGCACCAGTTACAAGGTTTTATGACGCACTAGTAAAAAGTTACAAGCATCTGTATGTTGCAAACTTTGATAGGTATAGGATGCACCGTATAAAAGTTAGGGCCATTTGAAGTTTTATCAGTGTTTGATTTGGGACTCAAGGGTAGCATAGCTTTGAGCGATAGCTTAAATTGACAAGAGGCTCGAGTACTTTATTGTTACAAAATTTCAAGGTTTTATGACGCTCCAGTAAAAAGTTACAAGCATTTGTATGTTGCAAACTCTGATAGGTATAGGATGCACCGTATAAAATTTAGGGCCATTTAAAGGTTTATCAGTGTTTGATTTGGGACTCAAGGGTAGCTTAGCTTTGAGCGATAGCTTAAATTGACAAGAGGCTCGAGTACTTTATTGTTACAAAATTTCAAGGTTTTATAACGCTCCAGTAAAAAGTTAGAAACGTTTGTATGTTGCAAACTTTGATAGGTGTAGGTCGTACCGTATAGAAGTTAGGGCCATTTGAAGTTTTATCAGTGTTTGATTTGGGACTCAAGGGAAGCATAGCTTTAAGCGATAGCTTAAATTGACAAGAGGCTCGAGTACTTTATTATTACAAAATTTATGACGCACCAGTTACAAGGTTTCATGACGCACCAGTAAAAAGTTACAAGCATCTGTATGTTGCAAACTTTGATAGGTATAGGATGCACCGTATAAAAGTTAGGGCCATTCGAAGGTTTATCAGTGTTTGATTTGGGACTCAAGGGTAGCATAGCTTTGAGCGATAGCTTAAATTGACAAGAGGCTCCAGTACTTTATTGTTACAAAATTTCAAGGTTTTATGACGCTCCAGTAAAAAGTTACAAGCATTTGTATGTTGCAAACTCTGATAGGTATAGGATGCACCGTATAAAATTTAGGGCCATTTAAAGTTTTATCAGTGTTTGATTTGGGACTCAAGGGTAGCTTAGCTTTGAGCGATAGCTTAAATTGACAAGAGGCTCGAGTACTTTACTGTTACAAAATTTCAAGGTTTTATAACGCTCCAGTAAAAAGTTACAAGCAATTGTATGTTGCAAACTTTGATAGGTGTAGGACGTTCCGAAGTTAGGGCCATTTGAAGATTTATCAGTGTTTGATTTGGGACTCAAGGGTAGCAAAGCTTTGAGCGATAGCTTAAATTGACAAGAGGCTCGAGTACTTTATTGTTACAAAATTTATGACGTACCAGTTACAAGGTTTTATGACGCACCAGTAAAAAGTTACAAGCATCTGTATGTTGCAAACTTTGATAGGTATAGGATGCACCGTATAAAAGTTAGGGCCATTTGAAGTTTTATCAGTGTTTGATTTGGGACTCAAGGGTAGCATAGCTTTGAGCGATAGCTTAAATTGACAATTGGCTCGAGTACTTTATTGTTACAAAATTTCAAGGTTTTATGACGCTCCAGTAAAAAGTTACAAGCATTTGTATGTTGCAAACTCTGATAGGTATAGGATGCACCGTATAAAATTTAGGGCCATTTAAAGTTTTATCAGTGTTTGATTTGGGACTCAAGGGTAGCTTAGCTTTGAGCGATAGCTTAAATTGACAAGAGGCTCGAGTACTTTACTGTTACAAAATTTCAAGGTTTTATAACGCTCCAGTAAAAAGTTACAAGCAATTGTATGTTGCAAACTTTGATAGGTGTAGGACGTTCCGAAGTTAGGGCCATTTGAAGATTTATCAGTGTTTGATTTGGGACTCAAGGGTAGCATAGCTTTGAGCGATAGCTTAAATTGACAAGAGGCTCGAGTACTTTATTGTTACAAAATTTGAAGGTTTTATGACGCTCCAGTAAAAAGTTACAAGCATTTGTATGTTGCAAACTTTGATAGGTATAGGATGCACCGTATAAAATTTAGGGCCATTTAAAGTTTTATCAGTGTTTGATTTGGGACTCAAGGGTAGCTTAGCTTTGAGCGATAGCTTAAATTGACAAGAGGCTCGAGTACTTTATTGTTACAAAATTTCAAGGTTTTATAACGTTCCAGTAAAAAGTTACAAGCATTTGTATGTTGCAAACTCTGATAGGTATAGGATGCACCGTATAAAAGTTAGGGCCATTTGAAGTTTTATCAGTGTTTGATTTGGGACTCAAGGGTAGCCTAGCTTTGAGCGATAGCTTAAATTGACAAGAGGCTCGCGTACTTTATTGTTACAAAATTTATGACGCACCAGTTACAAGGTTTTATGACGCACCAGTAAAAAGTTACAAGCATCTGTATGTTGCAAACTTTGATAGGTATAGGATGCACCGTATAAAAGTTAGGGCCATTTGAAGTTTTATCAGTGTTTGATTTGGGACTCAAGGGTAGCATAGCTTTGAGCGATAGCTTAAATTGACAAGAGGCTCGAGTATTTTATTGTTACAAAATTTATGACGCACCAGTTACACGGTTTTATGAAGCACCAGTAAAGAGTTACAAGCATCTGTATGTTGCAAACTTTGATAGGTATAGGATGCACCGTATAAAAGTTAGGGCCATTTGAAGTTTTATCAGTGTTTGATTTGGGACTCAAGGGTAGCATAGCTTTGAGCGATAGCTTAAATTGACAAGAGGCTCGAGTACTTTATTGTTAAAAAATTTCAAGGTTTTATGACGCTCCAGTAAAAAGTTACAAGCATTTGTATGTTGCAAACTCTGATAGGTATAGGATGCACCGTATAAAATTTAGGGCCATTTAAAGTTTTATCAGTGTTTGATTTGGGACTCAAGGGTAGCTTAGCTTTGAGCGATAGCTTAAATTGACAAGAGGCTCGAGTACTTTATTGTTACAAAATTTCAAGGTTTTATAACGCTCCAGTAAAAAGTTAGAAGCGTTTGTATGTTGCAAACTTTGATAGGTGTAGGTCGTACCGTATAGAAGTTAGGGCCATTTGAAGTTTTATCAGTGTTTGATTTGGGACTCAAGGGAAGCATAGCTTTAAGCGATAGCTTAAATTGACAAGAGGCTCGAGTACTTTATTATTACAAAATTTATGACGCACCAGTTACAAGGTTTTATGACGCACCAGTAAAAAGTTACAAGCATCTGTATGTTGCAAACTTTGATAGGTATAGGATGCACCGTATAAAAGTTAGGGCCATTCGCAGTTTTATCAGTGTTTGATTTGGGACTCAAGGGTAGCATAGCTTTGAGCGATAGCTTAAATTGACAAGAGGCTCGAGTACTTTATTGTTACAAAATCTCAAGGTTTTATGACGCTCCAGTAAAAAGTTACAAGCATTTGTATGTTGCAAACTCTGATAGGTATAGGATGCACCGTATAAAATTTAGGGCCATTTAAAGTTTTATAAGTGTTTGATTTGGGACTCAAGGGTAGCTTAGCTTTGAGCGATAGCTTAAATTGACAAGAGGCTCGAGTACTTTACTGTTACAAAATTTCAAGGTTTTATAACGCTCCAGTAAAAAGTTACAAGCAATTGTATGTTGCAAACTTTGATAGGTGTAGGACGTTCCGAAGTTAGGGCCATTTGAAGATTTATCAGTGTTTGATTTGGGACTCAAGGGTAGCATAGCTTTGAGCGATAACTTAAATTGACAAGAGGCTCGAGTACTTTATTGTTACAAAATTTGAAGGTTTTATGACGCTCCAGTAAAAAGTTACAAGCATTTGTATGTTGCAAACTTTGATAGGTATAGGATGCACCGTATAAAAGTTAGGGCCATTTGAAGTTTTATCAGTGTCTGATTTGGGACTCAAGGGTAGCATAGCTTTAAGCGATAACTTAAATTGACAAGAGGCTCGAGTACTTTATTGTTACAAAATTTCAAGGTTTTATGACGCTCCAGTAAAAAGTTACAAGAATCTGTATGTTGCAAACTCTGATAGGTATAGGATGCACCGTATAAAATTTAGGGCCATTTAAAGTTTTATCAGTGTTTGATTTGGGACTCAAGGGTAGCTTAGCTTTGAGCGATAGATTAAATTGACAAGAGGCTCGAGTACTTTATTGTTACAAAATTTATGACGCACCAGTTACAAGGTTTTATGACGCACCAGTAAAAAGTTACAAGCATCTGTATGTTGCAAACTTTGATAGGTATAGGATGCACCGTATAAAAGTTAGGGCCATTTGAAGTTTTATCAGTGTTTGATTTGGGACTCAAGGGTAGCATAGCATTGAGCAATAGCTTAAATTGACAAGAGGCTCGAGTATTTTATTGTTACAAAATTTATGACGCACCAGTTACAAGGTTTTATGACGCACCAGTAAAAAGTTACAAGAATCTGTATGTTGCAAATTTTGATAGGTATAGGATGCACCGTATAAAAGTTAGGGCCATTTGAAGTTTTATCAGTGTTTGATTTGGGACTCAAGATAACATAGCTTTGAGCGATAGCTTAAATTGACAAGAGGCTCGAGTACTTTATTGTTACAAAATTTCAAGGTTTTATGACGCTCCAGTAAAAAGTTACAAGCATTTGTATGTTGCAAACTCTGATAGGTATAGGATGCACCGTATAAAATTTAGGGCCATTTAAAGTTTTATCAGTGTTTGATTTGGGACTCAAGGGTAGCTTAGCTTTGAGCGATAGCTTAAATTGACAAGAGGGTCGAGTACTTTACTGTTACAAATTTTCAAGGTTTTATAACGCTCCAGTAAAAAGTTACAAGCAATTGTATGTTGCAAACTTTGATAGGTGTAGGACGTTCCGAAGTTAGGGCCATTTGAAGTTTTATCAGTGTTTGATTTGGGACTCAAGGGTAGCATAGCTTTGAGCGATAACTTAAATTGACAAGAGGCTCGAGTACTTTATTGTTACAAAATTTGAAGGTTTTATGACGCTCCAGTAAAAAGTTACAAGCATCTGTATGTTGCAAACTTTGATAGGTATAAGATGCACCGTATAAAAGTTAGGGCCATTTGAAGTTTTATCAGTGTCTGATTTGGGACTCAAGGGTAGCATAGCTTTAAGCGATAACTTAAATTGACAAGAGGTTCGAGTACTTTATTTTCATAAAATTTCAAGGTTTTATGACGCTCCAGTAAAAAGTTACAATCATTTGTATGTTGCAAACTTTGATAGGTATAGGATGCACCGTATAAAAGTTAGGGACGTTTGAAGTTTTATCAGTGTTTGATTTGGGACTCAAGGGTAGCATAGCTTTGAGCGATAGCTTAAATTGACAAGAGGCTCGAGTACTTTATTGTTACAAAATTTCAAGGTTTTATAACGCTCCAGTAAAAAGTTACAAGCAATTGTATGTTGCAAACTTTGATAGGTGTAGGACGTTCCGAAGTTAGGGCCATTTGAAGATTTATCAGTGTTTGATTTGGGACTCAAGGGTAGCATAGCTTTGAGCGATAGCTTAAATTGACAAGAGGCTCGAATACTTTATTGTTACAAAATTTCAAGGTTTTATGACGCTCCAGTAAAAAGTTACAAGCATTTGTATGTTGCAAACTCTGATAGGTATTGGATGCACCGTATAAAATTTAGGGCCATTTAAAGTTTTATCAGTGTTTGATTTGGGACTCAAGGGTAGCTTAGCTTTGAGCGATAGCTTAAATTGACAAGAGGCTCGAGTACTTTATTATTACAAAATTTATGACGCACCAGTTACAAGGTTTTATGACGCACCAGTAAAAAGTTACAAGCATCTGTATGTTGCAAACTTTGATAGGTATAGGATGCACCGTATAAAAGTTAGGGCCATTCGAAGTTTTATCAGTGTTTGATTTGGGACTCAAGGGTAGCATAGCTTTGAGCGATAGCTTAAATTGACAAGAGGCTCGAGTACTTTATTGTTACAAAATTTCAAGGTTTTATGACGCTCCAGTAAAAAGTTACAAGCATTTGTATGTTGCAAACTCTGATAGGTATAGGATGCACCGTATAAAATTTAGGGCCATTTAAAGTTTTATCAGTGTTTGATTTGGGACTCAAGGGTAGCTTAGCTTTGAGCGATAGCTTAAATTGACAAGAGGCTCGAGTACTTTACTGTTACAAAATTTCAAGGTTTTATAACGCTCCAGTAAAAAGTTACCAGCAATTGCATGTTGCAAACTTTGATAGGTGTAGGACGTTCCAAAGTTAGGGCCATTTGAAGATTTATCAGTGTTTGATTTGGGACTCAAGGGTAGCATAGCTTTGAGCGATAACTTAAATTGACAAGAGGCTCGAGTACTTTATTGTTACAAAATTTGAAGGTTTTATGACGCTCCAGTAAAAAGTTACAAGCATCTGTATGTTGCAAACTTTGATAGGTATAAGATGCACCGTATAAAAGTTAGGGCCATTTGAAGTTTTATCAGTGTCTGATTTGGGACTCAAGGGTAGCATAGCTTTAAGCGATAACTTAAATTGACAAGAGGCTCGAGTATTTTATTTTTATAAAATTTCAAGGTTTTATGACGCTCCAGTAAAAAGTTACAAGCATCTGTATGTTGCAAACTTTGATAGGTATAGGATGCACCGTATAAAAGTTAGGGCCATTTGAAGATTTATCAGTGTTTGATTTGGGCCTCAAGGGTAGCATAGCTTTGAGCGATAGCTTAAATTGACAAGAGGCTCGAGTACTTTATTGTTACAAAATTTATGACGCACCAGTTACAAGGTTTTATGACGCACCAGTAAAAAGTTACAAGCATCTGTATGTTGCAAACTTTGATAGGTATAGGATGCACCGTATAAAAGTTAGGGCCATTTGAAGTTTTATCAGTGTTTGATTTGGGACTCAAGGTTAGCATAGCTTTGAGCGATAGCTTAAATTGACAAGAGGCTCGAGTACTTTATTGTTACAAAATTTCAAGGTTTTATGACGCTCCAGTAAAAAGTTACAAGCATTTGTATGTTGCAAACTCTGATAGGTATTGGATGCACCGTATAAAATTTAGGGCCATTTAAAGTTTTATCAGTGTTTGATTTGGGACTCAAGGGTATCTTAGCTTTGAGCGATAGCTTAAATTGACAAGAGGCTCGAGTACTTTATTGTTACAAAATTTCAAGGTTTTATGACGCTCCAGTAAAAAGTTACAAGCATTTGTATTTTGCAAACTCTGATAGGTATAGGATGCACCGTATAAAATTTAGGGCCATTTAAAGTTTTATCAGTGTTTGATTTGGGACTCAAGGGTAGCTTAGCTTTGAGTGATAGCTTAAATTGACAAGAGGCTCGAGTACTTTATTGTTACAAAATTTATGACGTACCAGTTAAAAGGTTTTATGACGCACCAGTAAAAAGTTACAAGCATCTGCATGTTGCAAACTTTGATAGGTATAGGATGCACCGTATAAAAGTTAGGGCCATTTGAAGTCTTATCAGTGTTTGATTTGGGACTCAAGGGTAGCATAGCTTTGAGCGATAGCTTAAATTGACAAGAGGCTCGAGTACTTTATTGTTACAAAATTTCAAGGTTTTATGACGCTCCAGTAAAAAGTTACAAGCATTTGTATGTTGCAAACTCTGATAGGTATAGGATGCACTGTATAAAATTTAGGGCCATTTAAAGTTTTATCAGTGTTTGATTTGGGACTCAAGGGTAGCTTAGCTTTGAGCGATAGCTTAAATTGACAAGAGGCTCGAGTACTTTATTGTTACAAAATTTATGACGCACCAGTTACAAGGTTTTATGACGCACCAGTAAAAAGTTACAAGCTTCTGTATGTTGCAAATTTTGATAGGTATAGGATGCACCGTATAAAAGTTAGGGCCATTTGAAGTTTTATCAGTGTTTGATTTGGGACTCAAGGGTAGCATAGCTTTGAGCGATAGCTTAAATTGACAAGAGGCTCGAGTACTTTATTGTTCCAAAATTTCAAGGTTTTATGACGCTCCAGTAAAAAGTTACAAGCATTTGTATGTTGCAAACTCTGATAGGTATAGGATGCACCGTATAAAATTTAGGGCCATTTAAAGTTTTATCAGTGTTTGATTTGGGACTCAAGGGTAGCAGAGCTTTGAGCGATAGCTTAAATTGACAAGAGGCTCGAGTACTTTATTGTTACAAAATTTCAAGGTTTTATGACGCTCCAGTAAAAAGTTACAAGCAATTGTATGTTGCAAACTTTGATAGGTGTAGGACGTTCCGAAGTTAGGGCCATTTGAAGATTTATCAGTGTTTGATTTGGGACTCAAGGGTAGCATAGCTTTGAGCGATAACTTAAATTGACAAGAGGCTCGAGTACTTTATTGTTACAAAATTTGAAGGTTTTATGACGCTCCAGTAAAAAGTTACAAGCATCTGTATGTTGCAAACTTTGATAGGTATAAGATGCACCGTATAAAAGTTAGGGCCATTTGAAGTTTTATCAGTGTCTGATTTGGGACTCAAGGGTAGCATAGCTTTAAGCGATAACTTAAATTGACAAGAGGCTCGAGTATTTTATTTTTATAAAATTTCAAGGTTTTATGACGCTCCAGTAAAAAGTTACAAGCATCTGTATGTTGCAAACTTTGATAGGTATAGGATGCACCGTATAAAAGTTAGGGCCATTTGAAGATTTATCAGTGTTTGATTTGGGCCTCAAGGGTAGCATAGCTTTGAGCGATAGCTTAAATTGACAAGAGGCTCGAGTACTTTATTGTTACAAAATTTATGACGCACCAGTTACAAGGTTTTATGACGCACCAGTAAAAAGTTACAAGCATCTGTATGTTGCAAACTTTGATAGGTATAGGATGCACCGTATAAAAGTTAGGGCCATTTGAAGTTTTATCAGTGTTTGATTTGGGACTCAAGGTTAGCATAGCTTTGAGCGATAGCTTAAATTGACAAGAGGCTCGAGTACTTTATTGTTACAAAATTTCAAGGTTTTATGACGCTCCAGTAAAAAGTTACAAGCATTTGTATGTTGCAAACTCTGATAGGTATTGGATGCACCGTATAAAATTTAGGGCCATTTAAAGTTTTATCAGTGTTTGATTTGGGACTCAAGGGTATCTTAGCTTTGAGCGATAGCTTAAATTGACAAGAGGCTCGAGTACTTTATTGTTACAAAATTTCAAGGTTTTATGACGCTCCAGTAAAAAGTTACAAGCATTTGTATTTTGCAAACTCTGATAGGTATAGGATGCACCGTATAAAATTTAGGGCCATTTAAAGTTTTATCAGTGTTTGATTTGGGACTCAAGGGTAGCTCAGCTTTGAGTGATAGCTTAAATTGACAAGAGGCTCGAGTACTTTATTGTTACAAAATTTATGACGTACCAGTTAAAAGGTTTTATGACGCACCAGTAAAAAGTTACAAGCATCTGCATGTTGCAAACTTTGATAGGTATAGGATGCACCGTATAAAAGTTAGGGCCATTTGAAGTCTTATCAGTGTTTGATTTGGGAGTCAAGGGTAGCATAGCTTTGAGCGATAGCTTAAATTGACAAGAGGCTCGAGTACTTTATTGTTACAAAATTTCAAGGTTTTATGACGCTCCAGTAAAAAGTTACAAGCATTTGTATGTTGCAAACTCTGATAGGTATAGGATGCACTGTATAAAATTTAGGGCCATTTAAAGTTTTATCAGTGTTTGATTTGGGACTCAAGGGTAGCTTAGCTTTGAGCGATAGCTTAAATTGACAGGAGGCTCGAGTACTTTATTGTTACAAAATTTATGACGCACCAGTTACAAGGTTTTATGACGCACCAGTAAAAAGTTACAAGCTTCTGTATGTTGCAAATTTTTATAGGTATAGGATGCACCGTATAAAAGTTAGGGCCATTTGAAGTTTTATCAGTGTTTGATTTGGGACTCAAGGGTAGCATAGCTTTGAGCGATAGCTTAAATTGACAAGAGGCTCGAGTACTTTATTGTTCCAAAATTTCAAGGTTTTATGACGCTCCAGTAAAAAGTTACAAGCATTTGTATGTTGCAAACTCTGATAGGTATAGGATGCACCGTATAAAATTTAGGGCCATTTAAAGTTTTATCAGTGTTTGATTTGGGACTCAAGGGTAGCAGAGCTTTGAGCGATAGCTTAAATTGACAAGAGGCTCGAGTACTTTATTGTTACAAAATTTCAAGGTTTTATGACGCTCCAGTAAAAAGTTACAAGCAATTGTATGTTGCAAACTTTGATAGGTGTAGGACGTTCCGAAGTTAGGGCCATTTGAAGATTTATCAGTGTTTGATTTGGGACTCAAGGGTAGCATAGCTTTGAGCGATAACTTAAATTGACAAGAGGCTCGAGTACTTTATTGTTACAAAATTTGAAGGTTTTATGACGCTCCAGTAAAAAGTTACAAGCATCTGTATGTTGCAAACTTTGATAGGTATAAGATGCACCGTATAAAAGTTAGGGCCATTTGAAGTTTTATCAGTGTCTGATTTGGGACTCAAGGGTAGCATAGCTTTAAGCGATAACTTAAATTGACAAGAGGCTCGAGTATTTTATTTTTATAAAATTTCAAGGTTTTATGACGCTCCAGTAAAAAGTTACAAGCATCTGTATGTTGCAAACTTTGATAGGTATAGGATGCACCGTATAAAAGTTAGGGCCATTTGAAGATTTATCAGTGTTTGATTTGGGGCTCAAGGGTAGCATAGCTTTGAGCGATAGCTTAAATTGACAAGAGGCTCGAGTACTTTATTGTTACAAAATTTATGACGCACCAGTTACAAGGTTTTATGACGCACCAGTAAAAAGTTACAAGCATCTGTATGTTGCAAACTTTGATAGGTATAGGATGCACCGTATAAAAGTTAGGGCCATTTGAAGTTTTATCAGTGTTTGATTTGGGACTCAAGGTTAGCATAGCTTTGAGCGATAGCTTAAATTGACAAGAGGCTCGAGTACTTTATTGTTACAAAATTTCAAGGTTTTATGACGCTCCAGTAAAAAGTTACAAGCATTTGTATGTTGCAAACTCTGATAGGTATTGGATGCACCGTATAAAATTTAGGGCCATTTAAAGTTTTATCAGTGTTTGATTTGGGACTCAAGGGTATCTTAGCTTTGAGCGATAGCTTAAATTGACAAGAGGCTCGAGTACTTTATTGTTACAAAATTTCAAGGTTTTATGACGCTCCAGTAAAAAGTTACAAGCATTTGTATTTTGCAAACTCTGATAGGTATAGGATGCACCGTATAAAATTTAGGGCCATTTAAAGTTTTATCAGTGTTTGATTTGGGACTCAAGGGTAGCTTAGCTTTGAGTGATAGCTTAAATTGACAAGAGGCTCGAGTACTTTATTGTTACAAAATTTATGACGTACCAGTTAAAAGGTTTTATGACGCACCAGTAAAAAGTTACAAGCATCAGCATGTTGCAAACTTTGATAGGTATAGGATGCACCGTATAAAAGTTAGGGCCATTTGAAGTCTTATCAGTGTTTGATTTGGGACTCAAGGGTAGCATAGCTTTGAGCGATAGATTAAATTGACAAGAGGCTCGAGTACTTTATTGTTACAAAATTTCAAGGTTTTATGACGCTCCAGTAAAAAGTTACAAGCATTTGTATGTTGCAAACTCTGATAGGTATAGGATGCACTGTATAAAATTTAGGGCCATTTAAAGTTTTATCAGTGTTTGATTTGGGACTCAAGGGTAGCTTAGCTTTGAGCGATAGCTTAAATTGACAAGAGGCTCGAGTACTTTATTGTTACAAAATTTCAAGGTTTTATGACGCTCCAGTAAAAAGTTACAAGCATTTGTATGTTGCAAACTCTGATAGGTATAGGATGCACCGTATAAAATTTAGGGCCATTTAAAGTTTTATCAGTGTTTGATTTGGGACTCAAGGGTAGCTTAGCTTTGAGCGATAGCTTAAATTGACAAGAGGCTCGAGTACTTTACTGTTACAAAATTTCAAGGTTTTATGACGCTCCAGTAAAAAGTTACAAGCATTTGTATGTTGCAAACTCTGATAGGTATAGGATGCACCGTATAAAATTTAGGGCCATTTAAAGTTTTATCAGTGTTTGATTTGGGACTCAAGGGTAGCTTAGCTTTGAGCGATAGCTTAAATTGACAAGAGGCTCGAGTACTTTACTGTTACAAAATTTCAAGGTTTTATAACGCTCCAGTAAAAAGTTACAAGCAATTGTATGTTGCAAACTTTGATAGGTGTAGGACGTTCCGAAGTTAGGGCCATTTGAAGATTTATCAGTGTTTGATTTGGGACTCAAGGGTAGCATAGCTTTGAGCGATAACTTAAATTGACAAGAGGCTCGAGTACTTTATTGTTACAAAATTTGAAGGTTTTATGACGCTCCAGTAAAAAGTTACAAGCATCTGTATGTTGCAAACTTTGATAGGTATAAGATGCACCGTATAAAAGTTAGGGCCATTTGAAGTTTTATCAGTGTCTGATTTGGGACTTAAGGGTAGCATAGCTTTAAGCGATAACTTAAATTGACAAGAGGCTCGAGTACTTTATTTTTATAAAATTTCAAGGTTTTATGACGCTCCAGTAAAAAGTTACAAGCATCTGTATGTTGCAAACTTTGATAGGTATAGGATGCACCGTATAAAAGTTAGGGCCATTTGAAGTTTTATCAGTGTTTGATTTGGGACTCAAGGGTAGCATAGCTTTGAGCGATAGCTTAAATTGACAAGAGGCTCGAGTACTTTATTGTTACAAAATTTATGACGCACCAGTTACAAGGTTTTATGACGCACCAGTAAAAAGTTACAAGCATCTGTATGTTGCAAACTTTGATAGGTATAGGATGCACCATATAAAAGTTAGGGCCATTTGAAGTTTTATCAGTGTTTGATTTGGGACTCAAGGGTAGCATAGCTTTAAGCGATAGCTTAAATTGACAAGCGGCTCGAGTACTTTATTGTTACAAAATTTCAAGGTTTTATGACGCTCCAGTAAAAAGTTACAAGCATTTGTATGTTGCAAACTCTGATAGGTATAGGATGCACCGTATAAAATTTAGGGCCATTTAAAGTTTTATCAGTGTTTGATTTGGGACTCAAGGGTAGCTTAGCTTTGAGCGATAGCTTAAATTGACATGAGGCTCGAGTACTTTATTGTTACAAAATTTCAAGGTTTTATGACGCTCCAGTAAAAAGTTACAAGCATTTGTATGTTGCAAACTTTGATAGGTGTAGGTCGTACCGTATAGAAGTTAGGGCCATTTGAAGTTTTATCAGTGTTTGATTTGGGACTCAAGGGTAGTGTAGTGTTTGCAAGCAAGGTAATAACTTGACTGAATTTATTGTACTTAGTAATAAACGAATAAAGTGACAAGTAGGTATGTTAGCTCAAAAGGTATGTTAACTTAAAAGGTATGTTAACTTAAAAGTATGTTAACTTAAAAGTATTAAAAAGGAAGATAATTTATAGTGTAAGTAATACAATTATTTCTTCAATATATATCATTTATCCACCCTTTTATTTTCGAAAGTCTTCTGCCTGGAAACGGTTGACAGGATTACGGCTCCGTTCGCTTCTGCGTAATGGTGTCGGATTAGACCGTTCGTCGCGAAGCTGTGTGGTTTCGGCAGAGATCGGCTCTTGCGGAGCTACCTCACCTTCGGTTGGTTGTGACAGCAGTCCTTGACGAATGTTGACTTGTGGGCGCTGAGGTGAGTCAACAGTATTACTTCGCCGAGGTTGTAGTTGGTTTTGGTGGCGTTTACAAAACCCGGAAGGAGTTTTTACAACATACATCATATTGCCAAGTAGTCTGTCAATTTCGCCTTTTATCCACTTAGGACCTCTCGAGTAGTTGCGTAGGAACACTGGTTGAGCAGGTGTGAACTTCGGAGTGAACGAAGTGTTTGGAAGTTCCTGGGAATGGGTTGGAGTTAGCAATGATAAAGGCGTGCGCATCTGACGGCCATGCAGTAGTTCGGCTGGAGATTTTCCTTCAGCGTTGGGAATTGCGCGATACGACGATAAATACTTAATTATAGCAGCATTTAAATTCAAGCCATCCTCCATATTTTTTCGCGTTGCTGTTTTAAACGTTCTAACGAAGCGTTCGGCGAGTCCGTTTGACGCTGGGTGGAATGGCGCTGTGGTTATGTGCTTTATGCCGTTTTCCGCACAAAATTGTTTGAAGTTGTCAGATGTTAACTGTGGTCCGTTGTCACTTACGATGGTTTCTGGCAAGCCTTCCATGGCAAATATTGCTGATAACGCCGAAATTGTATTGGCAGTCGTCGTACTGTTAAGTTGTGACACAAATGGATATTGTGAATGCGCATCTACACAAATAAGCCACATGTGGTTAAAGTTAGGTCCAGCAAAATCGATATGTATGCGTTCCCAAGGGCGTTGGGCCTCGGGCCAGCTATTGTATTGTTTCACTGGGCTCGAAGACGCAATTTTGCAGACCTCACAGTTAGCTGCGAGCTTCTCGATGTCCTTATCGATGTTATGCCACCAGCAATGGTTACGAGCTAGCTGCTTCATCTTGACTACGCCCCAATGGCCCTCGTGTAACAGGTTCAGAGTACGTTGACGTAATACGGCTGGTACGACTACTCGCGTCAAATGGCCCTGTAAGCAAATAAGGTCTTTAAAAATACTCAATGATAGTTTTCTATTGAAATAAGGTAAAATGTCGCTGTTTTCGATACCCAGATGGTTTGGCCAACCATTTTGAATAAAATCGCGCACTTTTCTGAGTGTAGCATCGTTTTTGGTGTGCTTGCGAATTAAATTTGCGTCGATAGGAGTATCGATGACATCTAAGTTGTAGCAGGCTTCATCTTGGTCGAACTTGGGGTCAGGACCCCAGGGCAGTCGCGATAATGCATCAGCATTTCCATGTTGTGCAGTTGGTTTATATCTTATATCAAATTGATAAGCCATTAAAATAATGGCCCAGCGTTGAAGACGGTGCGAAGTCATCGTAGGAAGATGCTTTTCCGGACTAAATATACTGACCAGTGGCTTGTGGTCAGTGATGAGAGTGAATTTGTGACCATACAAATATTGATGAAAGCGCTGAACTCCAAAGATTATTGCGAGACCCTCTTTCTCTATTTGGCTATATTTTGTTTGGTGCTGATCGAGCGTTTTCGAGGCAAATGCAATCGGTCTTTCAGTACCGTCAGGGTACACATGTGAGATAACAGCTCCGATTCCGAATGAAGATGCGTCCGTGGCTAGCAGAATCGGCAGATGTTCTTGAAAATGTGCAAGTTCTGTGGCTGTAATGATGTGCTCTTTCAAAATTTCGAATGCATGCTGCTGTTGGTGTCCCCACTCGAATTTGACATTTTTCCGCCGTAGTTTGTTGATCGGCGCAGCGATTTGTGAAAAGTTAGGTATAAACTGGTGGTAATAGTTCACCTTGCCCAAAAAGGCTTCTACATCTTTGAGTGTTTTAGGGTGTCGAAGGAGGCGCACTGCTTTTACGCCAGAGTCATCTGGTAAAATACCATTCGCACTGATTTGTCGTCCTAAATACTCGATCTTTTCTTGCAAAAAGAAACATTTTTCTTTCTTGCACTTAATCCCGCTGGTTTGAAGACGCGAGAGCACTTTGTCGAGGCGTTCGATGTGCTGCTCGATGGTTGGCGCTGTAACAATAATGTCGTCCAAATAGTTGCCACACCCATCGATGCCTTGCAGAAGTTGCTCTAAAAATTTCTGAAAAATCGCAGGTGCACTTGCTATGCCGTAAGGTAAGCGCTGATATTGGAACAACCCCTGCGGAGTATTGACGACTAAAACTTTCTTTGATTCCTCGTCCAGCTCCATCTGTAAATACGCATCTTTTAGATCAATTTTAGAGAAATGCTGGCCATAACGAATAGTATGTAACAAATTTTCGCGCGTTGGTAGGGGGTATCGTTCGATATCAATTTGCTTATTTATGGTTACCTTAAAATCTCCACATATTCGAATAGAGCCATTAGGCTTTGGCGCTAGAACGATAGGTGATGCCCACTCGCTGAATTGGAGCGGCTTCCAAATTCCAGCTTCCACTAATCGATCCGATTCAGTTTTGAATTTTTGCATTAGGGCGAAAGGAATTGGCCTGGATTTGAAGAATTTCGGTGACGCATCTGGCTTAAACTGAATGTTGGCTTTAAAATTGTGTACTGTGCCCAGTGCCGGCTCAAAAAGTTCCTTATATTTTTCAAGTAGATTATTGGCAGGGTCGAGCCCTGTGTTTGTAACTGAGCACACTTGTTGTATTTTAAAACCAAAAGCTTCAAAGAGGTCTGCACCAAAAAGATTGTTGCCAGAATCTACACACGCGACCACCAAAAGCACTGTTTGTTGTTTTATACCACACTTAACCTTTGCATAAAATTCACCACAAGTTTTAATTTTTTTATTTCCAAATCCAAACAGAGAGCGATGACAAGGATTAAGTGTTGGCTTATTTAGAATTCCGTAGGTTTCCAATGTAATAATCGAGACGGAGGCTCCCGAATCCATTTGGAATGTGATTAATTTATTATATATTTCCAAATCAACAAAGTTTTTTAAATTTCTTTTCTTCACTACCCCTGTAATGTTGTAGATCGTCTCAATTGCGCCAATGCTTGCGTTCACCTGCGTTTTATTTCTGTGGTTGTTGTGTTGTTGTTTGTTGGAACTGTTTTTTGACATACAGACGACTGCTATGTGTCCAACACGACCGCATTTAAAACAGACAGCGTTTTTAAATTTACAATCGTCGCGGGAGTGCGAGGAGCCACAACCAGAGCACGATTTGTACAGTGGTGTCTTATTCGGCTTTGAAGGCCGCGAGCGCGAATTGGACTGGAAATGTCGCACATTATGTTTAATCTCGTTGACAAAAGGTGCTAGATTATTTTCCGTTAAGCTACTCTCTTTTATAACATGTACTGCTTTTGTTGTTGCCTCGAATGATTCTGCAATTAGTAATACGTCATTTAATGTTGGCTGCACTTTTTGCAGCGCCGAAGATCGAACGGTTTCGTGTGGTGTATGTAAAATTAACATGTCACGTATCATCTCATCAACATATTGATGCTGGCATGATTCGGCATTGCACACGAACTTACTCTCACGAGCCAAGCCACGAAGATCGGCCACCCACTCTTTGTAGGTCTGCTTCGGCTTCATTATGCATTTATGAAAATTATACCTCGCCGCAACCACATGAACTTCTTTCTTGAAGTGCTCTGTCAATTTTCCCGTTAGTTCCGCATATTGTTGGTGTTGCAAATCGTTGCTGCCAAACAGCTTTTTTAGCAACTCAAACATATCGGCACCGACCCACGACAAAAAAAATGACTTAAGTTTTTCCGGCTTCGTTACTGCATACGCCGAAAAATGTTGATTCAACTGCTCCAAATAGGAATCCCAGTTTTGAAGCTCGTTATTGAATGTGTGGAATGATGGCACCATGGCAAACTCGCACGACGCGCCAGCTTGGTTTTTTAAAACCGTTTGCATCCACTGCTGTTGTTCCGAAAGCAATTTTTGCGAAAACTCTTGTTGCTGTTTCACAAGCAGTTTAAAAAATTCTTCCGTCGCCATTTTAATTCCGCACGTAGATTATTTGTTCCTCGTCGCCAATTGTAGTGTTTGCAAGCAAGGTAATAACTTGACTGAATTTATTGTACTTAGTAATAAACGAATAAAGTGACAAGTAGGTATGTTAGCTCAAAAGGTATGTTAACTTAAAAGGTATGTTAACTTAAAAGTATGTTAACTTAAAAGTATTAAAAAGGAAGATAATTTATAGTGTAAGTAATACAATTATTTCTTCAATATATATCAGGTAGCATAGCTTTAAGCGATAGCTTAAATTGACAAGAGGCTCGAGTACTTTATTGTTACGAAATTTCTGACGCACCAGTTACAAGGTTTTATGACGCACCAGTAAAAAGTTACAAGCATCTGTATGTTGCAAACTTTGATAGGTATAGGATGCACCGTATAAAAGTTAGGGCCATTTGAAGTTTTATCAGTGTCTGATTTGGGACTCAATGGTAGCATAGCTTTAAGCGATAACTTAAATTGACAAGAGGCTCGAGTACTTTATTTTTATAAAATTTCAAGGTTTTATGACGCTCCAGTAAAAAGTTACAAGCATCTGTATGTTGCAAACTTTGATAGGTATAGGATGCACCATATAAAAGTTAGCGCCATTTGAAGTTTTATCAGTGTTTGATTTGGGACTCAAGGGTAGCATAGCTTTGAGCGATAGCTTAAACTGACAAGAGGCTCGAGTACTTTATTGTTACAAAATTTATGACGCACCAGTTACAAGGTTTTATGACGCTCCAGTAAAAAGTTACAAGCATCTGTATGTTGCAAACTTTGATAGGTATAGGATGCACCGTATAAAATTTAGGGCCATTTAAAGTTTTATCAGTGTTTGATTTGGGACTCAACGGTAGCTTAGCTTTGACCGATAGCTTAAATTGACAAGAGGCTCGAGTACTTTATTGTTACAAAATTTCAAGGTTTTATGACGCTCCAGTAAAAAGTTACAAGCATTTGTATCTTGCAAACTTTGATAGGTGTAGGTCGTACCGTATAGAAGTTAGGGCCATTTGAAGTTTTATCAGTGTTTGATTTGGGACTCAAGGGTAGCATAGCTTTAAGCGATAGCTTAAATTGACAAGAGGCTCGAGTACTTTATTGTTACAAAATTTATGACGCACCAGTTACAAGGTTTTATGACGCACCAGTAAAATTTACAAGCATCTGTATGTTGCAAACTTTGATAGGTATAGGATGCACCGTATAAAAGTTAGGGCCATTTGAAGTTTTATCAGTGTCTGATTTGGGACTCAAGGGTAGCATAGCTTTAAGCGATAACTTAAATTGACAAGAGGCTCGAGTACTTTTTTTTTAAATTTCAAGGTTTTGTGACGCTCCAGTAAAAAGTTACAAGCATTTGTATGTTGCAAACTTTGATAGGTATAGGATGCACCGTATAAAATTTAATGCCATTTAAAGTTTTATCAGTGATTGATTTGGGACTCAAGGGTAGCATAGCTTTGAGCGATAGCTTAAATTGACAAGAGGCTCGAGTACTTTATTGTTACAAATTTTGAAGGTGTTATGACGCTCCAGTAAAAAGTTACAAGCATCTGTATGTTGCAAACTTTGATAGGTATAGGATGCACCGTATAAAATTTAGGGCCATTTAAAGTTTTATCAGTGTTTGATTTGCGACTCAAGGGTAGCTTAGCTTTGAGCGATAGCTTAAATTGACAAGTAGCTCGAGTACTTTATTGTTACAAAATTTCAAGGTTTTATGACGCTCCAGTAAAAAGTTACAAGCATTTGTATGTTGCAAACTTTGATAGGTGTAGGTCGTACCGTATATAAGTTAGGGCCATTTGAAGTTTTATCAGTGTTTGATTTGGGACTCAAGGGTAGCATAGCTTTAAGCGATAGCTTAAATTGACAAGAGGCTCGAGTACTTTATTGTTACAAAATTTATGACGCACCAGTTACAAGGTTTTATGACGCACCAGTAAAAAGTTACAAGCATCTGTATGTTGCAAACTTTGATAGGTATAGGATGCACCGTATAAAAGTAAGGGCCATTTGAAGTTTTATCAGTGTCTGAT
This sequence comes from Clusia tigrina, assembly GCA_920105625.2. Classification (NCBI taxonomy): domain Eukaryota; kingdom Metazoa; phylum Arthropoda; class Insecta; order Diptera; family Clusiidae; genus Clusia; species Clusia tigrina. The sequence goes on from OV050032.1 coordinate 65,682,615, forward strand.
TTGGGACTCAATGGTAGCATAGCTTTAAGCGATAACTTAAATTGACAAGAGGCTCGAGTACTTTATTTTTATAAAATTTCAAGGTTTTATGACGCTCCAGTAAAAAGTTACAAGCATCTGTATGTTGCAAACTTTGATAGGTATAGGAAGCACCATATAAAAGTTAGGGCCATTTGAAGTTTTACTAGTGTTTGATTTGGGACTCAAGGGTAGCATAGCTTTGAGCGATAGCTTAAACTGACAAGAGGCTCGAGTACTTTATTGTTACAAAATTTATGACGCACCAGTTACAAGGTTTTATGACGCACCAGTAAAAAGTTACAAGCATCTGTATGTTGCAAACTTTGATAGGTATAGGATGCACCGTATAAAAGTTAGGGCCAGTTAAAGTTTTATCAGTGTTTGATTTGGGACTCAAGGGTAGTATAGCTTTGAGCGATAGCTTAAATTGACAAGAGGCTCGAGTACTTTATTGTTACAAAATTTCAAGGTTTTATGACGCTCCAGTAAAAAGTTACAAGCATTTGTATGTTGAAAACTCTTATAGGTATAGGATGCACCGTATAAAATTTGGGGCCATTTAAAGATTTATCAGTGTTTGATTTGGGACTCAAGGGTAGCTTAGCTTTGAGCGATAACTTAAATTGACAAGAGGCTCGAGTACTTTATTGTTACAAAAATTTCAAGGTTTTATAACGCTCCAGTAAAAAGTTACAAGCATCTGTATGTTGCAAACTTTGATAGGTATAGGATGCACCGTATAAAAGTTAGGGCCGTTTGCAGTTTTATCAGTGTTTGATTTGGGACTCAAGGGTAGCATAGCTTTGAGCGATAGCTTAAACTGACAAGAGGCTCGAGTACTTTATTGTTACAAAATTTATGACGCACCAGTTACAAGGTTTTATGACGCACCAGTAAAAAGTTACAAGCATCTGTATGTTGCAAACTTTGATAGGTATAGGATGCACCGTATAAAAGTTAGAGCCATTTGAAGTTTTATCAGTGTTTGATTTGGGACTCAAGGGTAGCATAGCTTTGAGCGATAGCATAAATTGACAAGAGGCTCGAGTACTTTATTGTTACAAAATTTCAAGGTTTTATGACGCTCCAGTAAAAAGTTACAAGCATTTGTATGTTGCAAACTCTGATAGGTATAGGATGCACCGTATAAAATTTAGGGCCATCTAAAGTTTTATCAGTGTTTGATTTGGGACTCAAGGGTAGCTTAGCTTTGAGCGATAGCTTAAATTGACAAGAGGCTCGAGTACTTTATTGTTACAAATTTTGAAGGTTTTATGACGCTCCAGTAAAAAGTTACAAGCATCTGTATGTTGCAAACTTTGATAGGTATAGGATGCACCGTATAAAAGCTAGGGCCATTTGAAGTTTTATCAGTGTCTGATTTGGGACTCAAGGGTAGCATAGCTTTCAGCGATAACTTAAATTGACAAGAGGCTCGAGTACTTTTTTTTTTAAATTTCAAGGTTTTATGACGCTCCAGTAAAAAGTTACAAGCATTTGTATGTTGCAAACTTTGATAGGTATAGGATGCACCGTATAAAATTTAATGCCATTTAAAGTTTTATCAGTGTTTGATTTGGGACTCAAGGGTAGCATAGCTTTGAGCGATAGCTTAAATTGACAAGAGGCTCGAGTACTTTATTGTTACAAATTTTGAAGGTTTTATGACGCTCCAGTAAAAAGTTACAAGCATCTGTATGTTGCAAACTTTGATAGGTATAGGATGCACCGTATAAAAGTTAGGGCCATTTAAAGTTTTATCAGTGTCTGATTTGGGACTCAATGGTAGCATAGCTTTAAGCGATAACTTAAATTGACAAGAGGCTCGAATACTTTATTTTTATAAAATTTCAAGGTTTTATGACGCTCCCGTAAAAAGTTACAAGCATCTGTATGTTGCAAACTTTGATAGGTATAGGATGCACCATATAAAAGTTAGGGCCATTTGAAGTTTTATCAGTGTTTGATTTGGGACTCAAGGGTATCATAGCTTTGAGCGATAGCTTAAACTGACAAGACGCTCGAGTACTTTATTGTTACAAAATTTATGACGCACCAGTTACAAGGTTTTATGACGCACCAGTAAAAAGTTACAAGCATCTGTATGTTGCAAACTTTGATAGGTATAGGATGCACCGTATAAAAGTTAGGGCCATTTGAAGTTTTATCAGTGTTTGATTTGGGACTCAAGGGTAGCAAAGCTTTGAGCGATAGCTTAAATTGACAAGAGGCTCGAGTACTTTAATGTTACAAAATTTCAAGGTTTTATGAAGCTCCAGTAAAAAGTTACAAGCATTTGTATGTTGAAAACTCTTATAGGTATAGGATGCACCGTATAAAATTTGGGGCCATTTAAAGTTTTATCAGTGTTTGATTTGGGACTCAAGGGTAGCTTAGCTTTGAGCGATAACTTAAATTGACAAGAGGCTCGAGTACTTTATTGTTACAAAATTTCAAGGTTTTATAACGCTCCAGTAAAAAGTTACAAGCATTTGTATGTTGCAATCTTTGATAGGTATAGGATGCACCGTATAAAAGTTAGGGCCGTTTGAAGTTTTATCAGTGTTTGATTTGGGACTCAAGGGTAGCATAGCTTTGAGCGATAGCTTAAACTGACAAGAGGCTCGAGTACTTTATTGTTACAAAATTTATGACGCACCAGTTACAAGGTTTTATGACGCAACAGTAAAAAGTTACAAGCATCTGTATGTTGCAAACTTTGATAGGTATAGGATGCACCGTATAAAAGTTAGAACCATTTGAAGTTTTATCAGTGTTTGATTTGGGACTCAACGGTAGCTTAGCTTTGAGCGATAGCTTAAATTGACAAGAGGCTCGAGTACTTTATTGTTACAAAACTTCAAGGCTTTATGACGCTCCAGTAAAAAGTTACAAGCATTTGTATCTTGCAAACTTTGATAGGTGTAGGTCGTACCGTATAGAAGTTAGGGCCATTTGAAGTTTTATCAGTGTCTGATTTGGGACTCAAGGGTAGAATAGCTTTAAGCGATAACTTAAATTGACAAGAGGCTCGAGTACTTTATTTTTATAAAATTTCAAGTTTTTATGACGCTCCAGGAAAAAGTTACAAGCATCTGTATGTTGCAAACCTTGATAGGTATAGGATGCACCGTATAAAAGTTAGGGTCATTTGAAGTTTTATCAGTGTTTGATTTGGGACTCAAGGGTAGCATAGCTTTGAGCGATTGCTTAAATTGACAAGAGGCTCGAGTACTTTATTGTTACAAATTTTGAAGGTTTTATGACGCTCCAGTAAAAAGTTACAAGCATCTGTATGTTGCAAACTTTGATAGGTATAGGATGCACCGTATAAAAGTTAGGGCCATTTGAAGTTTTATCAGTGTCTGATTTGGGACTCAAGGGTAGCATAGCTTTAAGCGATAACTTAAATTGACAAGAGGCTCGAGTACTTTATTTTTATAAAATTTCAAGGATTTATGACGCTCCAGTAAAAAGTTACAAGCATCTGTATGTTGCAAACTTTGATAGGTATAGGATGCACCGTATAAAAGTTAGGGCCATTTGAAGTTTTATCAGTGTTTGATTTGGGACTCAAGGGTAGCATAGCTTTGAGCGATAGCTTAAATTGACAAGAGGCTCGAGTACTTTATTGTTACAAAATTTCAAGGTTTTATGACGCTCCAGTAAAAAGTTACAAGCATTTGTATGTTGCAAACTCTGATAGGTATAGGATGCACCGTATAAAATTTAGGGCCATTTAAAGTTTTATCAGTGTTTGATTTGCGACTCAAGGGTAGCTTAGCTTTGAGCGATAGCTTAAATTGACAAGTGGCTCGAGTACTTTATTGTTACTAAATTTCAAGGTTTTTGGCGCTCCAGTAAAAAGTTACAAGCATTTGTATGTTGCAAACTTTGATAGGTGTAGGTCGTATCGTATAGAAGTTAGGGCCATTTGAAGTTTTATCAGTGTTTGATTTGGGACTCAAGGGTAGCATAGCTTTAAGCGATAGCTTAAATTGACAAGAGGCTCGAGTACTTTATTTTTATAAAATTTCAAGGTTTTATGACGCTCCAGTAAAAACTTACAAGCATCTGTATGTTGCAAACTTTGATAGGTATAGGATGCACCGTATAAAAGCTAGGGCCATTTGAAGTTTTATCAGTGTCTGATTTGGGACTCAAGGGTAGCATAGCTTTAAGCGATAACTTAAATTGACAAGAGGCTCGAGTACTTTATTTTTATAAAATTTCAAGGTTTTATGACGCTCCAGTAAAAAGTTACAAGCATCTGTATGTTGCAAACTTTGATAGGTATAGGATGCACCGTATAAAATTTAGGGCCATTTAAAGTTTTATCAGTGTTTGATTTGGGACTCAACGGTAGCTTAGCTTTGAGCGATAGCTTAAATTGACAAGAGGCTCGAGTACTTTATTGTTACAAAACTTCAAGGTTTTATGACGCTCCAGTAAAAAGTTACAAGCATTTGTATCTTGCAAACTTTGATAGGTGTAGGTCGTACCGTATAGAAGTTAGGGCCATTTGAAGTTTTATCAGTGTTTGATTTGGGACTCAAGGGTAGCATAGCTTTAAGCGATAGCTTAAATTGACAAGAGGCTCGAGTACTTTATTGTTACAAAATTTATGACGCACCAGTTACAAGGTTTTATGACGCACCAGTAAAATTTACAAGCATCTGTATGTTGCAAACTTTGATAGGTATAGGATGCACCGTATAAAAGTTTGGGCCATTTGAAGTTTTATCAGTGTCTGATTTGGGACTCAAGGGTAGCATAGCTTTAAGCGATAACTTAAATTGACAAGAGGCTCGAGTACTTTTTTTTTAAATTTCAAGGTTTTATGACGCTCCAGTAAAAAGTTACAAGCATTTGTATGTTGCAAACTTTGATAGGTATAGGATGCACCGTATAAAATTTAATGCCATTTAAAGTTTTATCAGTGTTTGATTTGGGACTTAAGGGTAGCTTAGCTTTGAGCGATAGCTTAAATTGACAAGAGGCTCGAGTACTTTATTGTTACAAAATTTCAAAGTTTTATGACGCTCCAGTAAAAAGTTACAAGCATTTGTATGTTGCATACTTTGATAGGTGTAGGTCGTACCGTATAGAAGTTAGGGCCATTTGAAGTTTTATCAGTGTTTGATTTGGGACTCAAGGGTAGCATAGCTTTAAGCGATAGCTTAAATTGACAAGAGGCTCGAGTACTTTATTGTTACAAAATTTATGACGCACCAGTTACAAGGTTTTATGACGCACCAGTAAAAAGTTACAAGTATCTGTATGTTGCAAACTTTGATAGGTATAGGATGCACCGTATAAAAGTTAGGGCCATTTGAAGTTTTATCAGTGTCTGATTTGGGACTCAAGGGTAGCATAGCTTTAAGCGATAACTTAAATTGACAAGAGGCTCGAGTACTTTATTTTTATAAAATTTCAAGGTTTTATGACGCTCCAGTAAAAAATTACAAGCATCTGTATGTTGCAAACTTTGATAGGTATAGGATGCACCGTATAAAAGTTAGGGCCATTTGAAGTTTTATCAGTGTTTGATTTGGGACTCAAGGGTAGCATAGCTTTGAGCGATAGCTTAAATTGACAAGAGGCTCGAGTACTTTATTGTTACAAAATTTCAAGGTTTTATGACGCTCCAGTAAAAAGTTACAAGCATTTGTATGTTGCAAACTCTGATAGGTATAGGATGCACCGTATAAAATTTAGGGCCATTTAAAGTTTTATCAGTGTTTGATTTGCGACTCAAGGGTAGCTTAGCTTTGAGCGATAGCTTAAATTGACAAGTGGCTCGAGTGCTTTATTGTTACAAAATTTCAAGGTTTTATGACGCTCCAGTAAAAAGTTACAAGCATTTGTATGTTGCAAACTTTGATAGGTGTAGGTCGTACCGTATAGAAGTTAGGGCCATTTGAAGTTTTATCAGTGTTTGATTTGGGACTCAAGGGTAGCATAGCTTTAAGCGATAGCTTAGATTGACAAGAGGCTCGAGTACTTTATTGTTACAAAATTTCAAAGTTTTATGACGCTCCAGTAAAAAGTTACAAGCATTTGTATGTTGCAAACTTTGATAGGTGTAGGTCGTACCGTATAGAAGTTAGGGCCATTTGAAGTTTTATCAGTGTTTGATTTGGGACTCAAGGGTAGCATAGCTTTGAGCGATTGCTTAAATTGACAAGAGGCTCGAGTACTTTATTATTACCAATTTTGAAGGTTTTATGACGCTCCAGTAAAAAGTTACAAGCATCTGTATGTTGCAAACTTTGATAGGTGTAGGACGCACCGTATAGAAGTTAGGGCCATTTGAAATTTTATCAGTGTTTGATTTGGGATTCAAGGGTAGCATAGCTATGAGCGATAGCTTAAATTGACAAGAGGCTCGAGTACTTTATTGTCACAAAATTTCAAGGTTTTATGACGCTCCAGTAAAAAGTTACAAGTATCTGTATGTTGCAAACTTTGATAGGTATAGGATGCACCGTATAAAAGTTAGGGCCATTTGAAGTTTTATCAGTGTTTGATTTGGAACTCAAGGGTAGCATAGCTTTGAGCGATAGCTTAAATTGACAAGAGGCTCGAGAACTTTATTGTTACAAAATTTGAAGGTTTTATGACGCTCCAGTAAAAAGTTACAAGCATTTGTATGTTGCAAACTCTGATAGGTATAGGATGCACCGTATAAAATTTTTGGCCATTTAAAGTTTTATCAGTGTTTGATTTGGGACTCAAGGGTAGCTTAGCTTTGAGCGATAGCTTAAATTGACAAGAGGCTCGAGTACTTTATTGTTACAAAATTTCAAGGTTTTATAACGCTCCAGTAAAAAGTTACAAGCATTTTTATGTTGCAAACTCTGATAGGTATAGGATGCACCGTATAAAATTTAGGGCCATTTAAAGTTTTATCAGTGTTTGATTTGGGACTCAAGGGTAGCTTAGCTTTGAGCGATAGCTTAAATTGACAAGAGGCTCGAGTACTTTCTTGTTACAAAATTTCAAGGTTTTATAACGCTCCAGTAAAAAGTTACAAGCATTTGTATGTTGCAAACTTTGATAGGTGTAGTGTGGTGGTTGTCGTAGGATTGACATTTCGCCAGTCAGATCGCTTGTCATCTTTGGCGGAGTCCTTGGTTGGTATCTATATATATGAAATGTTAATAGAAAATCCTAACGACCCAATTTGTTTTGTCGACAGACATTTACCATATTTAATTATTAAGGCTGTATGGTAACACAGCCAATTGTGGTGGCAAACTTTCGTTTGCCAAAATGAGTCCCTGATATTTTGGAGGCGTGAACGCCGAGCAAAGAAAAGCAATGTGATTTGCTGAGGTCTCTGTCCAAAACGGAACTGTTTTATTTAAGAAATCAGCGCTCCTTATATAGCAAAATATTACATCTAATTTTGTACATCTAAACATAATTCTTATTGTTCAATACTTATCCTAATACATATTTTAAATATTAACCCATATGCTGCACACATGCATTTGTCTGCAATTGCGTGTGGTCAGCATATTTTTGGGTTCAATGCATTTCTGGCCTTCACACCAAATGCCCGCTATACATAGCGGCATTTGATCCGCCGCTTTGGCTTGTGCCATGTTTGCATTGTTATCATGTGTTTGTATGTGCGGTACGCTTGGACGTTAGGCAGTGTAGGTTGAAATGCATTGTAGTATTTTGGGTACACTACAGTAGGACGTTCCGAAGTTAGGGCCATTTGAAGTTTTATGAGTGTTTGATTTGGGACTCAAGGGTAGCATAGCTTTGAGTGATAACTTAAATTGACAAGAGGCTCGAGTACTTTATTGTTACAAAATTTGAAGGTTTTATGACTCTCCAGTAAAAAGTTACAAGCATTTGTATGTTGCAAACTCTGATAGGTATAGGATGCACCGTATAAAATTTAGGGCCATTTAAAGTTTTATCAGTGTTTGATTTGGGACTCAAGGGTAGCTTAGCTTTGAGCGATAGCTTAAATTGACAAGAGGCTCGAGTACTTTATTGTTACAAAATTTCCAGGTTTTATAACGCTCCAGTAAAAAGTTACAAGCATTTGTATGTTGCAAACTTTGATAGGTATAGGATGCACCGTATAAAAGTTAGGGCCATTTAAAGTTTTATCAGTGTTTGATTTGGGACTCAAGGGTAGCATTGCTTTGAGCGATTGCTTAAATTGACAAGAGGCTCGAGTACTTTATTGTTACAAAATTTATGACGCACCAGTTACAAGGTTTTATGACGCACCAGTAAAAAGTTACAAGCATCTGTATGTTGCAAACTTTGATAGGTATAGGATGCACCGTATAAAAGTTAGGGCCATTTGAAGTTTTATCAGTGTCTGATTTGGGACTCAAGGGTAGCATAGCGATAACTTAAATTGACAAGAGGCTCGAGTACTTTATTTTTATAAAATTTCAAGGTTTTATGACGCTCCAGTAAAAAGTTACAAGCATTTGTATGTTGCAAACTCTGATAGGTATAGGATGCACCGTATAAAATTTAGGGCCATTTAAAGTTTTATCAGTGTTTGATTTGGGACTCAAGGGTAGCTTAGCTTTGAGCGATAGCTTAAATTGACAAGAGGCTCGAGTATTTTATTGTTACAAAATTTCAAGGTTTTATAACGCTCCAGTAAAAAGTTACAAGCATTTGTATGTTGCAAACCCTGATAGGTATAGGATGAACCGTATAAAATTTAGGGCCATTTAAAGTTTTATCAGTGTTTGATTTGGGACTCAAGGGTAGCTTAGCTTTGAGCGATAGCTTAAATTGACAAGAGGCTCGAGTACTTTATTGTTACAAAATTTCAAGGTTTTATACCGCTCCAGTAAAACGTTACAAGCATTTGTATGTTGCAAACTTTGATAGGTGTAGGACGTTCCGAAGTTAGGGCCATTTGAAGTTTTATCAGTGTTTCATTTGGGACTCAAGGGTAGCATAGCTTTGAGCGATAACTTAAATTGACAAGAGGCTCGAGTACTTTATTGTTACAAAATTTGAAGGTTTTATGACTCTCCAGTAAAAAGTTACAAGCATTTGTATGTTGCAAACTTTGATAGGTATAGGATGCACCGTATAGAAGTTAGGGCCATTTGAAGTTTTATCAGTGTTTGATTTGGGACTCAAGGGTAGCATAGCTTTGAGCGATAGCTTAAATTGACAAGAGGCTCGAGTACTTTATTGTTACAAAATTCCAAGGTTTTATGACGCTCCAGTAAAAAGTTACAAGCATTTGTATTTTGCAAACTTTGATAGGTGTAGGACGTACCGTATAGAAGTTAGGGCCATTTGAAGTTTTATCAGTGTTTGATTTGGGACTCAAGGGTAGCATAGCTTTAAACGATAGCTTAAATTGACAAGAGGCTCGAGTACTTTATTGTTACAAAATTCCATGGTTTTATGACGCTCCAGTAAAAAGTTACAAGCATTTGTATTTTGCAAACTTTGATAGGTGTAGGACGTACCGTATAGAAGTTAGGGCCATTTGAACTTTTATCAGTGTTTGATTTGGGACTCAAGGGTAGCATAGCTTTGAGCGATAGCTTAAATTGACAAGAGGCTCGAGTACATTATTGTTACAAAATTTACAGGTTTTATGACGCTCCAGTAAAAAGTTACAAGCATTTGTACGTTGCAAACTTTGATAGGTGTAGGACGTACCGTCTAGAAGTTAGGGCCATTTGAAGTTTTATCAGTGTTTGATTTGGGACTCAAGGGTAGCTTAGCTTTGAGCGATATCTTAAATTGACAAGAGGCTCGAGTACTTTATTGTTACAAAATTTCAAGGTTTTATAACGCTCCAGTAAAAAGTTACAAGCATTTGTATGTTGCAACCTCTGATAGGTATAGGATGCACCGTATAAAATTTAGGGCCATTTAAAGTTTTATCAGTGTTTGATTTGGGACTCAAGGGTAGCTTAGCTTTGAGCGATAGCTTAAATTGACAAGAGGCTCGAGTACTTTATTGTTACAAACTTTATGACGCACCAGTTACAAGGTTTTATGACGCACCAGTAAAAAGTTACAAGCATCTGTATGTTGCAAACTTTGATAGGTATAGGATGCACCGTATAAAAGTTAGGGCCATTTGAAGTTTTATCAGTGTTTGATTTGGAACTCAACGGTAGCATAGCTTTGAGCGATAGCTTAAATTGACAAGAGGCTCGAGTACTTTATTGTTACAAAATTTCAAGGTTTTATGACGCTCCAGTAAAAACTTACAAGCATTTGTATGTTGCAAACTCTGATAGGTATAGGATGCACCGTATAAAATTTAGGGCCATTTAAAGTTTTATCAGTGTTTGATTTGGGACTCAAGGGTAGCTTAGCTTTGAGCGATAGCTTAAATTGACAAGAGGCTCGAGTACTTTATTGTTACAAAATTTCAAGGTTTTATAACGCTCCAGTAAAAAGTTACAAGCATTTGTATGTTGCAAACTCTGATAGGTATAGGATGCACCGTATAAAATTTAGGGCCATTTAAAGTTTTATCATGTTTGATTTGGGACTCAAGGGTAGCTTAGCTTTGAGCGATAGCTTAAATTGACAAGAGGCTCGAGTACTTTATTGTTACAAAATTTCAAGGTTTTATAACGCTCCAGTAAAAAGTTACAAGCATTTGTATGTTGCAAACTCTGATAGGTATAGGATGCACCGTATAAAATTTAGGGCCATTTAAAGTTTTAACATGTTTGATTTGGGACTCAAGGGTAGCTTAGCTCTGAGCGATAGCTTAAATTGACAAGAGGCTCGAGTGCTTTATTGTTACAAAATTTCAAGGTTTTATAACGCTCCAGTAAAAAGTTACAAGCATTTGTAAGTTGCAAACTTTGATAGGTATAGGATGCACCGTATAAAATTTAGAGCCATTTAAAGTTTTATCAGTGTTTGATTTGGGTCTCAAGGGTAGCTTAGCTTTGAGCGATAGCTTAAATTGACAAGAGGCTCGAGTGCTTTATTGTTACAAAATTTCAAGGTTTTAGGACGCACAATAAATTGACAAGAGGCTCGAGTGCTTTATTGTTACAAAATTTCAAGGTCTTATGACGCTCCAGTAAAAAGTTACGAGCATTTTTATGTTGCAAACTTTGATAGGTGTGGGAAGTACCGTATCGAAGTAAGGGCCATTTGAAGTTTTATCAGTATTTGATTTGGGATTCAAGGGCAGCATAGCTTTGAGCGATAGCTTAAATTGACAAGAGGTTCGAATACTTTATTTTTACAAAATTTCAAGGGTTTATGACGCTCCAGTAAAAAGTTACAAGCATTTGTATGTTGCAAACTTGGATAGGTGTAGGACGTACCGTATAGAAGCTAGGGCCATTTGAACGATATATCAGTGTTTGATTTGGGACTCAAGGGTAGCATAGCTTTGAGCGATAGCTTAAATTGACAAGAGGCTCGAGTACTTTATTGTTACAAAATTTACAGGTTTAATGAAGCTCCAGTAAAAAGTTACAAGAATTTGTACGTTGCAAACTTTGATAGGTGTAGGACGTACCGTATAGAAGTTAGGGCCATTTGAAGTTTTATCAGTGTTTGATTTGGGACTCAAGGGTAGCTTAGCTTTGAGCGATAGCTTAAATTGACAAAAGGCTCGAGTACTTTATTGTTACAAAATTTCAAGGTTTTATAACGCTCCAGTAAAAAGTTACAAGCATTTGTATGTTGCAAACTTTGATAGGTGTAGGACGTACCGTATAGATGTTAGGGCCATTTGAAGTGCTTGATTTGGGACTCAAGGGTAGAATAGCTTTAAGCGATAGCTTAAATTGACAAGAGGCTCGAGTACTTTATTGTTACAAAATTTCAAGGTTTTATAACGCTCCAGTAAAAAGTTACAAGCATTTGTATGTTGCAAAATTTGATAGGTGTAGGACGTACCGTATAGAAGTTAGGGCCATTTGAAGTTTTATCAGTGTTTGATTTGGGACTCAAGGGTAGCATAGCTTTAAGCGATAGCTTAAATTGACAAGAGGCTCGAGTACTTTATTGTTACAAAATTTATGACGCACCAGTTACAAGGTTTTATGACGCACCAGTAAAAAGTTACAAGCATTTGTATGTTGTAAACTTTGATAGGTGTAGGACGTTCCGAAATTAGGGCCATTTGAAGTTTTATCAGTGTTTGATTTGGGACTCAAGGGTAGCATAGCTTTGAGCGATAGCTTAAATTGACAAGAGGCTCGAGTACTTTATTATTACAAAATTTCAAGGTTTTATGACGCTCCAGTAAAAAGTTACAAGCATTTGTATGTTGCAAACTCTGATAGGTATAGGATGCACCGTATAAAATTTAGGGCCATTTAAAGTTTTATCAGTGTTTGATTTGGGACTCAAGGGTAGCTTAGCTTTGAGCGATAGCTTAAATTGACAAGAGGCTCGAGTACTTTATTGTTACAAAATTTCAAGGTTTTATAACGCTCCAGTAAAAAGTTACAAGCATTTGTATGTTGCAAACTCTAATAGGTATAGGATGCACCGTATAAAATTTAGGGCCATTTAAAGTTTTATCAATGTTTGATTTGGGACACAAGGGTAGCTTATCTTTGAGCGATAGCTTAAATTGACAAGAGGCTCGAGTACTTTATTGTTACAAAATTTCAAGGTTTTATAGCGCTCCAAGTAAAAAGTTACCAGCATTTGTATGTTGCAAACTTTGATAGATGTAGGACGTTCCGAAGTTAGGGCCATTTGAAATTTTATCAGTGTTTGATTTGGGACTCAAGGGTAGCATAGCTTTGAGCGATAACTTAAATTGACAAGAGGCTCGAGTACTTTATTGTTACAAAATTTGAATGTTTTATGACCCTCCAGTAAAAAGATACAAGCATTTGTATGTTGCAAACTTTGATAGGTATAGGATGCACCGTATAGAAGTTAGGGCCATTTGAAGTTTTATCAGTGTTTGATTTGGGACTCAAGGGTAGCATAGCTTTGAGCGATAGCTTAAATTGACAAGAGGCTCGAGTACTTTATAGTTACAAAATTGCAAGGTTTTATGACGCTCCAGTAAAAAGTTACAAGCATTTGTATTTTGCAAACTTTGATAGGTGTAGGACGTACCGTATAGAAGTTAGGGCCATTTGAACTTTTATCAGTGTTTGATTTGGGACTCAAGGGTAGCATAGCTTTGAGCGATAGCTTAAATTGACAAGAGGCTCGAGTACATTATTGTTACAAAATTTACAGGTTTTATGACGCTCCAGTAAAAAGTTACAAGCATTTGTACGTTGCAAACTTTGATAGGTGTAGGACGTACCGTCTAGAAGTTAGGGCCATTTGAAGTTTTATCAGTGTTTGATTTGGGACTCAAGGGTAGCTTAGCTTTGAGCGATATCTTAAATTGACAAGAGGCTCGAGTACTTTATTGTTACAAAATTTCAAGGTTTTATAACGCTCCAGTAAAAAGTTACAAGCATTTGTATGTTGCAACCTCTGATAGGTATAAGATGCACCGTATAAAATTTAGGGCCATTTAAAGTTTTATCAGTGTTTGATTTGGGACTCAAGGGTAGCTTAGCTTTGAGCGATAGCTTAAATTGACAAGAGGCTCGAGTACTTTATTGTTACAAACTTTATGACGCACCAGTTACAAGGTTTTATGACGCACCAGTAAAAAGTTACAAGCATCTGTATGTTGCAAACTTTGATAGGTATAGGATACACCGTATAAAAGTTAGGGCCATTTGAAGTTTTATCCGTGTTTGATTTGGAACTCAACGGTAGCATAGCTTTGAGCGATAGCTTAAATTGACAAGAGGCTCGAGTACTTTATTGTTACAAAATTTCAAGGTTTTATGACGCTCCAGTAAAAACTTACAAGCATTTGTATGTTGCAAACTCTGATAGGTATAGGATGCACCGTATAAAATTTAGGGCCATTTAAAGTTTTATCAGTGTTTGATTTGGGACTCAAGGGTAGCTTAGCTTTGAGCGATAGCTTAAATTGACAAGAGGCTCGAGTACTTTATTGTTGCAAAATTTCAAGGTTTTATAACGCTCCCGTAAAAAGTTACAAGCATTTGTATGTTGCAAACTCTGATAGGTATAGGATGCACCGTATAAAATTTAGGGCCATTTAAAGTTTTATCATGTTTGATTTGGGACTCAAGGGTAGCTTAGCTTTGAGCGATAGCTTAAATTGACAAGAGGCTCGAGTACTTTATTGTTACAAAATTTCAAGGTTTTATAACGCTCCAGTAAAAAGTTACAAGCATTTGTATGTTGCAAACTCTGATAGGTATAGGATGCACCGTATAAAATTTAGGGCCATTTAAAGTTTTAACATGTTTGATTTGGGACTCAAGGGTAGCTTAGCTCTGAGCGATAGCTTAAATTGACAAGAGGCTCGAGTACTTTATTGTTACAAAATTTCAAGGTTTTATAACGCTCCAGTAAAAAGTTACAAGCATTTGTAAGTTGCAAACTTTGATAGGTATAGGATGCACCGTATAAAATTTAGGGCCATTTAAAGTTTTATCAGTGTTTGATTTGGGTCTCAAGGGTAGCTTAGCTTTGAGCGATAGCTTAAATTGACAAGAGGCTCGAGTGCTTTATTGTTACAAAATTTCAAGGTTTTAGGACGCACAATAAATTGACAAGAGGCTCGAGTGCTTTATTGTTACAAAATTTCAAGGTCTTATGACGCTCCAGTAAAAAGTTACAAGCATTTGTATTTTGCAAACTTTGATAGGTGTAGGCCGTGCCGTATAGAAGTTAGGGCCATTTGAAGTTTTATCAGTGTTTGAATTGGGACTCAAGGGTAGCATAGCTTTGAGCGATAACTTAAATTGACATAAGGCTCGAGTTCTTTATTGTTACAAAATTTCATAGTTTTATGACGCTCCAGTAAAAAGTTACGAGCATTTTTATGTTGCAAACTTTGATAGGTGTGGGAAGTACCGTATCGAAGTAAGGGCCATTTGAAGTTTTATCAGTATTTGATTTGGGATTCAAGGGCAGCATAGCTTTGAGCGATAGCTTAATTTGACAAGAGGCTCGAATACTTTATTTTTACAAAATTTCAAGGGTTTATGACGCTCCAGTAAAAAGTTACAAGCATTTGTATGTTGCAAACTTGGATAGGTGTAGTACGTACCGTATAGAAGCTAGGGCCATTTGAACGATATATCAGTGTTTGATTTGGGACTCAAGGGTAGCATAGCTTTGAGCGATAGCTTAAATTGACAAGAGGCTCGAGTACTTTATTGTTACAAAATTTACAGGTTTAATGAAGCTCCAGTAAAAAGTTACAAGAATTTGTACGTTGCAAACTTTGATAGGTGTAGGACGTACCGTATAGAAGTTAGGGCCATTTGAAGTTTTATCAGTGTTTGATTTGGGACTCAAGGGTAGCTTAGCTTTGAGCGATAGCTTAAATTGACAAGAGGCTCGAGTACTTTATAGTTACAAAATTTCAAGGTTTTATAACGCTCCAGTAAAAAGTTACAAGCATTTGTATGTTGCAAACTCTGATAGGTATAGGATGCATCGTATAAAATTTAGGGCCATTTGAAGTTTTATCAGTGTTTGATTTGGGACTCAAGGGTAGCTTAGCTTTGAGCGATAGCTTAAATTGACAAAAGGCTCGAGTACTTTATTGTTACAAAATTTCAAGGTTTTATAACGCTCCAGTAAAAAGTTACAAGCATTTGTATGTTGCAAACTTTGATAGGTGTAGGACGTACCGTATAGATGTTAGGGCCATTTGAAGTGCTTGATTTGGGACTCAAGGGTAGAATAGCTTTAAGCGATAGCTTAAATTGACAAGAGGCTCGAGTACTTTATTGTTATAAAATTTCAAGGTTTTATAACGCTCCAGTAAAAAGTTACAAGCATTTGCATGTTGCAAAATTTGATAGGTGTAGGACGTACCGTATAGAAGTTAGGGCCATTTGAAGTTTTATCAGTGTTTGATTTGGGACTCAAGGGTAGCATAGCTTTAAGCGATAGCTTAAATTGACAAAAGGCTCGAGTACTTTATTGTTACAAAATTTATGACGCACCAGTTACAAGGTTTTATGACGCACCAGTAAAAAGTTACAAGCATTTGTATGTTGTAAACTTTGATAGGTGTAGGACGTTCCGAAATTAGGGCCATTTGAAGTTTTATCAGTGTTTGATTTGGGACTCAAGGGTAGCATAGCTTTGAGCGATAGCTTAAATTGACAAGAGGCTCGAGTACTTTATTGTTACAAAATTGCAAGGTTTTATGACGCTCCAGTAAAAAGTTACAAGCATTTGTATTTTGCAAACTTTGATAGGTGTAGGACGTACCGTATAGAAGTTAGGGCCATTTGAAGTTTTATCAGTGTTTGATTTGGGGCTCAAGGGTAGCATAGCTTTAAGCGATAGCTTAAATTGACAAGAGGCTCGAGCACTTTATTGTTACAAAATTCCAAGGTTTTATGACGCTCCAGTAAAAAGTTACAAGCATTTGTATGTTGCAAACTCTTATAGGTATAGGATGCACCGTATAAAATTTAGGGCCATTTAAAGTTTTATCAGTGTTTGATTTGGGACTCAAGGGTAGCTTAGCTTTGAGCGATAGTTTAAATTGACAAGAGGCTCGAGTACTTTATTGTTACAAAATTTCAAGGTTTTATAACGCTCCAGTAAAAAGTTACAAGCATTTGTATGTTGCAAACTCTGATAGGTATAGGATGCACCGTATAAAATTTAGGGCCATTTAAAGTTTTATCAATGTTTGATTTGGGACACAAGGGTAGCTTAGCTTTGAGCGATAGCTTAAATTGACAAGAGGCTCGAGTACTTTATTGTTACAAAATTTCAAGGTTTTATAACGCTCCAGTAAAAAGTTACCAGCATTTGTATGTTGCAAACTTTGATAGATGTAGGACGTTCCGAAGTTAGGGCCATTTGAAATTTTATCAGTGTTTGATTTGGGACTCAAGGGTAGCATAGCTTTGAGCGATAACTTAAATTGACAAGAGGCTCGAGTACTTTATTGTTACAAAATTTTAAGGTTTTATGACGCTCCAGTAAAAAGTTACAAGCATTTGTATGTTGCAAACTTTGATAGGTATAGGATGCACCGTATAGAAGTTAGGGCCATTTGAAGTTTTATCAGTGTTTGATTTGGGACTCAAGGGTAGCATAGCTTTGAGCGATAGCTTAAATTGACAAGAGGCTCGAGCACTTTATTGTTACAAAATTCCAAGGTTTTATGACGCTCCAGTAAAAAGTTACAAGCATTTGTATTTTACAAACTTTGATAGGTGTAGGACGTACCGTATAGAAGTTAGGGCCATTTGAAGTTTTATTAGTGTTTGATTTGGGACTCAAGGGTAGCATAGCTTTAAGCGATAGCTTAAATTGACAAGAGGCTCGAGTACTTTATTGTTACAAAATTTATGACGCACCAGTTACAGGGTTTTATGACGCACCAGTAAAAAGTTACAAGCATCTGTATGTTGCAAACTTTGATAGGTATAGGATGCACCGTATAAAAGTTAGGGCCATTTGAAGTTTTATCAGTGTTTGAATTGGGACTCAAGGGTAGCATAGCTTTGAGCGATAACTTAAATTGACATAAGGCTCGAGTTCTTTATTGTTACAAAATTTCATAGTTTTATGACGCTCCAGTAAAAAGTTACGAGCATTTTTATGTTGCAAACTTTGATAGGTGTGGGAAGTACCGTATCGAAGTAAGGGCCATTTGAAGTTTTATCAGTATTTGATTTGGGATTCAAGGGCAGCATAGCTTTGAGCGATAGCTTAAATTGACAAGAGGCTCGAGTACTTTATTGTTACAAAATTGCAAGGTTTTATGACGCTCCAGTAAAAAGTTACAAGCATTTGTATTTTGCAAACTTTGATAGGTGTAGGACGTACCGTATAGAAGTTAGGGCCATTTGAAGTTTTATCAGTGTTTGATTTGGGGCTCAAGGGTAGCATAGCTTTAAGCGATAGCTTAAATTGACAAGAGGCTCGAGCACTTTATTGTTACAAAATTCCAAGGTTTTATGACGCTCCAGTAAAAAGTTACAAGCATTTGTATGTTGCAAACTCTTATAGGTATAGGATGCACCGTATAAAATTTAGGGCCATTTAAAGTTTTATCAGTGTTTGATTTGGGACTCAAGGGTAGCTTAGCTTTGAGCGATAGTTTAAATTGACAAGAGGCTCGAGTACTTTATTGTTACAAAATTTCAAGGTTTTATAACGCTCCAGTAAAAAGTTACAAGCATTTGTATGTTGCAAACTCTGATAGGTATAGGATGCACCGTATAAAATTTAGGGCCATTTAAAGTTTTATCAATGTTTGATTTGGGACACAAGGGTAGCTTAGCTTTGAGCGATAGCTTAAATTGACAAGAGGCTCGAGTACTTTATTGTTACAAAATTTCAAGGTTTTATAACGCTCCAGTAAAAAGTTACCAGCATTTGTATGTTGCAAACTTTGATAGATGTAGGACGTTCCGAAGTTAGGGCCATTTGAAATTTTATCAGTGTTTGATTTGGGACTCAAGGGTAGCATAGCTTTGAGCGATAACTTAAATTGACAAGAGGCTCGAGTACTTTATTGTTACAAAATTTTAAGGTTTTATGACGCTCCAGTAAAAAGTTACAAGCATTTGTATGTTGCAAACTTTGATAGGTATAGGATGCACCGTATAGAAGTTAGGGCCATTTGAAGTTTTATCAGTGTTTGATTTGGGACTCAAGGGTAGCATAGCTTTGAGCGATAGCTTAAATTGACAAGAGGCTCGAGCACTTTATTGTTACAAAATTCCAAGGTTTTATGACGCTCCAGTAAAAAGTTACAAGCATTTGTATTTTACAAACTTTGATAGGTGTAGGACGTACCGTATAGAAGTTAGGGCCATTTGAAGTTTTATTAGTGTTTGATTTGGGACTCAAGGGTAGCATAGCTTTAAGCGATAGCTTAAATTGACAAGAGGCTCGAGTACTTTATTGTTACAAAATTTATGACGCACCAGTTACAGGGTTTTATGACGCACCAGTAAAAAGTTACAAGCATCTGTATGTTGCAAACTTTGATAGGTATAGGATGCACCGTATAAAAGTTAGGGCCATTTGAAGTTTTATCAGTGTTTGAATTGGGACTCAAGGGTAGCATAGCTTTGAGCGATAACTTAAATTGACATAAGGCTCGAGTTCTTTATTGTTACAAAATTTCATAGTTTTATGACGCTCCAGTAAAAAGTTACGAGCATTTTTATGTTGCAAACTTTGATAGGTGTGGGAAGTACCGTATCGAAGTAAGGGCCATTTGAAGTTTTATCAGTATTTGATTTGGGATTCAAGGGCAGCATAGCTTTGAGCGATAGCTTAAATTGACAAGAGGCTCGAGTACTTTATAGTTACAAAATTTCAAGGTTTTACAACGCTCCAGTAAAAAGTTACAAGCATTTGTATGTTGCAAACTCTGATAGGTATAGGATGCACCGTATAAAATTTAGGGCCATTTGAAGTTTTATCAGTGTTTGATTTGGGACTCAAGGGTAGCTTAGCTTTGAGCGATAGCTTAAATTGACAAAAGGCTCGAGTACTTTATTGTTACAAAATTTCAAGGTTTTATAACGCTCCAGTAAAAAGTTACAAGCATTTGTATGTTGCAAACTTTGATAGGTGTAGGACGTACCGTGTAGATGTTAGGGCCATTTGAAGTGCTTGATTTGGGACTCAAGGGTAGAATAGCTTTAAGCGATAGCTTAAATTGACAAGAGGTTCGAGTACTTTATTGTTACAAAATTTCAAGGTTTTATAACGCTCCAGTAAAAAGTTACAAGCATTTGTATGTTGCAAAATTTGATAGGTGTAGGACGTACCGTATAGAAGTTAGGGCCATTTGAAGTTTTATCAGTGTTTGATTTGGGACTCAAGGGTAGCATAGCTTTAAGCGATAGCTTAAATTGACAAGGGGCTCGAGTACTTTATTGTTACAAAATTTATGACGCACCAGTTACAAGGTTTTATGACGCACCAGTAAAAAGTTACAAGCATTTGTATGTTGTAAACTTTGATAGGTGTAGGACGTTCCGAAATTAGGGCTATTTGAAGTTTTATCAGTGTTTGATTTGGGACTCAAGGGTAGCATAGCTTTGAGCGATAGCTTAAATTGACAAGAGGCTCGAGTACTTTATTATTACAAAATTTCAAGGTTTTATGACGCTCCAGTAAAAAGTTACAAGCATTTGTATGTTGCAAACTCTGATAGGTATAGGATGCACCGTATAAAATTTAGGGCCATTTAAAGTTTTATCAGTGTTTGATTTGGGACTCAAGGGTAGCTTAGCTTTGAGCGATAGCTTAAATTGACAAGAGGCTCGAGTACTTTATTGTTACAAAATTTCAAGGTTTTATCACGCTCCAGTAAAAAGTTACAAGCATTTGTATGTTGCAAACTCTGATAGGTATAGGATGCACCGTATAAAATTTAGGGCCATTTAAAGTTTTATCAATGTTTGATTTGGTACACAAGGGTAGCTTAGCTTTGAGCGATAGCTTAAATTGACAAGAGGCTCGAGTACTTTATTGTTACAAAATTTCAAGGTTTTATAACGCTCCAGTAAAAAGTTACCAGCATTTGTATGTTGCAAACTTTGATAGATGTAGGACGTTCCGAAGTTAGGGCCATTTGAAATTTTATCAGTGTTTGATTTGGGACTCAAGGGTAGCATAGCTTTGAGCGATAACTTAAATTGACAAGAGGCTCGAGTACTTTATTGTTACAAAATTTGAATGTTTTATGACCCTCCAGTAAAAAGATACAAGCATTTGTATGTTGCAAACTTTGATAGGTATAGGATGCACCGTATAGAAGTTAGGGCCATTTGAAGTTTTATCAGTGTTTGATTTGGGACTCAAGGGTAGCATAGCTTTGAGCGATAGCTTAAATTGACAAGAGGCTCGAGTACTTTATTGTTACAAAATTGCAAGGTTTTTTGACGCTCCAGTAAAAAGTTACAAGCATTTGTATTTTGCAAACTTTGATAGGTGTAGGACGTACCGTATAGAAGTTAGGGCCATTTGAAGTTTTATCAGTGTTTGATTTGGGGCTCAAGGGTAGCATAGCTTTAAGCGATAGCTTAAATTGACAAGAGGCTCGAGTACTTTATTGTTACAAAATTCCAAGGTTTTATGACGCTCCAGTAAAAAGTTACAAGCATTTGTATGTTGCAAACTCTTATAGGTATAGGATGCACCGTATAAAATTTAGGGCCATTTAAAGTTTTATCAGTGTTTGATTTGGGACTCAAGGGTAGCTTAGCTTTGAGCGATAGTTTAAATTGACAAGAGGCTCGAGTACTTTATTGTTACAAAATTTCAAGGTTTTATAACGCTCCAGTAAAAAGTTACAAGCATTTGTATGTTGCAAACTCTGATAGGTATAGGATGCACCGTATAAAATTTAGGGCCATTTAAAGTTTTATCAATGTTTGATTTGGGACACAAGGGTAGCTTAGCTTTGAGCGATAGCTTAAATTGACAAGAGGCTCGAGTACTTTATTGTTACAAAATTTCAAGGTTTTATAACGCTCCAGTAAAAAGTTACCAGCATTTGTATGTTGCAAACTTTGATAGATGTAGGACGTTCCGAAGTTAGGGCCATTTGAAATTTTATCAGTGCTTGATTTGGGACTCAAGGGTAGCATAGCTTTGAGCGATAACTTAAATTGACAAGAGGCTCGAGTACTTTATTGTTACAAAATTTGAAGGTTTTATGACGCTCCAGTAAAAAGTTACAAGCATTTGTATGTTGCAAACTTTGATAGGTATAGGATGCACCGTATAGAAGTTAGGGCCATTTGAAGTTTTATCAGTGTTTGATTTGGGACTCAAGGGTAGCATAGCTTTGAGCGATAGCTTAAATTGACAAGAGGCTCGAGCACTTTATTGTTACAAAATTCCAAGGTTTTATGACGCTCCAGTAAAAAGTTACAAGCATTTGTATTTTGCAAACTTTGATAGGTGTAGGACGTACCGTATAGAAGTTAGGGCCATTTGAAGTTTTATTAGTGTTTGATTTGGGACTCAAGGGTAGCATAGCTTTAAGCGATAGCTTAAATTGACAAGAGGCTCGAGTACTTTATTGTTACAAAATTTATGACGAACCAGTTACAGGGTTTTATGACGCACCAGTAAAAAGTTACAAGCATCTGTATGTTGCAAACTTTGATAGGTATAGGATGCACCGTATAAAAGTTAGGGCCATTTGAAGTTTTATCAGTGTTTGATTTGGGACTCAAGGGTAGCATAGCTTTAAGCGATAACTTAAATTGACAAGAGGCTCGAGTACTTTATTTTTATAAAATTTCAAGGGTTTATGACGCTCCAGTAAAAAGTTACAAGCATTTGTATGTTGCAAACTTTGATAGGTGTAGGACGTATCGTATAGAAGTTAGGGCCATTTGAAGTTTTATCAGTGTTTGATTTGGGACTCAAGGGTAGCATAGCTTTGAGCGATAGCTTAAATTGACAAGAGGCTCGAGTACTTTATTGTTACAAAATTCCAAGGTTTTATGACGCTCCAGTAAAAAGTTACAAGCATTTGGATTTTGCAAACTTTGATAGGTGTAGGACGTACCGTATAGAAGTTAGGGCCATTTGAAGTTTTATCAGTGTTTGATTTGGGACTCAAGGGTAGCATAGCTTTAAGCGATAGCTTAAATTGACAAGAGGCTCGAGTACTTTATTGTTACAAAATTCCAAGGTTTTATGACGCTCCAGTAAAAAGTTACAAGCATTTGTATGTTGCAAACTCTGATAGGTATAGGATGCACCGTATAAAATTTAGGGCCATTTAAAGTTTTATCAGTGTTTGATTTGGGACTCAAGGGTAGCTTAGCTTTGAGCGATAGCTTAAATTGACAAGAGGCTCGAGTACTTTATTGTTACAAAATTTCAAGGTTTTATAACGCTCCAGTAAAAAGTTACAAGCATTTGTATGTTGCAAACTCTGATAGGTATAGGATGCACCGTATAAAATTTAGGGCCATTTAAAGTTTTATCAATGTTTGATTTGGGACACAAGGGTAGCTTAGCTTTGAGCGATAGCTTAAATTGACAAGAGGCTCGAGTACTTTATTGTTACAAAATTTCAAGGTTTTATAACGCTCCAGTAAAAAGTTACTAGCATTTGTATGTTGCAAACTTTGATAGATGTAGGACGTTCCGAAGTTAGGGCCATTTGAAATTTTATCAGTGTTTGATTTGGGACTCAAGGGTAGCATAGCTTTGAGCGATAACTTAAATTGACAAGAGGCTCGAGTACTTTATTGTTACAAAATTTGAAGGTTTTATGACGCTCCAGTAAAAAGTTACAAGCATTTGTATGTTGCAAACTCTGATAGGTATAGGATGCACCGTATAAAATTTAGGGCCATTTAAAGTTTTATCAATGTGTGATTTGGGACACAAGGCTAGCTTAGCTTTGAGCGATAGCTTAAATTGACAAGAGGCTCGAGTACTTTATTGTTACAAAATTCCAAGGTTTTATGACGCTCCAGTAAAAAGTTACAAGCATTTGTATGTTGCAAACTTTGATAGGTGTAGGACGTACCGTATAGAAGTTAGGGCCATTTGAAGTTTTATCAGTGTTTGATTTGGGACTCAAGGGTAGCATAGCTTTGAGCGATAGCTTAAATTGACAAGAGGCTCGAGCACTTTATTGTTACAAAATTCCAAGGTTTTATGACGCTCCAGTAAAAAGTTACAAGCATTTGTATTTTACAAACTTTGATAGGTGTAGGACGTACCGTATAGAAGTTAGGGCCATTTGAAGTTTTATTAGTGTTTGATTTGGGACTCAAGGGTAGCATAGCTTTAAGCGATAGCTTAAATTGACAAGAGGCTCGAGTACTTTATTGTTACAAAATTTATGACGCACCAGTTACAGGGTTTTATGACGCACCAGTAAAAAGTTACAAGCATCTGTATGTTGCAAACTTTGATAGGTATAGGATGCACCGTATAAAAGTTAGGGCCATTTGAAGTTTTATCAGTGTTTGAATTGGGACTCAAGGGTAGCATAGCTTTGAGCGATAACTTAAATTGACATAAGGCTCGAGTTCTTTATTGTTACAAAATTTCATAGTTTTATGACGCTCCAGTAAAAAGTTACGAGCATTTTTATGTTGCAAACTTTGATAGGTGTGGGAAGTACCGTATCGAAGTAAGGGCCATTTGAAGTTTTATCAGTATTTGATTTGGGATTCAAGGGCAGCATAGCTTTGAGCGATAGCTTAAATTGACAAGAGGCTCGAGTACTTTATAGTTACAAAATTTCAAGGTTTTATAACGCTCCAGTAAAAAGTTACAAGCATTTGTATGTTGCAAACTCTGATAGGTATAGGATGCACCGTATAAAATTTAGGGCCATTTGAAGTTTTATCAGTGTTTGATTTGGGACTCAAGGGTAGCTTAGCTTTGAGCGATAGCTTAAATTGACAAAAGGCTCGAGTACTTTATTGTTACAAAATTTCAAGGTTTTATAACGCTCCAGTAAAAAGTTACAAGCATTTGTATGTTGCAAACTTTGATAGGTGTAGGACGTACCGTGTAGATGTTAGGGCCATTTGAAGTGCTTGATTTGGGACTCAAGGGTAGAATAGCTTTAAGCGATAGCTTAAATTGACAAGAGGTTCGAGTACTTTATTGTTACAAAATTTCAAGGTTTTATAACGCTCCAGTAAAAAGTTACAAGCATTTGTATGTTGCAAAATTTGATAGGTGTAGGACGTACCGTATAGAAGTTAGGGCCATTTGAAGTTTTATCAGTGTTTGATTTGGGACTCAAGGGTAGCATAGCTTTAAGCGATAGCTTAAATTGACAAGGGGCTCGAGTACTTTATTGTTACAAAATTTATGACGCACCAGTTACAAGGTTTTATGACGCACCAGTAAAAAGTTACAAGCATTTGTATGTTGTAAACTTTGATAGGTGTAGGACGTTCCGAAATTAGGGCCATTTGAAGTTTTATCAGTGTTTGATTTGGGACTCAAGGGTAGCATAGCTTTGAGCGATAGCTTAAATTGACAAGAGGCTCGAGTACTTTATTATTACAAAATTGCAAGGTTTTATGACGCTCCAGTAAAAAGTTACAAGCATTTGTATGTTGCAAACTCTGATAGGTATAGGATGCACCGTATAAAATTTAGGGCCATTTAAAGTTTTATCAGTGTTTGATTTGGGACTCAAGGGTAGCTTAGCTTTGAGCGATAGCTTAAATTGACAAGAGGCTCGAGTACTTTATTGTTACAAAATTTCAAGGTTTTATAACGCTCCAGTAAAAAGTTACAAGCATTTGTATGTTGCAAACTCTGATAGGTATAGGATGCACCGTATAAAATTTAGGGCCATTTAAAGTTTTATCAATGTTTGATTTGGTACACAAGGGTAGCTTAGCTTTGAGCGATAGCTTAAATTGACAAGAGGCTCGAGTACTTTATTGTTACAAAATTTCAAGGTTTTATAACGCTCCAGTAAAAAGTTACCAGCATTTGTATGTTGCAAACTTTGATAGATGTAGGACGTTCCGAAGTTAGGGCCATTTGAAATTTTATCAGTGTTTGATTTGGGACTCAAGGGTAGCATAGCTTTGAGCGATAACTTAAATTGACAAGAGGCTCGAGTACTTTATTGTTACAAAATTTGAATGTTTTATGACCCTCCAGTAAAAAGATACAAGCATTTGTATGTTGCAAACTTTGATAGGTATAGGATGCACCGTATAGAAGTTAGGGCCATTTGAAGTTTTATCAGTGTTTGATTTGGGACTCAAGGGTAGCATAGCTTTGAGCGATAGCTTAAATTGACAAGAGGCTCGAGTACTTTATTGTTACAAAATTGCAAGGTTTTTTGACGCTCCAGTAAAAAGTTACAAGCATTTGTATTTTGCAAACTTTGATAGGTGTAGGACGTACCGTATAGAAGTTAGGGCCATTTGAAGTTTTATCAGTGTTTGATTTGGGGCTCAAGGGTAGCATAGCTTTAAGCGATAGCTTAAATTGACAAGAGGCTCGAGTACTTTATTGTTACAAAATTCCAAGGTTTTATGACGCTCCAGTAAAAAGTTACAAGCATTTGTATGTTGCAAACTCTTATAGGTATAGGATGCACCGTATAAAATTTAGGGCCATTTAAAGTTTTATCAGTGTTTGATTTGGGACTCAAGGGTAGCTTAGCTTTGAGCGATAGTTTAAATTGACAAGAGGCTCGAGTACTTTATTGTTACAAAATTTCAAGGTTTTATAACGCTCCAGTAAAAAGTTACAAGCATTTGTATGTTGCAAACTCTGATAGGTATAGGATGCACCGTATAAAATTTAGGGCCATTTAAAGTTTTATCAATGTTTGATTTGGGACACAAGGGTAGCTTAGCTTTGAGCGATAGCTTAAATTGACAAGAGGCTCGAGTACTTTATTGTTACAAAATTTCAAGGTTTTATAACGCTCCAGTAAAAAGTTACCAGCATTTGTATGTTGCAAACTTTG
Organism: Clusia tigrina; assembly: GCA_920105625.2. Classification (NCBI taxonomy): domain Eukaryota; kingdom Metazoa; phylum Arthropoda; class Insecta; order Diptera; family Clusiidae; genus Clusia; species Clusia tigrina. Next base: position 65,709,133 of record OV050032.1, read on the forward strand.
ATAGATGTAGGACGTTCCGAAGTTAGGGCCATTTGAAATTTTATCAGTGCTTGATTTGGGACTCAAGGGTAGCATAGCTTTGAGCGATAACTTAAATTGACAAGAGGCTCGAGTACTTTATTGTTACAAAATTTGAAGGTTTTATGACGCTCCAGTAAAAAGTTACAAGCATTTGTATGTTGCAAACTTTGATAGGTATAGGATGCACCGTATAGAAGTTAGGGCCATTTGAAGTTTTATCAGTGTTTGATTTGGGACTCAAGGGTAGCATAGCTTTGAGCGATAGCTTAAATTGACAAGAGGCTCGAGCACTTTATTGTTACAAAATTCCAAGGTTTTATGACGCTCCAGTAAAAAGTTACAAGCATTTGTATTTTGCAAACTTTGATAGGTGTAGGACGTACCGTATAGAAGTTAGGGCCATTTGAAGTTTTATTAGTGTTTGATTTGGGACTCAAGGGTAGCATAGCTTTAAGCGATAGCTTAAATTGACAAGAGGCTCGAGTACTTTATTGTTACAAAATTTATGACGCACCAGTTACAGGGTTTTATGACGCACCAGTAAAAAGTTACAAGCATCTGTATGTTGCAAACTTTGATAGGTATAGGATGCACCGTATAAAAGTTAGGGCCATTTGAAGTTTTATCAGTGTTTGATTTGGGACTCAAGGGTAGCATAGCTTTAAGCGATAACTTAAATTGACAAGAGGCTCGAGTACTTTATTTTTATAAAATTTCAAGGGTTTATGACGCTCCAGTAAAAAGTTACAAGCATTTGTATGTTGCAAACTTTGATAGGTGTAGGACGTATCGTATAGAAGTTAGGGCCATTTGAAGTTTTATCAGTGTTTGATTTGGGACTCAAGGGTAGCATAGCTTTGAGCGATAGCTTAAATTGACAAGAGGCTCGAGTACTTTATTGTTACAAAATTCCAAGGTTTTATGACGCTCCAGTAAAAAGTTACAAGCATTTGGATTTTGCAAACTTTGATAGGTGTAGGACGTACCGTATAGAAGTTAGGGCCATTTGAAGTTTTATCAGTGTTTGATTTGGGACTCAAGGGTAGCATAGCTTTAAGCGATAGCTTAAATTGACAAGAGGCTCGAGTACTTTATTGTTACAAAATTCCAAGGTTTTATGACGCTCCAGTAAAAAGTTACAAGCATTTGTATGTTGCAAACTCTGATAGGTATAGGATGCACCGTATAAAATTTAGGGCCATTTAAAGTTTTATCAGTGTTTGATTTGGGACTCAAGGGTAGCTTAGCTTTGAGCGATAGCTTAAATTGACAAGAGGCTCGAGTACTTTATTGTTACAAAATTTCAAGGTTTTATAACGCTCCAGTAAAAAGTTACAAGCATTTGTATGTTGCAAACTCTGATAGGTATAGGATGCACCGTATAAAATTTAGGGCCATTTAAAGTTTTATCAATGTTTGATTTGGGACACAAGGGTAGCTTAGCTTTGAGCGATAGCTTAAATTGACAAGAGGCTCGAGTACTTTATTGTTACAAAATTTCAAGGTTTTATAACGCTCCAGTAAAAAGTTACTAGCATTTGTATGTTGCAAACTTTGATAGATGTAGGACGTTCCGAAGTTAGGGCCATTTGAAATTTTATCAGTGTTTGATTTGGGACTCAAGGGTAGCATAGCTTTGAGCGATAACTTAAATTGACAAGAGGCTCGAGTACTTTATTGTTACAAAATTTGAAGGTTTTATGACGCTCCAGTAAAAAGTTACAAGCATTTGTATGTTGCAAACTCTGATAGGTATAGGATGCACCGTATAAAATTTAGGGCCATTTAAAGTTTTATCAATGTGTGATTTGGGACACAAGGCTAGCTTAGCTTTGAGCGATAGCTTAAATTGACAAGAGGCTCGAGTACTTTATTGTTACAAAATTCCAAGGTTTTATGACGCTCCAGTAAAAAGTTACAAGCATTTGTATGTTGCAAACTTTGATAGGTGTAGGACGTACCGTATAGAAGTTAGGGCCATTTGAAGTTTTATCAGTGTTTGATTTGGGACTCAAGGGTAGCATAGCTTTAAGCGATAGCTTAAATTGACAAGAGGCTCGAGTACTTTATTGTTACAAAATTTATGACGCACCAGTTACAGGGTTTTATGACGCACTAGTAAAAAGTTACAAGCATCTGTATGTTGCAAACTTTGATAGATATAGGATGCACCGTATAAAATTTAGGGCCATTTAAAGTTTTATCAATGTTTGATTTGGGACACAAGGGTAGCTTAGCTTTGAGCGATAGCTTAAATTGACAAGAGGCTCGAGTACTTTATTGTTACAAAATTCCAAGGTTTTATGACGCTCCAGTAAAAAGTTACAAGCATTTGTATTTTGCAAACTTTGATAGGTGTAGGACGTACCGTATAGAAGTTAGGGCCATTTGAAGTTTTATCAGTGTTTGATTTGGGACTCAAGGGTAGCATAGCTTTAAGCGATAGCTTATATTGACAAGAGGCTCGAGTACTTTATTGTTACAAAATTCCAAGGTTTTATGACGCTCCAGTAAAAAGTTACAAGCATTTGTATGTTGCAAACTCTGATAGGTATAGGATGCACCGTATAAAATTTAGGGCCATTTAAAGTTTTATCAGTGTTTGATTTGGGACTCAAGGGTAGCTTAGCTTTGAGCGATAGCTTAAATTGACAAGAGGCTCGAGTACTTTATTGCTACAAAATTTCAAGGTTTTATAACGCTCCAGTAAAAAGTTACAAGCATTTGTATGTTGCAAACTCTGATAGGTATAGGATGCACCGTATAAAATTTAGGGCCATTTAAAGTTTTATCAATGTTTGATTTGGGACACAAGGGTAGCTTAGCTTTGAGCGATAGCTTAAATTGACAAGAGGCTCGAGTACTTTATTGTTACAAAATTTCAAGGTTTTATAACGCTCCAGTAAAAAGTTACTAGCATTTGTATGTTGCAAACTTTGATAGATGTAGGACGTTCCGAAGTTAGGGCCATTTGAAATTTTATCAGTGTTTGATTTGGGACTCAAGGGTAGCATAGCTTTGAGCGATAACTTAAATTGACAAGAGGCTCGAGTACTTTATTGTTACAAAATTTGAAGGTTTTATGACGCTCCAGTAAAAAGTTACAAGCATTTGTATGTTGCAAACTTTGATAGGTATAGGATGCACCGTATAGAAGTTAGGGCCATTTGAAGTTTTATCAGTGTTTGATTTGGGACTCAAGGGTAGCATAGCTTTGAGCGATAACTTAAATTGACAAGAGGCTCGAGTACTTTATTGTTACAAAATTCCAAGGTTTTATGACGCTCCAGTAAAAAGTTACAAGCATTTGTAATTTGCAAACTTTGATATGTGTAGGACGTACCGTACAGAAGTTAGGGCCATTTGAACTTTTATCAGTGTTTGATTTGGGACTCAAGGGTAGCATAGCTTTGAGCGATAACTTAAATTGACAAGAGGCTCGAGTACTTTTTTTTTTAAATTTCAAGGTTTTATGACGCTCCAGTAAAAAGTTACAAGCATTTGTACGTTGCAAACTTTGATAAGTGTAGGACGTACCGTATAGAAGTTAGGGCCATTTGAAGTTTTATCAGTGTTTGATTTGGGTCTCAAGGGTAGCTTAGCTTTGAGCGATATCTTAAATTGACAAGAGGCTCGAGTACTTTATTGTTACAAAATTTCCAGGTTTTATAACGCTCCAGTAAAAAGTTACAAGCATTTGTATGTTGCAAACTTTGATAGGTGTAGGACGTTCCGAAGTTAGGGCCATTTGAAGTTTTATCAGTGTTTGATTTGGGACTCAAGGGTAGCATAGCTTTGAGCGATAACTTAAATTGACAAGAATCTCGAGTACTTTATTGTTACAAAATTTCAAGGTTTTATGACACTCCAGTAAAAAGTTACAAGCATTTGTATGTTGCAAACTCTGATAGGTATAGGATGCACCGTATAGAAGTTAGGGCCATTTGAAGTTTTATCAGTGTTTGATTTGGGACTCAAGGGTAGCATGCTTTGAGCGATAGCTTAAATTGACAAGAGGCTCGAGTACTTTATTGTTACAAAATTCCAAGGTTTTATGACGCTCCAGTAAAAAGTTACAAGCATTTGTATTTTGCAAACTTTGATAGGTATAGGACGTACCGTATAGAAGTTAGGGCCATTTGAAGTTTTATCAGTGTTTGATTTGGGACTCAAGGGTAGCATAGCTTTAAGCGATAGCTTAAATTGACAAAAGGCTCGAGTACTTTATTGTTACAAAATTTATGATGCACCAGTTACAGGGTTTTATGACCCACCAGTAAAAAGTTACAAGCATCTGTATGTTGCAAACTTTGATAGGTATAGGATGCACCGTATAAAAGTTAGGGCCATTTGAAGTTTTATCAGTGTTTGATTTGGGACTCAAGGGTAGCATAGCTTTAAGCGATAACTTAAATTGACAAGAGGCTCGAGTACTTTATTTTTATAAAATTTCAAGGGTTTATGACGCTCCAGTAAAAAGTTACAAGCATTTGTATGTTGCAAACTTTGATAGGTGTAGGACGTACCGTATAGAAGTTAGGGCCATTTGAAGTTTTATCAGTGTTTGATTTGGGACTCAAGGGTAGCATAGCTTTGAGCGATAGCTTAAATTGACAAGAGGCTCGAGTACTTTATTGTTACAAAATTTCAAGGTTTTATGACGCTCCAGTAAAATGTTACAAGTATTTGTACGTTGCAAACTTTGATAGGTGTAGGACGTACCGTATAGAAGTTAGGGCCATTTGAAGTTTTATCAGTGTTTGATTTGGGACTCAAGGGTAGCTTAGCTTTGAGCGATATCTTAAATTGACAAGAGGCTCGAGTACTTTATTGTTACAAAATTTCAAGGTTTTATAACGCTCCAGTAAAAAGTTACAAGCATTTGTATGTTGCAAACTCTGATAGGTATAGGATGCACCGTATAAAATTTAGGGCCATTTAAAGTTTTATCAGTGTTTGATTTGGGACTCAAGGGTAGCTTAGCTTTGAGCGATAGCTTAAATTGACAAGAGGCTCGAGTACTTTATTGTTACAAAATTTCAAGGTTTTATAACGCTCTAGTAAAAAGTTACAAGCATTTGTATGTTGCAAACTTTGATAGGTGTAGGACGTTCCGAAGTTAGGGCCATTTGAAGTTTTATAAGTGTTTGATTTGGGACTCAAGGGTAGCATAGCTTTGAGCGATAACATAAATTGACAAGAGGCTCGAGTACTTTATTGTTACAAAATTTGAAGGTTTTATGAGGCTCCAGTAAAAAGTTACAAGCATTTGTATTTTGCAAATTTTGATAGGTGTAGGACGTACCGTATTGAAGTTAGGGCCATTTGAAGTTTTATCAGTGTTTGATTTGGGACTCAAGCGTAGCATAGCTTTAAGCGATAACTTAAATTGACAAGAGGCTCGAGTACTTTATTGTTACAAAATTTATGACGCACCAGTTACAAGGTTTTATGACGCACCAGTAAAAAGTTACAAGCATCTGTATGTTGCAAAGTTTGATAGGTATAGGATGCACCGTATAAAAGTTAGGGCCATTTGAAGTTTTATCAGTGTTTGATTTGGGACTCAAGGGTAGCATAGCTTTAAGCGATAACTTAAATTGACAAGAGGCTCGAGTACTTTATTTTTATAAAATTTCAAGGGTTTATGACGCTCCAGAAAAATGTTACGCGCATTTGTATGTTGCAAACTTTGATAGGTGTAGGACGTTCCGTATAGAAGTTAGGGCCATTTGAAGTTTTATCAGTGTTTGATTTGGGACTCAAGGGTAGCATAGCTTTGAGCGATAGCTTAAATTGACAAGAGGCTCGAGTACTTTATTGTTACAAAATTTCAAGGTTTTATGACGCTCCAGTAAAAAGTTACAAGCATTTGTACGTTGCAAACTTTGATAATTGTAGGACGTACCGTATAGAAGTTAGGGCCATTTGAAGTTTTATCAGTGTTTGATTTGGGACTCAAGGGTAGCATAGCTTTTAGCGATAGCTTAAATTGACAAGAGGCTCGAGTACTTTATTGTTACAAAATTTATGACGCACCAGTTACAAGGTTTTATGACGCACCAGTAAAAATTTACAAGCATTTGTATGTTGCAAACTTTGATAGGTATAGGATGCACCGTATAAAATTTAGGGCCTTTTGAAGTTTTATCAGTGTTTGATTTGGGACTCAAGCGTAGCATAGTTTTAAGCGATAACTTAAATTGACAAGAGGCTCGAGTACTTTATTTTTACAAAATTTCAAGGGTTTATGACGCTCCAGTAAAAAGTTATAAGCATTTGTATGTTGCAAACTTTGATAGGTGTAGGACGTACCGTATAGAAGTTAGGGCCATTTGAACTTTTATTAGTGTTTGATTTGGGACTCAAGGGTAGCATAGCTTTGAGCGATAGCTTAAATTGACAAGAGGCTCGAGTACTTTATTGTTACAAAATTTACAGGTTTTATGACGCTCCAGTAAAAAGTTACAAGCATTTGTACGTTGAAAACTTTGATAGGTGTAGGACGTACCGTATAGAAGTTAGGGCCATTTGAAGTTTTATCAGTGTTTGATTTGGGACTCAAGGGTAGCTTAGTTTTGAGCGATATCTTAAATTGACAAGAGGCTCGAGTACTTTATTGTTACAAAATTTCAAGGTTTTATAACGCTCCAGTAAAGAGTTACAAGCATTTGTATGTTGCAAACTCTGATAGGTATAGGATGCACCGTATAAAATTTAGGGCCATTTAAAGTTTTCTCAGTGTTTGATTTGGGACTCAAGGGTAGCTTAGCTTTGAGCGATAGCTTAAATTGACAAGAGGCTCGAGTACTTTATTGTTACAAAATTTGAAGGTTTTATGACGCTCCAGTTAAAAGTTACAAGCATTTGTATTTTGCAAACTTTGATATGTGTAGGACGTACCGTATAGAAGTTAGGGCCATTTGAAGTTTTATCAGTGTTTGATTTGGGACTCAAGCGTAGCATAGCTTTAAGCGATAACTTAAATTGACAAGAGGCTCGAGTACTTTATTGGTACACAATTTATGACGCACCAGTTACAAGGTTTTATGACGCACCAGTAAAAAGTTACAAGCATCTGTATGTTGCAAACTTTGATAGGTATAGGATGCACCGTATAAAAGTTAGGGCCATTTGAAGTTTTATCAGTGTTTGATTTGGGACTCAAGGGTAGCATAGCTTTAAGCGATAACTTAAATTGACAAGAGGCTCGAGTACTTTATTTTTATAAAATTTCAAGGGTTTATGACGCTCCAGTAAAAAGTTACAAGCATTTGTATGTTGCAAACTTTGATTGGTGTAGGACGTACCGTATAGAAGTTAGGGCCATTTGAAGTTTTATCAGTGTTTGATTTGGGACTCAAGGGTAGCATAGCTTTGAGCGATAACTTAAATTGACAAGAGGCTCGAGTACCTTATTGTTACAAAATTTATGACGCACCAGTTACAAGGTTTTATGACGCACCAGTAAAAAGTTACAAGCATCTGTATATTGCAAACTTTGATAGGTGTAGGACGTACCGTATAGAAGTTAGGGCCATTTGAATTTTTATCAGTGTTTGATTTGGGACTCAAGGGTAGCATAGCTTTGAGCGATAGCTTAAATTAACAAGAGGCTCTAGTACTTTATTGTTACAAAATTTCAAGGTTTTATGACGCTCCACTAAAAATTTACAAGCATTTGTACGTTGCAAACTTTGATAGGTGTAGGACGTACCGTATAGAAGTTAGGGCCATTTGAAGTTTTATCAGTGTTTGATTTGGGACTCAAGGGTAGCTTAGCTTTAAGCGATATCTTAAATTGACAAGAGGCTCGAGTACTTTATTGTTACAAAATTTCCAGGTTTTATAACGCTCCAGTAAAAAGTTACAAGCATTTGTATGTTGCAAACTCTGATAGGTATAGGATGCACCGTATAAAATTTAGGGCCATTTAAGTTTTATCAGTGTTTGATTTGGGACTCAAGGGTAGCTTAGCTTTGAGCGATAGCTTAAATTGACAAGAGGCTCGAGTACTTTATTGTTACAAAATTTCAAGGTTTTATAACGCTCTAGTAAAAAGTTACAAGCATTTGTATGTTGCAAACTTTGATAGGTGTAGGACGTTCCGAAGTTAGGGCCATTTGAAGTTTTATAAGTGTTTGATTTGGGACTCAAGGGTAGCATAGCTTTGAGCGATAACATAAATTGACAAGAGGCTCGAGTACTTTATTGTTACAAAATTTGAAGGTTTTATGACGCTCTAGTAAAAAGTTACAAGCATTTGTATTTTGCAAACTTTGATAGGTGTAGGACGTACCGTATAGAAGTTAGGGCCATTTGAAGTTTTATCAGTGTTTGATTTGGGACTCAAGCGTAGCATAGCTTTAAGCGATAACTTAAATTGACAAGAGGCTCGAGTACTTTATTGTTACAAAATTTCAAGGTTTTATGACACTCCAGTAAAAAGTTACAAGCATTTGTACGTTGCAAACTTTGATAGGTGTAGGACGTACCGTATAGAAGTTAGGGCCATTTGAAGTTTTATCAGTGTTTGATTTGGGACTCAAGGGTAGCATAGCTTTAAGCGATAGCTTAAATTGACAAGAGGCTCGAGTACTTTATTGTTACAAAATTTATGACGCACCAGTTACAAGGTTTTATGACGAACCAGTAAAAAGTTACAAGCATCTGTATGTTGCAAACTTTGATAGGTATAGGATGCACCGTATAAAAGTTAGGGCCATTTGAAGTTTTATCAGTGTTTGATTTGGGACTCAAGGGTAGCATAGCTTTAAGCGATAACTTAAATTGACAAGAGGTTCGAGTACTTTATTTTTATAAAATTTCAAGGGTTTATGACGCTCCAGTAAAAAGTTACAAGCATTTGTATGTTGCAAACTTTGATAGGTGTAGGACGTACCGTATAGAAGTTAGGGCCATTTGAAGTTTTATCAGTGTTTGATTTGGGACTCAAGGGTAGCATAGCTTTGAGCGATAGCTTAAATTGACAAGAGGCTCGAGTACTTTATTGTTACAAAATTTCAAGGTTTTATGACACTCCAGTAAAAAGTTACAAGCATTTGTACGTTGCAAACTTTGATAGGTGTAGGACGTACCGTATAGAAGTTAGGGCCATTTGAAGTTTTATCAGTGTTTGATTTGAGACTCAAGGGTAGCATAGCTTTAAGCGATAGCTTAAATTGACAAGAGGCTCGAGTACTTTATTGTTACAAAATTTATGACGCACCAGTTACACGGTTTTATGACGCAGCAGTAAAAAGTTACAAGCATTTGTATGTTGCAAACTTTGATAGGTATAGGATGTACCGTATAAAAGTTAGGGCCATTTGAAGTTTTATCAGTGTTTGATTTGGGACTCAAGCGTAGCATAGCTTTAAGCGATAACTTAAATTGACAAGAGGCTCGAGTACTTTATTTTTACAAAATTTCAAGGGTTTATGACGCTCCAGTAAAAAGTTATAAGCATTTGTATGCTGCAAACTTTGATAGGTGTATTACGTACCGTATAGAAGTTAGGGCCATTTGCACTTTTATCAGTGTTTGATTTGGGACTCAAGGGTAGCATAGCTTTGAGCGAAAGCTTAAATTTACAAGAGGCTCGAGTACTTTATTGTTACAAAATTTACAGGTTTTATGACGCTCCAGTAAAAAGTTACAAGCATTTGTACGTTGCAAACTTTGATAGGTGTAGGACGTACCGTATTGAAGTTAGGGCCATTTGAAGTTTTATCAGTGTTTGATTTGGGACTCAAGCGTAGCATAGCTTTAAGCGATAACTTAAATTGACAAGAGGCTCGAGTACTTTATTGTTACAAAATTTATGACGCACCAGTTACAAGGTTTTATGACGCACCAGTAAAAAGTTACAAGCATCTGTATGTTGCAAAGTTTGATAGGTATAGGATGCACCGTATAAAAGTTAGGGCCATTTGAAGTTTTATCAGTGTTTGATTTGGGACTCAAGGGTAGCATAGCTTTAAGCGATAACTTAAATTGACAAGAGGCTCGAGTACTTTATTTTTATAAAATTTCAAGGGTTTATGACGCTCCAGAAAAATGTTACGCGCATTTGTATGTTGCAAACTTTGATAGGTGTAGGACGTTCCGTATAGAAGTTAGGGCCATTTGAAGTTTTATCAGTGTTTGATTTGGGACTCAAGGGTAGCATAGTTTTGAGCGATAGCTTAAATTGACAAGAGGCTCGAGTACTTTATTGTTACAAAATTTCAAGGTTTTATGACGCTCCAGTAAAAAGTTACAAGCATTTGTACGTTGCAAACTTTGATAATTGTAGGACGTACCGTATAGAAGTTAGGGCCATTTGAAGTTTTATCAGTGTTTGATTTGGGACTCAAGGGTAGCATAGCTTTTAGCGATAGCTTAAATTGACAAGAGGCTCGAGTACTTTATTGTTACAAAATTTATGACGCACCAGTTACAAGGTTTTATGACGCACCAGTAAAAATTTACAAGCATTTGTATGTTGCAAACTTTGATAGGTATAGGATGCACCGTATAAAATTTAGGGCCTTTTGAAGTTTTATCAGTGTTTGATTTGGGACTCAAGCGTAGCATAGTTTTAAGCGATAACTTAAATTGACAAGAGGCTCGAGTACTTTATTTTTACAAAATTTCAAGGGTTTATGACGCTCCAGTAAAAAGTTATAAGCATTTGTATGTTGCAAACTTTGATAGGTGTAGGACGTACCGTATAGAAGTTAGGGCCATTTGAACTTTTATCAGTGTTTGATTTGGGACTCAAGGGTAGCATAGCTTTGAGCGATAGCTTAAATTGACAAGAGGCTCGAGTACTTTATTGTTACAAAATTTACAGGTTTTATGACGCTCCAGTAAAAAGTTACAAGCATTTGTACGTTGAAAACTTTGATAGGTGTAGGACGTACCGTATAGAAGTTAGGGCCATTTGAAGTTTTATCAGTGTTTGATTTGGGACTCAAGGGTAGCTTAGTTTTGAGCGATATCTTAAATTGACAAGAGGCTCGAGTACTTTATTGTTACAAAATTTCAAGGTTTTATAACGCTCCAGTAAAGAGTTACAAGCATTTGTATGTTGCAAACTCTGATAGGTATAGGATGCACCGTATAAAATTTAGGGCCATTTAAAGTTTTCTCAGTGTTTGATTTGGGACTCAAGGGTAGCTTAGCTTTGAGCGATAGCTTAAATTGACAAGAGGCTCGAGTACTTTATTGTTACAAAATTTGAAGGTTTTATGACGCTCCAGTTAAAAGTTACAAGCATTTGTATTTTGCAAACTTTGATATGTGTAGGACGTACCGTATAGAAGTTAGGGCCATTTGAAGTTTTATCAGTGTTTGATTTGGGACTCAAGCGTAGCATAGCTTTAAGCGATAACTTAAATTGACAAGAGGCTCGAGTACTTTATTGGTACACAATTTATGACGCACCAGTTACAAGGTTTTATGACGCACCAGTAAAAAGTTACAAGCATCTGTATGTTGCAAACTTTGATAGGTATAGGATGCACCGTATAAAAGTTAGGGCCATTTGAAGTTTTATCAGTGTTTGATTTGGGACTCAAGGGTAGCATAGCTTTAAGCGATAACTTAAATTGACAAGAGGCTCGAGTACTTTATTTTTATAAAATTTCAAGGGTTTATGACGCTCCAGTAAAAAGTTACAAGCATTTGTATGTTGCAAACTTTGATTGGTGTAGGACGTACCGTATAGAAGTTAGGGCCATTTGAAGTTTTATCAGTGTTTGATTTGGGACTCAAGGGTAGCATAGCTTTGAGCGATAACTTAAATTGACAAGAGGTCGAGTACCTTATTGTTACAAAATTTATGACGCACCAGTTACAAGGTTTTATGACGCACCAGTAAAAAGTTACAAGCATCTGTATATTGCAAACTTTGATAGGTGTAGGACGTACCGTATAGAAGTTAGGGCCATTTGAATTTTTATCAGTGTTTGATTTGGGACTCAAGGGTAGCATAGCTTTGAGCGATAGCTTAAATTAACAAGAGGCTCTAGTACTTTATTGTTACAAAATTTCAAGGTTTTATGACGCTCCACTAAAAATTTACAAGCATTTGTACGTTGCAAACTTTGATAGGTGTAGGACGTACCGTATAGAAGTTAGGGCCATTTGAAGTTTTATCAGTGTTTGATTTGGGACTCAAGGGTAGCTTAGCTTTAAGCGATATCTTAAATTGACAAGAGGCTCGAGTACTTTATTGTTACAAAATTTCCAGGTTTTATAACGCTCCAGTAAAAAGTTACAAGCATTTGTATGTTGCAAACTCTGATAGGTATAGGATGCACCGTATAAAATTTAGGGCCATTTAAGTTTTATCAGTGTTTGATTTGGGACTCAAGGGTAGCTTAGCTTTGAGCGATAGCTTAAATTGACAAGAGGCTCGAATACTTTATTGTTACAAAATTTCAAGGTTTTATAACGCTCTAGTAAAAAGTTACAAGCATTTGTATGTTGCAAACTTTGATAGGTGTAGGACGTTCCGAAGTTAGGGCCATTTGAAGTTTTATAAGTGTTTGATTTGGGACTCAAGGGTAGCATAGCTTTGAGCGATAACATAAATTGACAAGAGGCTCGAGTACTTTATTGTTACAAAATTTGAAGGTTTTATGACGCTCTAGTAAAAAGTTACAAGCATTTGTATTTTGCAAACTTTGATAGGTGTAGGACGTACCGTATAGAAGTTAGGGCCATTTGAAGTTTTATCAGTGTTTGATTTGGGACTCAAGCGTAGCATAGCTTTAAGCGATAACTTAAATTGACAAGAGGCTCGAGTACTTTATTGTTACAAAATTTCAAGGTTTTATGACACTCCAGTAAAAAGTTACAAGCATTTGTACGTTGCAAACTTTGATAGGTGTAGGACGTACCGTATAGAAGTTAGGGCCATTTGAAGTTTTATCAGTGTTTGATTTGGGACTCAAGGGTAGCATAGCTTTAAGCGATAGCTTAAATTGACAAGAGGCTCGAGTACTTTATTGTTACAAAATTTATGACGCACCAGTTACAAGGTTTTATGACGCACCAGTAAAAAGTTACAAGCATCTGTATGTTGCAAACTTTGATAGGTATAGGATGCACCGTATAAAAGTTAGGGCCATTTGAAGTTTTATCAGTGTTTGATTTGGGACTCAAGGGTAGCATAGCTTTAAGCGATAACTTAAATTGACAAGAGGTTCGAGTACTTTATTTTTATAAAATTTCAAGGGTTTATGACGCTCCAGTAAAAAGTTACAAGCATTTGTATGTTGCAAACTTTGATAGGTGTAGGACGTACCGTATAGAAGTTAGGGCCATTTGAAGTTTTATCAGTGTTTGATTTGGGACTCAAGGGTAGCATAGCTTTGAGCGATAGCTTAAATTGACAAGAGGCTCGAGTACTTTATTGTTACAAAATTTCAAGGTTTTATGACACTCCAGTAAAAAGTTACAAGCATTTGTACGTTGCAAACTTTGATAGGTGTAGGACGTACCGTATAGAAGTTAGGGCCATTTGAAGTTTTATCAGTGTTTGATTTGAGACTCAAGGGTAGCATAGCTTTAAGCGATAGCTTAAATTGACAAGAGGCTCGAGTACTTTATTGTTACAAAATTTATGACGCACCAGTTACACGGTTTTATGACGCAGCAGTAAAAAGTTACAAGCATTTGTATGTTGCAAACTTTGATAGGTATAGGATGTACCGTATAAAAGTTAGGGCCATTTGAAGTTTTATCAGTGTTTGATTTGGGACTCAAGCGTAGCATAGCTTTAAGCGATAACTTAAATTGACAAGAGGCTCGAGTACTTTATTTTTACAAAATTTCAAGGGTTTATGACGCTCCAGTAAAAAGTTATAAGCATTTGTATGCTGCAAACTTTGATAGGTGTATTACGTACCGTATAGAAGTTAGGGCCATTTGCACTTTTATCAGTGTTTGATTTGGGACTCAAGGGTAGCATAGCTTTGAGCGATAGCTTAAATTTACAAGAGGCTCGAGTACTTTATTGTTACAAAATTTACAGGTTTTATGACGCTCCAGTAAAAAGTTACAAGCATTTGTACGTTGCAAACTTTGATAGGTGTAGGACGTACCGTATAGAAGTTAGGGCCATTTGAAGTTTTATCAGTGTTTGATTTGGGACTCAAGGGTAGCTTAGTTTTGAGCGATATCTTAAATTGACAAGAGTCTCGAGTACTTTATTGTTACAAAATTTCAAGGTTTTATAACGCTCCAGTAAAAAGTTACAAGCATTTGTATGTTGCAAACTCTGATAGGTATAGGATGCACCGTATAAAATTTAGGGCCATTTAAAGTTTTATCAGTGTTTGATTTGGGACTCAAGGGTAGCTTAGCTTTGAACGATAGCTTAAATTGACAAGAGGCTCGAGTACTTTATTGTTACAAAATTTCAAGGTTTTATAACGCTCTAGTAAAAAGTTACAAGCATTTGTATGTTGCAAACTTTGATAGGTGTAGGACGTACCGTATAGAAGTTAGGGCCATTTGAATTTTTATCAGTGTTTGATTTGGGACTCAAGGGTAGCATAGCTTTGAGCGATAGCTTAAATTAACAAGAGGCTCTAGTACTTTATTGTTACAAAATTTCAAGGTTTTATGACGCTCCACTAAAAATTTACAAGCATTTGTACGTTGCAAACTTTGATAGGTGTAGGACGTACCGTATAGAAGTTAGGGCCATTTGAAGTTTTATCAGTGTTTGATTTGGGACTCAAGGGTAGCTTAGCTTTAAGCGATATCTTAAATTGACAAGAGGCTCGAGTACTTTATTGTTACAAAATTTCCAGGTTTTATAACGCTCCAGTAAAAAGTTACAAGCATTTGTATGTTGCAAACTCTGATAGGTATAGGATGCACCGTATAAAATTTAGGGCCATTTAAGTTTTATCAGTGTTTGATTTGGGACTCAAGGGTAGCTTAGCTTTGAGCGATAGCTTAAATTGACAAGAGGCTCGAATACTTTATTGTTACAAAATTTCAAGGTTTTATAACGCTCTAGTAAAAAGTTACAAGCATTTGTATGTTGCAAACTTTGATAGGTGTAGGACGTTCCGAAGTTAGGGCCATTTGAAGTTTTATAAGTGTTTGATTTGGGACTCAAGGGTAGCATAGCTTTGAGCGATAACATAAATTGACAAGAGGCTCGAGTACTTTATTGTTACAAAATTTCAAGGTTTTATGACGCTCTAGTAAAAAGTTACAAGCATTTGTATTTTGCAAACTTTGATAGGTGTAGGACGTACCGTATAGAAGTTAGGGCCATTTGAAGTTTTATCAGTGTTTGATTTGGGACTCAAGCGTAGCATAGCTTTAAGCGATAACTTAAATTGACAAGAGGCTCGAGTACTTTATTGTTACAAAATTTCAAGGTTTTATGACACTCCAGTAAAAAGTTACAAGCATTTGTACGTTGCAAACTTTGATAGGTGTAGGACGTACCGTATAGAAGTTAGGGCCATTTGAAGTTTTATCAGTGTTTGATTTGGGACTCAAGGGTAGCATAGCTTTAAGCGATAGCTTAAATTGACAAGAGGCTCGAGTACTTTATTGTTACAAAATTTATGACGCACCAGTTACAAGGTTTTATGACGCACCAGTAAAAAGTTACAAGCATCTGTATGTTGCAAACTTTGATAGGTATAGGATGCACCGTATAAAAGTTAGGGCCATTTGAAGTTTTATCAGTGTTTGATTTGGGACTCAAGGGTAGCATAGCTTTAAGCGATAACTTAAATTGACAAGAGGTTCGAGTACTTTATTTTTATAAAATTTCAAGGGTTTATGACGCTCCAGTAAAAAGTTACAAGCATTTGTATGTTGCAAACTTTGATAGGTGTAGGACGTACCGTATAGAAGTTAGGGCCATTTGAAGTTTTATCAGTGTTTGATTTGGGACTCAAGGGTAGCATAGCTTTGAGCGATAGCTTAAATTGACAAGAGGCTCGAGTACTTTATTGTTACAAAATTTCAAGGTTTTATGACACTCCAGTAAAAAGTTACAAGCATTTGTACGTTGCAAACTTTGATAGGTGTAGGACGTACCGTATAGAAGTTAGGGCCATTTGAAGTTTTATCAGTGTTTGATTTGAGACTCAAGGGTAGCATAGCTTTAAGCGATAGCTTAAATTGACAAGAGGCTCGAGTACTTTATTGTTACAAAATTTATGACGCACCAGTTACACGGTTTTATGACGCAGCAGTAAAAAGTTACAAGCATTTGTATGTTGCAAACTTTGATAGGTATAGGATGTACCGTATAAAAGTTAGGGCCATTTGAAGTTTTATCAGTGTTTGATTTGGGACTCAAGCGTAGCATAGCTTTAAGCGATAACTTAAATTGACAAGAGGCTCGAGTACTTTATTTTTACAAAATTTCAAGGGTTTATGACGCTCCAGTAAAAAGTTATAAGCATTTGTATGCTGCAAACTTTGATAGGTGTATTACGTACCGTATAGAAGTTAGGGCCATTTGCACTTTTATCAGTGTTTGATTTGGGACTCAAGGGTAGCATAGCTTTGAGCGATAGCTTAAATTTACAAGAGGCTCGAGTACTTTATTGTTACAAAATTTACAGGTTTTATGACGCTCCAGTAAAAAGTTACAAGCATTTGTACGTTGCAAACTTTGATAGGTGTAGGACGTACCGTATAGAAGTTAGGGCCATTTGAAGTTTTATCAGTGTTTGATTTGGGACTCAAGGGTAGCTTAGTTTTGAGCGATATCTTAAATTGACAAGAGTCTCGAGTACTTTATTGTTACAAAATTTCAAGGTTTTATAACGCTCCAGTAAAAAGTTACAAGCATTTGTATGTTGCAAACTCTGATAGGTATAGGATGCACCGTATAAAATTTAGGGCCATTTAAAGTTTTATCAGTGTTTGATTTGGGACTCAAGGGTAGCTTAGCTTTGAACGATAGCTTAAATTGACAAGAGGCTCGAGTACTTTATTGTTACAAAATTTCAAGGTTTTATAACGCTCTAGTAAAAAGTTACAAGCATTTGTATGTTGCAAACTTTGATAGGTGTAGGACGTTCCGAAGTTAGGGCCATTTGAAGTTTTATCAGTGTTTGATTTGGGACTCAAGGGTAGCATAGCTTTGAGCGATAACATAAATTGACAAGAGGCTCGACTACTTTATTGTTACAAAATTTGAAGGTTTTATGACGCTCCAGTAAAAAGTTACAAGCATTTGTATTTTGCAAACTTTGATAGGTATAGGATGTAACGTATAGAAGTTAGGGCCATTTGAAGTTTTATCAGTGTTTGATTTGGGACTCAAGCATATCATAGCTTTAAGCGATAACTTAAATTGACAAGAGGCTCGAGTACTTTATTGGTACAAAATTTATGACGCACCAGTTACAAGGTTTTATGACGCACCAGTAAAAAGTTACAAGCATCTGTATGTTGCAAACTTTGATAGGTATAGGATGCACCGTATAAAAGTTAGGGCCATTTGAAGTTTTATCAGTGTTTGATTTGGGACTCAAGGGTAGCATAGCTTTAAGCGATAACTTAAATTGACAAGAGGCTCGAGTACTTTATTTTTATAAAATTTCAAGGGTTTATGACGCTCCAGTAAAAAGTTACAAGCATTTGTATGTTGCAAACTTTGATAGGTGTAGGACGTACCGTATAGAAGTTAGGGTCATTTGAAGTTTTATCAGTGTTTGATTTGGGACTCAAGGGTAGCATAGCTTTGAGCGATAGCTTAAATTGACAAGAGGCTCGAGTACTTTATTGTTACAAAATTTCAAGGTTTTATAACGCTCCAGTAAAAAGTTACAAGCATTTGTATGTTGCAAACTTTGATAGGTGTAGGACCTACCGTATAGATGTTAGGGCCATTTGAAGTTTTATCAGTGCTTGATTTGGGACTCAAGGGTAGAATAGTTTTAAGCGATATCTTAAATTGACAAGAGGATCGAGTACTTTATTGTCACAAAATTTCAAGGTTTTATGACGCTCCAGTAAAAAGTTACAAGCATTTGTATGTTGCAAACTTTGATAGGTGTATGTCGTACCGTATAGAAGTTAGCGCCATTTGAAGTTTTATCCGTGTTTGATTTGGGACTCAAGGGTAGCATAGCTTTAAGCGATAGCTTAAATTGACAAGAGGCTCGAGTACTTTATTGTTACAAAATTTATGACGCACCAGTTACAAGGTTTTATGACGCACCAGTAAAAAGTTACAAGCATCTGTATGTTGCAAACTTTGATAGGTATAGGATGCACCGTATAAAAGTTAGGGCCATTTGAAGTTTTATCAGTGTCTGATTTGGGACTCAAGGGTAGCGTAGCTTTAAGCGATAACTTAAATTGACAAGAGGCTCGAGTACTTTATTTTTATAAAATTTCAAGGGTTTATGACGCTCCAGTAAAAAGTTACAAGCATTTGTATGTTGCAAACTTTGATAGGTGTAGGACGTACCGTATAGAAGTTAGGGCCATTTGAAGTTTTATCAGTGTTTGATTTGGGACTCAAGGGTAGCATAGCTTTGAGCGATAGCTTAAATTGACAAGAGGCTCGAGTACTTTATTGTTACAAAATTTCAAGGTTTTATGACGCTCCAGTAAAATGTTACAAGCATTTGTATGTTGCAAACTTTGATAGGTGTAGGACGTACCGTATAGAAGTTAGGGCCATTTGAAGTTTTATCAGTGCTTGATTTGGGACTCAAGGGTAGAATAGCTTTAAGCGATAGCTTAAATTGACAAGAGGCTCGAGTACTTTATTGTTACAAAATTTCAAGGTTTTATGACGCTCCAGTAAAAAGTTACAAGCATTTGTATGTTGCAAACTTTGATAGGTGTAGGTCGTGCCGTATAGAAGTTAGGGCCATTTGAAGTTTTATCAGTGTTTGATTTGGGACTCCAGGGTAGCATAGTTTTAAGCTATAACTTAAATTGACAAGAGGCTCGAGTACTTTATTGTTACAAAATTTATGACGCACCAGTTACAAGGTTTTATGACGCACCAGTAAAAAGTTACAAGCATCTGTATGTTGCAAACTTTGATAGGTGTAGGACGTACCGTATAGAAGTTAGGGCCATTTGAAGTTTTATCAGTGTTTGATTTGGGACTCAAGGGTAGCATAGCTTTGAGCGACAGCTTAAATTGACAAGAGGCTCGAGTACTTTATTGTTACAAAATTTCAAGGTTTTATAACGCTCCAGTAAAAAGTTACAAGCATTTGTATGTTGCAAACTTTGATAGGTGTAGGACGTACCGTATAGAAGATAGGGCCATTTGAAGTTTTATCAGTGCTTGATTTGGGACTCAGGGGTAGCATAGCTTTGAGCGATAGCTTAAATTGACAAGAGGCTCGACTACTTTATTGTTACAAAATTTGAAGGTTTTATGACGCTCCAGTAAAAAGTTACAAGCATTTGTATTTTGCAAACTTTGATAGGTGTAGGATGTAACGTATAGAAGTTAGGGCCATTTGAAGTTTTATCAGTGTTTGATTTGGGACTCAAGCGTAGCATAGCTTTAAGCGATAACTTAAATTGACAAGAGGCTCGAGTACTTTATTGGTACAAAATTTATGACGCACCAGTTACAAGGTTTTATGACGCACCAGTAAAAAGTTACAAGCATCTGTATGTTGCAAACTTTGATAGGTATAGGATGCACCGTATAAAAGTTAGGGCCATTTGAAGTTTTATCAGTGTTTGATTTGGGACTCAAGGGTAGCATAGCTTTAAGCGATAACTTAAATTGACAAGAGGCTCGAGTACTTTATTTTTATAAAATTTCAAGGGTTTATGACGCTCCAGTAAAAAGTTACAAGCATTTGTATGTTGCAAACTTTGATTGGTGTAGGACGTACCGTATAGAAGTTAGGGCCATTTGAAGTTTTATCAGTGTTTGATTTGGGACTCAAGGGTAGCATAGCTTTGAGCGATAGCTTAAATTGACAAGAGGCTCGAGTACTTTATTGTTACAAAATTTCAAGGTTTTATAACGCTCCAGTAAAAAGTTACAAGCATTTGTATGTTGCAAACTTTGATAGGTGTAGGACGTACCGTATAGAAGATAGGGCCATTTGAAGTTTTATCAGTGCTTGATTTGGGACTCAAGGGTAGAATAGCTTTAAGCGATAGCTTAAATTGACAAGAGGCTCGAGTACTTTATTGTTACAAAATTTCAAGGTTTTATGACGCTCCAGTAAAAAGTTACAAGCATTTGTATGTTGCAAACTTTGATAGGTGTAGGTCGTGCCGTATAGAAGCTAGGGCCATTTGAAGTTTTATCAGTGTTTGATTTGGGACTCCAGGGTAGCATAGTTTTAAGCTATAACTTAAATTGACAAGAGGCTCGAGTACTTTATTGTTACAAAATTTATGACGCACCAGTTACAAGGTTTTATGACGCACCAGTAAAAAGTTAGAAGCATCTGTATGTTGCAAACTTTGATAGGTGTAGGACGTACCGTATAGAAGTTAGGGCCATTTGAAGTTTTATCAGTGTTTGATTTGGGACTCAAGGGTAGCATAGCTTTGAGCGACAGCTTAAATTGACAAGAGGCTCGAGTACTTTATTTTTATAAAATTTCAAGGGTTTATGACGCTCCAGTAAAAAGTTACAAGCATTTGTATGTTGCAAACTTTGATAGGTGTAGGACCTACCGTATAGATGTTAGGGCCATTTGAAGTTTTATCAGTGCTTGATTTGGGACTCAAGGCTAGAATGGTTTTAAGCGATAGCTTAAATTGACAAGAGGATCGAGTACTTTATTGTTACAAAATTTCAAGGTTTTATGACGCTCCAGTAAAAAGTTACAAGCATTTGTATGTTGCAAACTTTGATAGGTGTAGGTCGTACCGTATAGAAGTTAGCGCCATTTGAAGTTTTATCCGTGTTTGATTTGGGACTCAAGGGTAGCATAGCTTTAAGCGATAGCTTAAATTGACAAGAGGCTCGAGTACTTTATTGTTACAAAATTTATGATGCACCAGTTACAAGGTTTTATGACGCACCAGTAAAAAGTTACAAGCATCTGTATGTTGCAAACTTTGATAGGTATAGGATGCACCGTATAAAAGTTAGGGCCATTTGAAGTTTTATCAGTGTCTGATTTGGGACTCAAGGGTAGCATAGCTTTAAGCGATAACTTAAATTGACAAGAGGCTCGAGTACTTTATTTTTATAAAATTTCAAGGGTTTATGACGCTCCAGTAAAAAGTTACAAGCATTTGTATGTTGCAAACTTTGATAGGTGTAGGACGTACCGTATAGAAGTTAGGGCCATTTGAAGTTTTATCAGTGTTTGATTTGGGACTCAAGGGTAGCATAGCTTTGAGCGATAGCTTAAATTGACAAGAGGCTCGAGTACTTTATTGTTACAAAATTTCAAGGTTTTATGACGCTCCAGTAAAATGTTACAAGCATTTGTATGTTGCAAACTTTGATAGGTGTAGGACGTACCGTATAGAAGATAGGGCCATTTGAAGTTTTATCAGTGCTTGATTTGGGACTCAAGGGTAGAATAGCTTTAAGCGATAGCTTAAATTGACAAGAGGCTCGAGTACTTTATTGTTACAAAATTTCAAGGTTTTATGACGCTCCAGTAAAAAGTTACAAGCATTTGTATGTTGCAAACTTTGATAGGTGTAGGTCGTACCGTATAGAAGTTAGGGCCATTTGAAGTTTTATCAGTGTTTGATTTGGGACTCAAGGGTAGCATAGTTTTAAGCTATAACTTAAATTGACAAGAGCCTCGAGTACTTTATTGTTACAAAATTTATGACGCACCAGTTACAAGGTTTTATGACGCACCAGTAAAAAGTTACAAGCATCTGTATGTTGCAAACTTTGATAGGTGTAGGACGTACCGTATAGAAGTTAGGGCCATTTGAAGTTTTATCAGTGTTTGATTTGGGACTCAAGGGTAGCATAGCTTTGAGCGATAGCTTAAATTGACAAGAGGCTCGAGTACTTTATTGTTACAAAATTTATGACGCACCAGTTACAAGGTTTTATGACGCACCAGTAAAAAGTTACAAGCATCTATATGTTGCAAACTTTGATAGGTATAGGATGCACCGTATAAAAGTTAGGGCCATTTGAAGTTTTATCAGTGTGTGATTTGGGACTCAAGGGTAGCATAGCTTTGAGCGATAGTTTAAATTGACAAGAGGCTCGAGTAATTTATTGTTACAAAATTTCAAGGTTTTATAACGCTCCAGTAAAAAGTTACAAGCATTTGTATGTTGCAAACTTTGATAGGTGTGGGACGTACCGTATAGATGTTAGGGCCATTTGAAGTATTATCAGTGCTTGATTTGGGACTCAAGGGTAGCATATCTTTAAGCGATAGCTTAAATTGACAAGAGGCTCGAGTACTTTATTGTTACAAAATTTATGACGCACCAGTTACAAGGTTTTATGACGCACCAGTAAAAAGTTACAAGCATCTGTATGTTGCAAACTTTGATAGGTATAGGATGCACCGTATAAAAGTTAGGGCCATTTGAAGTTTTATCAGTGTGTGATTTGGGACTCAAGGGTAGCATAGCTTTGAGCGATAGCTTAAATTGACAAGAGGCTCGAGTAATTTATTGTTACAAAATTTCAAGGTTTTATAACGCTCCAGTAAAAAGTTACAAGCATTTGTATGTTTCAAACTTTGATAGGTGTGGGACGTACCGTATAGATGTTAGGGACATTTGAAGTATTATCAGTGCTTGATTTGGGACTCAAGGGTAGAATAGCTTTAAGCGATAGCTTAAATTGACAAGAGGCTCGAGAACTTTATTGTTACAAAATTTCAAGGTTTTATGACGCTCCAGTAAAAAGTTACAAGCATTTGTATCTTGCAAACTTTGATAGGTGTAGGTCGTACCGTATAGAAGTTAGGGCCATTTGAAGTTTTATCAGTGTTTGATTTGGGACTCAAGGGTAGCATATCTTTAAGCGATAGCTTAAATTGACAAGAGGCTCGAGTACTTTATTGTTACAAAATTTATGACGCACCAGTTACAAGGTTTTATGACGCACCAGTAAAAAGTTACAAGCATCTGTATGTTGCAAACTTTGATAGGTATAGGATGCACCGTATAAAAGTTAGGGCCATTTGAAGTTTTATCAGTGTGTGATTTGGGACTCAAGGGTAGCATAGCTTTGAGCGATAGCTTAAATTGACAAGATGCTCGAGTAATTTATTGTTACAAAATTTCAAGGTTTTATAACGCTCCAGTAAAAAGTTACAAGCATTTGTATGTTGCAAACTTTGATAGGTGTGGGACGTACCGTATAGATGTTAGGGCCATTTGAAGTATTATCAGTGCTTGATTTGGGACTCAAGGGTAGAATAGCTTTAAGCGATAGCTTAAATTGACAAGAGGCTCGAGAACTTTATTGTTACAAAATTTCAAGGTTTTATGACGGTCCAGTAAAAAGTTACAAGCATTTGTATGTTGCAAACTTTGATAGGTGTAGGTCATACCGTATAGAAGTTAGGGCCATTTGAAGTTTTATCAGTGTTTTATTTGGGACTCAAGGGTAGCATAGCTTTAAGCGATAGTTTAAATTGACAAGAGGCTCGAGTACTTTATTGTTACAAAATTTATGACGCACCAGTTACAAGGTTTTATAACGCTCCAGTAAAAAGTTACAAGCATTTGTATGTTGCAAACTCTGATAGGTATAGGATGCACCGTATAAAAGTTAGGGCCATTTGAAGTTTTGTCAGTGTCTGATTTGGGACTCAAGGGTAGCATAGCTTTAAGCGATAACTTAAATTGACAAGAGGCTCGAGTACTTTATTTTTATAAAATTTCAAGGGTTTATGACGCTCCAGTAAAAAGTTACAAGCATTTGTATTTTGCAAACTTTGATAGGTATAGGACGTACCGTATAGAAGTTAGGGCCATTTGAAGTTTTATCAGTATTTGATTTGGGACTCAAGGGTAGCATAGCTTTGAGCGATAGCTTAAATTGACAAGAGGCTCGGGTACTTTATTGTTACAAAATTTCAAGGTTTTATGACGCTCCAGTAAAAAGTTACAAGCATTTGTACGTTGCAAACTTTGATAGGTGTAGGACGTACCGTATAGAAGTTAGGGCCATTTGAAGTTTTATCAGTGTTTGATTTGGGACTCAAGGGTAGCATAGCTTTGAGCGATAGCTTAAATTGACAAGAGGCTCGAGTAATTTATTGTTACAAAATTTCAAGGTTTTATGACGCTCCAGTAAAAAGTTACAAGCATTTGTATGTTGCAAACTTTGATAGGTGTGGGACGTACCGTATAGATGTTAGGGCCATTTGAAGTATTATCAGTGCTTGATTTGGGACTCAAGGGTAGCATATCTTTAAGCGATAGCTTAAATTGACAAGAGGCTCGAGTACTTTATTGTTACAAAATTTATGACGCATCAGTTACAAGGTTTTATGACGCACCAGTAAAAAGTTACAAGCATCTGTATGTTGCAAACTTTGATAGGTATAGGATGCACCGTATAAAAGTTAGGGCCATTTGAAGTTTTATCAGTGTGTGATTTGGGACTCAAGGGTAGCATAGCTTTGAGCGATAGCTTAAATTGACAAGAGGCTCGAGTAATTTATTGTTACAAAATTTCAAGGTTTTATAACGCTCCAGTAAAAAGTTACAAGCATTTGTATGTTTCAAACTTTGATAGGTGTGGGACGTACCGTATAGATGTTAGGGACATTTGAAGTATTATCAGTGCTTGATTTGGGACTCAAGGGTAGAATAGCTTTAAGCGATAGCTTAAATTGACAAGAGGCTCGAGAACTTTATTGTTACAAAATTTCAAGGTTTTATGACGCTCCAGTAAAAAGTTACAAGCATTTGTATCTTGCAAACTTTGATAGGTGTAGGTCGTACCGTATAGAAGTTAGGGCCATTTGAAGTTTTATCAGTGTTTGATTTGGGACTCAAGGGTAGCATATCTTTAAGCGATAGCTTAAATTGACAAGAGGCTCGAGTACTTTATTGTTACAAAATTTATGACGCACCAGTTACAAGGTTTTATGACGCACCAGTAAAAAGTTACAAGCATCTGTATGTTGCAAACTTTGATAGGTATAGGATGCACCGTATAAAAGTTAGGGCCATTTGAAGTTTTATCAGTGTGTGATTTGGGACTCAAGGGTAGCATAGCTTTGAGCGATAGCTTAAATTGACAAGATGCTCGAGTAATTTATTGTTACAAAATTTCAAGGTTTTATAACGCTCCAGTAAAAAGTTACAAGCATTTGTATGTTGCAAACTTTGATAGGTGTGGGACGTACCGTATAGATGTTAGGGCCATTTGAAGTATTATCAGTGCTTGATTTGGGACTCAAGGGTAGAATAGCTTTAAGCGATAGCTTAAATTGACAAGAGGCTCGAGAACTTTATTGTTACAAAATTTCAAGGTTTTATGACGGTCCAGTAAAAAGTTACAAGCATTTGTATGTTGCAAACTTTGATAGGTGTAGGTCATACCGTATAGAAGTTAGGGCCATTTGAAGTTTTATCAGTGTTTTATTTGGGACTCAAGGGTAGCATAGTTTTAAGCGATAGCTTAAATTGACAAGAGGCTCGAGTACTTTATTGTTACAAAACTTATGACGCACCAGTTACAAGGTTTTATGACGCACCAGTAAAAAGTTACAAGCATCTGTATGTTGCAAACTTTGAGAGGTGTAGGACGTACCGTATAGAAGTTAGGGCCATTTGAAGTTTTATCAGTGTTTGATTTGGGACTCAAGGGTAGCATAGCTTTGAGCGATAGCTTAAATTGACAAGAGGCTCGAGTACTTTATTGTTACAGAATTTCAAGGTTTTATGACGCTCCAGTAAAAAGTTACAAGCATTTGTATGTTGCAAACTTTGGTAGGTGTAGGTCGTACCGTATAGAAGTTAGGGCCATTTGAAGTTTTATCAGTGCTTGATTTGGGACTCAAGGGTAGAATAGCTTTAAGCGATAGCTTAAATTGACAAAAGGATCGAGTACTTTATTGTTACAAAATTTCAAGGTTTTATGACGCTCCAGTAAAAAGTTACAAGCAATTGTATGTTGCAAACTTTGATAGGTGTAGGTCGTACCGTATAGAAGTTAGGGCCATTTGAAGTTTTATCAGTGTTTGATTTGGGACTCAAGGGTAGCATATCTTTAAGCGATAGCTTAAATTGACAAGAGGCTCGAGTACTTTATCGTTACAAAATTTATGACGCACCAGTTACAAGGTTTTATGACGCACCAGTAAAAAGTTACAAGCATCTGTATGTTGCAAACTTTGATAGGTATAGGATGCACCGTATAAAAGTTAGGGCCATTTGAAGTTTTATCAGTGTGTGATTTGGGACTCAAGGGTAGCATAGCTTTGAGCGATAGCTTAAATTGACAAGATGCTCGAGTAATTTATTGTTACAAAATTTCAAGGTTTTATAATGCTCCAGTAAAAAGTTACAAGCATTTGTATGTTGCAAACTTTGATAGGTGTGGGACGTACCGTATAGATGTTAGGGTCATTTGAAGTATTATCAGTGCTTGATTTGGGACTCAAGGGTAGAATAGCTTTAAGCGATAGCTTAAATTGACAAGAGGCTCGAGAACTTTATTGTTACAAAATTTCAAGGTTTTATGACGGTCCAGTAAAAAGTAACAAGCATTTGTATGTTGCAAACTTTGATAGGTGTAGGTCATACCGTATAGAAGTTAGGGCCATTTGAAGTTTTATCAGTGTTTTATTTGGGACTCAAGGGTAGCATAGCTTTAAGCGATAGTTTAAATTGACAAGAGGCTCGAGTACTTTATTGTTACAAAATTTATGACGCACCAGTTACAAGGTTTTATAACGCTCCAGTAAAAAGTTACAAGCATTTGTATGTTGCAAACTCTGATAGGTATAGGATGCACCGTATAAAAGTTAGGGCCATTTGAAGTTTTGTCAGTGTCTGATTTGGGACTCAAGGGTAGCATAGCTTTAAGCGATAACTTAAATTGACAAGAGGCTCGAGTACTTTATTTTTATAAAATTTCAAGGGTTTATGACGCTCCAGTAAAAAGTTACAAGCATTTGTATTTTGCAAACTTTGATAGGTGTAGGACGTACCGTATAGAAGTTAGGGCCATTTGAAGTTTTATCAGTATTTGATTTGGGACTCAAGGGTAGCATAGCTTTGAGCGATAGCTTAAATTGACAAGAGGCTCGGGTACTTTATTGTTACAAAATTTCAAGGTTTTATGACGCTCCAGTAAAAAGTTACAAGCATTTGTACGTTGCAAACTTTGATAGGTGTAGGACGTACCGTATAGAAGTTAGGGCCATTTGAAGTTTTATCAGTGTTTGATTTGGGACTCAAGGGTAGCATAGCTTTGAGCGATAGCTTAAATTGTCAAGAGGCTCGGGTACTTTATTGTTACAAAATTTCAAGGTTTTATGACGCTCCAGTAAAAAGTTACAAGCATTTGTACGTTGCAAACTTTGATAGGTGTGGGACGTACCGTATAGAAGGTAGGGCCATTTGAAGTTTTATCAGTGTTTGATTTGGGACTCAAGGGTAGCTTAGCTTTGAGCGATAGCTTAAATTGACAAGAGGCTCGAGTACTTTATTGTTACAAAATTTCAAGGTTTTATAACGCTCCAGTAAAAAGTTACAAGCATTTGTATGTTGCAAACTCTGATAGGTATAGGATGCACCGTATAAAAGTTAGGGCCATTTGAAGTTTTATCAGTGTCTGATTTGGGACTCAAGGGTAGCATAGCTTTAAGCGCTAACTTAAATTGACAAGAGGCTCGAGTACTTTATTTTTATAAAATTTCAAGGGTTTATGACGCTCCAGTAAAAAGTTACAAGCATTTGTATTTTGCAAACTTTGATAGGTGTAGGACGTACCGTATAGAAGTTAGGGCCATTTGAAGTTTTATGAGTGTTTGATTTGGGACTCAAGGGTAGCATAGCTTTGAGCGATAGCTTAAATTGACAAGAGGCTCGAGTACTTTATTGTTACAAAATTTCAAGGTTTTATGACGCTCCAGTAAAATGTTACAAGCATTTGTATGTTGCAAACTTTGATAGGTGTAGGACGTACCGTGTAGAAGATAGGGCCATTTGAAGTTTTATCAGTGCTTGATTTGGGACTCAAGGGTAGAATAGCTTTAAGCGATAGCTTAAATTGACAAGAGGCTCGAGTACTTTATTGTTACAGAATTTCAAGGTTTTATGACGCTCCAGTAAAAAGTTACATGCATTTGTATGTTGCAAACTTTGGTAGGTGTAGGTCGTACCGTATAGAAGTTAGGGCCATTTGAAGTTTTATCAGTGTTTGATTTGGGACTCAAGGGTAGCATAGTTTTAAGCGATAGCTTAAATTGACAAGAGGCTCGAGTACTTTATTGTTACAAAATTTATGACGCACCAGTTACAAGGTTTTATGACGCACCAGTAAAAAGTTACAAGCATCTGTATGTTGCAAACTTTGAGAGGTGTAGGACGTACCGTATAGAAGTTAGGGCCATTTGAAGTTTTATCAGTGTTTGATTTGGGACTCAAGGGTAGCATAGCTTTGAGCGATAGCTTAAATTGACAAGAGGCTCGAGTACTTTATTGTTACAAAATTTCAAGGTTTTATAACGCTCCAGTAAAAAGTTACAAGCATTTGTATGTTGCAAACTTTGATAGGTGTAGGACCTACCGTATAGATGTTAGGGCCATTTGAAGTTTTATCAGTGCTTGATTTGGGACTCAAGGGTAGAATAGCTTTAAGCGATAGCTTAAATTGACAAAAGGATCGAGTACTTTATTGTTACAAAATTTCAAGGTTTTATGACGCTCCAGTAAAAAGTTACAAGCATTTGTATGTTGCAAATTTTGATAGGTGTAGGTCGTACCGTATAGAAGTTAGGGCCATTTGAAGTTTTATCAGAGTTTGATTTGGGACTCAAGGGTAGCATAGCTTTAAGCGATAGCTTAAATTGACAAGAGGATCGAGTACTTTATTGTTACAAAATTTCAAGGTTTTATGACGCTCCAGTAAAAAGTTACAAGCATTTGTATGTTGCAAACTTTGATAGGTGTAGGTCGTACCGTATAGAAGTTAGGGCCATTTGAAGTTTGATCAGTGTTTGATTTGGGACTCAAGGGTAGCATATCTTTAAGCGATAGCTTAAATTGACAAGAGGCTCGAGTACTTTATTGTTACAAAATTTATGACGCACCAGTTACAAGGTTTTATGACGCACCAGTAAAAAGTTACAAGCATCTGTATGTTGCAAACTTTGATAGGTATAGGATGCACCGTATAAAAGTTAGGGCCATTTGAAGTTTTATCAGTGTGTGATTTGGGACTCAAGGGTAGCATAGCTTTGAGCGATAGCTTAAATTGACAAGAAGCTCGAGTAATTTATTGTTACAAAATTTCAAGGTTTTATAACGCTCCAGTAAAAAGTTACAAGCATTTGTATGTTGCAAACTTCGATAGGTGTGGGACGTACAGTATAGATGTTAGGGCCATTTGAAGTATTATCAGTACTTGATTTGGGACTCAAGGGTAGAATAGCTTTAAGCGATAGCTTAAATTGACAAGAGGCTCGAGAACTTTATTGTTACAAAATTTCAAGGTTTTACGACGGTCCAGTAAAAAGTTACAAGCATTTGTATGTTGCAAACTTTGATAGGTGTAGGTCATACCGTATAGAAGTTAGGGCCATTTGAAGTTTTATCAGTGTTTGGTTTGGGACTCAAGGGTAGCATAGCTTTAAGCGATAGTTTAAATTGACAAGAGGCTCGAGTACTTTATTGTTACAAAATTTATGACGCACCAGTTACAAGGTTTTATGACGCACCAGTAAAAAGTTACAAGCATTTGTATGTTGCAAACTTTGATAGGTGTAGGACGTACCGTATAGAAGTTAGGGCCATTTGAAGTTTTATCAGTATTTGATTTGGGACTCAAGGGTAGCATAGCTTTGAGCGATAGCTTAAATTGACAAGAGGCTCGGGTACTTTATTGTTACAAAATTTCAAGGTTTTATTACGCTCCAGTAAAAAGTTACAAGCATTTGTACGTTGCAAACTTTGATAGGTGTAGGACGTACCGTATAGAAGTTAGGGCCATTTGAAGTTTTATCAGTGTTTGATTTGGGACTCAAGGGTAGCTTAGCTTTGAGCGATAGCTTAAATTGACAAGAGGCTCGAGTACTTTATTGTTACAAAATTTGAAGGTTTTATAACGCTCCAGTAAAAAGTTACAAGCATTTGTATGTTGCAAACTCTGATAGGTATAGGATGCACCGTATAAAAGTAAGGGCCATTTGAAGTTTTATCAGTGTCTGATTTGGGACTCAAGGGTAGCATAGCTTTAAGCGATAACTTAAATTGACAAGAGGCTCGAGTACTTTATTTTTATAAAATTTCAAGGGTTTATGACGCTCCAGTAAAAAGTTACAAGCATTTGTATGTTGCAAACTTTGATAGGTGTAGGACGTACCGTATAGAAGTTAGAGCCATTTGAAGCTTTATCAGTGTTTGATTTGGGACTCAAGGGTAGCATAGCTTTGAGCGATAGCTTAAATTGACAAGAGGCTCGAGTACTTTATTGTTACAAAATTTCAGGGTTTTATGACGCTCCAGTAAAAAGTTACAAGCATTTGTATGTTGCAAACTTTGATAGGTGTAGGTCGTACCGTATAGAAGTTAGGGCCATTTGAAGTTTTATCAGTGTTTGATTTGGGACTCAAGGGTAGCATATCTTTAAGCGATAGCTTAAATTGACAAGAGGCTCGAGTACTTTATTGTTACAAAATTTATGACGCACCAGTTACAAGGTTTTATGACGCACCAGTAAAAAGTTACAAGCATCTGTATGTTGCAAACTTTGATAGGTATAGGATGCACCGTATAAAAGTTAGGGCCATTTGAAGTTTTATCAGTGTGTGATTTGGGACTCAAGGGTAGCATAGCTTTGAGCGACAGCTTAAATTGACAAGAGGCTCGAGTAATTTATTGTTACAAAATTTCAAGGTTTTATAACGCTCCAGTAAAAAGTTACAAGCATTTGTATGTTGCAAACTTTGATAGGTGAAGTTCATACCGTATAGAAGTTAGGGCCATTTGAAGTTTTATCAGTGTTTGATTTGGGACTCAAGGGTAGCATAGCTTTAAGCGATAGTTTAAATTGACAAGAGGCTCGAGTACTTTATTGTTACAAAATTTATGACGCACCAGTTACAAGGTTTTATGACGCACCAGTAAAAAGTTACAAGCATTTGTATGTTGCAAACTTTGATAGGTATAGGATGCACCGTATAAAAGTTAGGGCCATTTGAAGTTTTATCAGTGTTTGATTTGGGACTCAAGGGTAGCATAGCTTTAAGCGATAACTTAAATTGACAAGAGGCTCGAGTACTTTATTTTTATAAAATTTCAAGGGTTTATGACGCTCCAGTAAAAAGTTACAAGCATTTGTATGTTGCATACTTTGATAGGTGTAGGACGTACCGTATAGAAGTTAGGGCCATTTGAAGTTTTATCAGTATTTGATTTGGGACTCAAGGGTAGCATAGCTTTGAGCGATAGCTTAAATTGACAAGAGGCTCGAGTACTTTATTGTTACAAAATTTACAGGTTTTATGACGCTCCAGTAAAAAGTTACAAGCATTTGTACGTTGCAAACTTTGATAGGTGTAGGACGTAACGTATAGAAGTTAGGGCCATTTGAAGTTTTATCAGTGTTTGATTTGGGTCTCAAGGGTAGCATAGCTTTGAGCGATAGCTTAAATTGACAAGAGGCTCGAGTACTTTATTGCTACAAAATTTCAAGGTTTTATAACGCTCCAGTAAAAAGCATTTGTATGTTGCAAACTTTGATGGGTGTGGGACGTACCGTATAGATGTTAGGGCCATTTGTAGTTTTATCAGTGCTTTGTTTGGGACTCAAGGGTAGAATAGCTTTAAGCGACAGCTTAAATTGACAAGAGGCTCGAGAACTTTATTGTTACAAAATTTCAAGGTTTTATGACGCTCCAGTAAAAAGTTACAAGCATTTGTATGTTGCAAACTTTGATAGGTGTAGGTAGTACCGAATAGAAGTTAGGGCCATTTAAAGTTTTATCAGTGTTTGATTTGCGACTCAAGGGTAGCATAGCTTTGAGCGATAGCTTAAATTGACAAGAGGCTCGAGTACTTTATTGTTACAAAATTTCAAGGTTTTATAACATTTGTAAAAAGTTACAAGCATTTGTATGTTGTAAACTTTGATGGGTGTAGGACGTACCGTATAGAAGTTAGGGCCATTTGAAGTTTTATCAGTGTCTGATTTGGGATTCAAGGGTAGCATAGCTTTAAGCGATAACTTAAATTGACAAGAGGCTCGAGTACTTTATTTTTATAAAATTTGAAGGGTTTATGACGCTCCAGTAAAAAGTTACAAGCATTTGTACGTTGCAATTTTTGATAGGTGTAGGACGTACCGTATAGAAGTTAGGGCCATTTGAAGTTTTATCAGTGTTTGATTTGGGACTCAAGGGTAGCATAGCTTTGAGCGATAGCTTAAATTGAGAAGAGGCTCGAGTACTTTATTGTTACAAAATTTATGACGTACCAGTTACAAGGTTTTATGACGCACCAGTAAAAAGTTACAAGCATTTGTATGTTGCAAACTTTGATAAGTATAGGATGCACCGTATAATAGTTAGGGCCATTTGAAGTTTTATCAGTGTTTGATTTGGGACTCAAGGGTAGCATAGCTTTCAGCGATAACTTAAATTGACAAGAGGCTCGAGTACTTTATTTTTACAAAATTTCAAGGGTTTATGACGCTCCAGTAAAAAGTTACAAGCATTTGTATGTTGCATACTTTGATAGGTGTAGGACGTACCGTATAGAAGTTAGGGCCATTTGAAGTTTTATCAGTATTTGATTTGGGACTCAAGGGTAGCATAGCTTTGAGCGATAGCTTAAATTGACAAGAGGCTCGAGTACTTTATTGTTACAAAATTTCAAGGTTTTATGACGCTCCAGTAAAAAGTTACAAGCATTTGTACGTTGCAAACTTTGATAGGTGTAGGACGTACCGTATAGAAGTTAGGGCCATTTGAAGTTTTATCAGTGTTTGATTTGGGACTCAAGGGTAGCATAGCTTTCAGCGATAACTTAAATTGACAAGAGGCTCGAGTACTTTATTTTGACAAAATTTCAAGGGTTTATGACGCACCAGTTACAAGGTTTTATGACGCACCAGTAAAAAGTTACAAGCATTTGTATGTTGCAAACTTTGATAGGTATAGGATGCACCGTATAAAAGTTAGGGCCATTTGAAGTTTTATCAGTGTTTGATTTGGGACTCAAGGGTAGCATAGCTTTAAGCGATAACTTAAATTGACAAGAGGCTCGAGTACTTTATTTTTACAAAATTTCAATGGTTTATGACGCTCCAGTAAAAAGTTACAAGCATTTGTATGTTGCATACTTTGATAGGTGTAGGACGTACCGTATAGAAGTTAGGGCCATTTGAAGTTTTATCAGTGTTTGATTTGGGTCTCAAGGGTAGCATAGCTTTGAGCGATAGCTTAAATTGCCAAGAGGCTCGAGTACTTTATTGCTACAAAATTTCAAGGTTTTATAACGCTCCAGTAAAAAGTTACAAGCATTTGTATGTTGCAAACTTTGATAGGTGTGGGACGTACCGTATAGATGTTAGGGCCATTTGTAGTTTTATCAGTGCTTTGTTTGGGACTCAAGGGTAGAATAGCTTTAAGCGATAGCTTAAATTGACAAGAGGCTCGAGAACTTTATTGTTACAAAATTTCAAGGTTTTATGACGCTCCAGTAAAAAGTTACAAGCATTTGTATGTTGCAAACTTTGATAGGTGTAGGTAGTACCGAATAGAAGTTAGGGCCATTTAAAGTTTTATCAGTGTTTGATTTGCGACTCAAGGGTAGCATAGCTTTGAGCGATAGCTTAAATTGACAAGAGGCTCGAGTACTTTATTGTTACAAAATTTCAAGGTTTTATAACATTTGTAAAAAGTTACAAGCATTTGTATGTTGTAAACTTTGATGGGTGTAGGACGTACCGTATAGAAGTTAGGGCCATTTGAAGTTTTATCAGTGTTTGATTTGGGACTCAAGGGTAGCATAGCTTTAAGCGATAGCTTAAATTGACAAGAGGCTCGAGTACTTTATTGTTACAAAATTTATGACGCACCAGTTACAAGGTTTTATGACGCACCAGTAAAAAGTTACAAGCATCTGTATGTTGCAAACTTTGATAGGTATAGGATGCACCGTATAAAAGTTAGGGCCATTTGAAGTTTTATCAGTGTCTGATTTGGGATTCAAGGGTAGCATAGCTTTAAGCGATAACTTAAATTGACAAGTGGCTCGAGTACTTTATTTTTATAAAATTTGAAGGGTTTATGACGCTCCAGTAAAAAGTTACAAGCATTTGTACGTTGCAATTTTTGATAGGTGTAGGACGTACCGTATAGAAGTTAGGGCCATTTGAAGTTTTATCAGTGTTTGATTTGGGACTCAAGGGTAGCATAGCTTTGAGCGATAGCTTAAATTGAGAAGAGGCTCGAGTACTTTATTGTAACAAAATTTATGACGCACCAGTTACAAGGTTTTATGACGCACCAGTAAAAAGTTACAAGCATTTGTATGTTGCAAACTTTGATAAGTATAGGATGCACCGTATAATAGTTAGGGCCATTTGAAGTTTTATCAGTGTTTGATTTGGGACTCAAGGGTAGCATAGCTTTCAGCGATAACTTAAATTGACAAGAGGCTCGAGTACTTTATTTTGACAAAATTTCAAGGGTTTATGACGCACCAGTTACAAGGTTTTATGACGCACCAGTAAAAAGTTACAAGCATTTGTATGTTGCAAACTTTGATAGGTATAGGATGCACCGTATAAAAGTTAGGGCCATTTGAAGTTTTATCAGTGTTTGATTTGGGACTCAAGGGTAGCATAGCTTTAAGCGATAACTTAAATTGACAAGAGGCTCGAGTACTTTATTTTTACAAAATTTCAAGGGTTTATGACGCTCCAGTAAAAAGTTACAAGCATTTGTATGTTGCATACTTTGATAGGTGTAGGACGTACCGTATAGAAGTTAGGGCCATTTGAAGTTTTATCAGTATTTGATTTGGGACTCAAGGGTAGCATAGCTTTGAGCGATAGCTTAAATTGACAAGAGGCTCGAGTACTTTATTGTTACAAAATTTCAAGGTTTTATGACGCTCCAGTAAAAAGTTACAAGCATTTGTACGTTGCAAACTTTGATAGGTGTAGGACGTACCGTATAGAAGTTAGGGCCATTTGAAGTTTTATCAGTGTTTGATTTGGGACTCAAGGGTAGCATAGCTTTCAGCGATAACTTAAATTGACAAGAGGCTCGAGTACTTTATTTTGACAAAATTTCAAGGGTTTATGACGCACCAGTTACAAGGTTTTATGACGCACCAGTAAAAAGTTACAAGCATTTGTATGTTGCAAACTTTGATAGGTATAGGATGCACCGTATAAAAGTTAGGGCCATTTGAAGTTTTATCAGTGTTTGATTTGGGACTCAAGGGTAGCATAGCTTTAAGCGATAACTTAAATTGACAAGAGGCTCGAGTACTTTATTTTTACAAAATTTCAAGGGTTTATGACGCTCCAGTAAAAAGTTACAAGCATTTGTATGTTGCATACTTTGATAGGTGTAGGACGTACCGTATAGAAGTTAGGGCCATTTGAAGTTTTATCAGTATTTGATTTGGGACTCAGGGGTAGCATAGCTTTGAGCGATAGCTTAAATTGACAAGAGGCTCGAGTACTTTATTGTTACAAAATTTCAAGGTTTTATGACGCTCCAGTAAAAAGTTACAAGCATTTGTATGTTGCAAACTTTGATAGGTGTAGGACGTACCGTATAGAAGTTAGGGCCATTTGAAGTTTTATCAGTGTTTGATTTGGGACTCAAGGGTAGCATAGCTTTCAGCGATAACTTAAATTGACAAGAGGCTCGAGTACTTTATTTTGACAAAATTTCAAGGGTTTATGACGCACCAGTTACAAGGTTTTATGACGCACCAGTAAAAAGTTACAAGCATTTGTATGTTGCAAACTTTGATAGGTATAGGATGCACCGTATAAAAGTTAGGGCCATTTGAAGTTTTATCAGTGTTTGATTTGGGACTCAAGGGTAGCATAGCTTTAAGCGATAACTTAAATTGACAAGAGGCTCGAGTACTTTATTTTTACAAAATTTCAAGGGTTTATGACGCTCCAGTAAAAAGTTACAAGCATTTGTATGTTGCATACTTTGATAGGTGTAGGACGTACCGTATAGAAGTTAGGGCCATTTGAAGTTTTATCAGTGTTTGATTTGGGTCTCAAGGGTAGCATAGCTTTGAGCGATAGCTTAAATTGCCAAGAGGCTCGAGTACTTTATTGCTACAAAATTTCAAGGTTTTATAACGCTCCAGT
The DNA here is from genome assembly GCA_920105625.2 of Clusia tigrina. Taxonomy (NCBI): domain Eukaryota; kingdom Metazoa; phylum Arthropoda; class Insecta; order Diptera; family Clusiidae; genus Clusia; species Clusia tigrina. The sequence goes on from OV050032.1 coordinate 65,745,614, forward strand.
AAAAAGTTACAAGCATTTGTATGTTGCAAACTTTGATAGGTGTGGGACGTACCGTATAGATGTTAGGGCCATTTGTAGTTTTATCAGTGCTTTGTTTGGGACTCAAGGGTAGAATAGCTTTAAGCGATAGCTTAAATTGACAAGAGGCTCGAGAACTTTATTGTTACAAAATTTCAAGGTTTTATGACGCTCCAGTAAAAAGTTACAAGCATTTGTATGTTGCAAACTTTGATAGGTGTAGGTAGTACCGAATAGAAGTTAGGGCCATTTAAAGTTTTATCAGTGTTTGATTTGCGACTCAAGGGTAGCATAGCTTTGAGCGATAGCTTAAATTGACAAGAGGCTCGAGTACTTTATTGTTACAAAATTTCAAGGTTTTATAACATTTGTAAAAAGTTACAAGCATTTGTATGTTGTAAACTTTGATGGGTGTAGGACGTACCGTATAGAAGTTAGGGCCATTTGAAGTTTTATCAGTGTTTGATTTGGGACTCAAGGGTAGCATAGCTTTAAGCGATAGCTTAAATTGACAAGAGGCTCGAGTACTTTATTGTTACAAAATTTATGACGCACCAGTTACAAGGTTTTATGACGCACCAGTAAAAAGTTACAAGCATCTGTATGTTGCAAACTTTGATAGGTATAGGATGCACCGTATAAAAGTTAGGGCCATTTGAAGTTTTATCAGTGTCTGATTTGGGATTCAAGGGTAGCATAGCTTTAAGCGATAACTTAAATTGACAAGTGGCTCGAGTACTTTATTTTTATAAAATTTGAAGGGTTTATGACGCTCCAGTAAAAAGTTACAAGCATTTGTACGCTGCAATTTTTGATAGGTGTAGGACGTACCGTATAGAAGTTAGGGCCATTTGAAGTTTTATCAGTGTTTGATTTGGGACTCAAGGGTAGCATAGCTTTGAGCGATAGCTTAAATTGAGAAGAGGCTCGAGTACTTTATTGTAACAAAATTTATGACGCACCAGTTACAAGGTTTTATGACGCACCAGTAAAAAGTTACAAGCATTTGTATGTCGCAAACTTTGATAGGTATAGGATGCACCGTATAATAGTTAGGGCCATTTGAAGTTTTATCAGTGTTTGATTTGGGACTCAAGGGTAGCATAGCTTTGAGCGATAACTTAAATTGACAAGAGGCTCGAGTACTTTATTTTGACAAAATTTCAAGGGTTTATGACGCACCAGTTACAAGGTTTTATGACGCACCAGTAAAAAGTTACAAGCATTTGTATGTTGCAAACTTTGATAGGTATAGGATGCACCGTATAAAAGTTAGGGCCATTTGAAGTTTTATCAGTGTTTGATTTGGGACTCAAGGGTAGCATAGCTTTAAGCGATAACTTAAATTGACAAGAGGCTCGAGTACTTTATTTTTACAAAATTTCAAGGGTTTATGACGCTCCAGTAAAAAGTTACAAGCATTTGTATGTTGCATACTTTGATAGGTGTAGGACGTACCGTATAGAAGTTAGGGCCATTTGAAGTTTTATCAGTATTTGATTTGGGACTCAAGGGTAGCATAGCTTTGAGCGATAGCTTAAATTGACAAGAGGCTCGAGTACTTTATTGTTACAAAATTTCAAGGTTTTATGACGCTCCAGTAAAAAGTTACAAGCATTTGTACGTTGCAAACTTTGATAGGTGTAGGACGTACCGTATAGAAGTTAGGGCCATTTGAAGTTTTATCAGTGTTTAATTTGGGACTCAAGGGTAGCATAGCTTTCAGCGATAACTTAAATTGACAAGAGGCTCGAGTACTTTATTTTGACAAAATTTCAAGGGTTTATGACGCACCAGTTACAAGGTTTTATGACGCACCAGTAAAAAGTTACAAGCATTTGTATGTTGCAAACTTTGATAGGTATAGGATGCACCGTATAAAAGTTAGGGCCATTTGAAGTTTTATCAGTGTTTGATTTGGGACTCAAGGGTAGCATAGCTTTAAGCGATAACTTAAATTGACAAGAGGCTCGAGTACTTTATTTTTACAAAATTTCAAGGGTTTATGACGCTCCAGTAAAAAGTTACAAGCATTTGTATGTTGCATACTTTGATAGGTGTAGGACGTACCGTATAGAAGTTAGGGCCATTTGAAGTTTTATCAGTATTTGATTTGGGACTCAAGGGTAGCATAGCTTTGAGCGATAGCTTAAATTGACAAGAGGCTCGAGTACTTTATTGTTACAAAATTTCAAGGTTTTATGACGCTCCAGTAAAAAGTTACAAGCATTTGTACGTTGCAAACTTTGATAGGTGTAGGACGTACCGTATAGAAGTTAGGGCCATTTGAAGTTTTATCAGTGTTTGATTTGGGTCTCAAGGGTAGCATAGCTTTGAGCGATAGCTTAAATTGACAAGAGGCTCGAGTACTTTATTGCTACAAAATTTCAAGGTTTTATAACGCTCCAGTAAAAAGTTACAAGCATTTGTATGTTGCAAACTTTGATAGGTGTGGGACGTACCGTATAGATGTTAGGGCCATTTGTAGTTTTATCAGTGCTTTGTTTGGGACTCAAGGGTAGAATAGCTTTAAGCGATAGCTTAAATTGACAAGAGGCTCGAGAACTTTATTGTTACAAAATTTCAAGGTTTTATGACGCTCCAGTAAAAAGTTACAAGCATTTGTATGTTGCAAACTTTGATAGGTGTAGGTCGTACCGAATAGAAGTTAGGGCCATTTAAAGTTTTATCAGTGTTTGATTTGGGACTCAAGGGTAGCATAGCTTTGAGCGATAGCTTAAATTGAGAAGAGGCTCGAGTACTTTATTGTTACAAAATTTATGACGCACCAGTTAGAAGGTTTTATGACGCACCAGTAAAAAGTTACAAGCATCTGTATGTTGCAAACTTTGATAGGTATAGGATGCACCGTATAATAGTTAGGGCCATTTGAAGTTTTATCAGTGTGTGATTTGGGACTCAAGGGTAGCATAGCTTTGAGCGATAGCTTAAATTGACAAGAGGCTCGAGTAATTTATTGTTACAAAATTTCAAGGTTTTATAACGCTCCAGTAAAAAGTTACAAGCATTTGTATGTTGCAAACTTTGATAGGTGTGGGACGTACCGTATAGATGTTAGGGCCATTTGAAGTATTATCAGTGCTTGATTTGGGACTCAAGGGTAGAATAGCTTTAAGCGATAGCTTAAATTGACAAGAGGCTCGAGAACTTTATTGTTACAAAATTTCAAGGTTTTATAACGCTCCAGTAAAAAGTTACAAGCATTTGTATGTTGTAAACTTTGATGGGTGTAGGACGTACCGTATAGAAGTTAGGGCCATTTGAAGTTTTATCAGTGTTTGATTTGGGACTCAAGGGTAGCATAGCTTTAAGCGATAGCTTAAATTGACAAGAGGCTCGAGTACTTTATTTTGACAAAATTTCAAGGGTTTATGACGCACCAGTTACAAGGTTTTATGACGCACCAGTAAAAAGTTACAAGCATCTGTATGTTGCAAACTTTGATAGGTATAGGATGCACCGTATAAAAGTTAGGGCCATTTGAAGTTTTATCAGTGTCTGATTTGGGACTCAAGGGTAGCATAGCTTTAAGCGATAACTTAAATTGACAAGAGGCTCGAGTACTTTATTTTGACAAAATTTCAAGGGTTTATGACGCACCAGTTACAAGGTTTTATGACGCACCAGTAAAAAGTTACAAGCATTTGTATGTTGCAAACTTTGATAGGTATAGGATGCACCGTATAAAAGTTAGGGCCATTTGAAGTTTTATCAGTGTCTGATTTGGGACTCAAGGGTAGCATAGCTTTAAGCGATAACTTAAATTGACAAGAGGCTCGAGTACTTTATTTTTATAAAATTTCAAGGGTTTATGACGCTCCAGTAAAAAGTTAAAAGCATTTGTACGTTGCAATTTTAGATAGGTGTAGGACGTACCGTATAATAGTTAGGGCCATTTGAAGTTTTATCAGTGTGTGATTTGGGACTCAAGGGTAGCATAGCTTTGAGCGATAGCTTAAATTGACAAGAGGCTCGAGTAATTTATTGTTACAAAATTTCAAGGTTTTATAACGCTCCAGTAAAAAGTTACAAGCATTTGTATGTTGCAAACTTTGATAGGTGTGGGACGTACCGTATAGATGTTAGGGCCATTTGAAGTATTATCAGTGCTTGATTTGGGACTCAAGGGTAGAATAGCTTTAAGCGATAGCTTAAATTGACAAGAGGCTCGAGAACTTTATTGTTACAAAATTTCAAGGTTTTATAACGCTCCAGTAAAAAGTTACAAGCATTTGTATGTTGTAAACTTTGATGGGTGTAGGACGTACCGTATAGAAGTTAGGGCCATTTGAAGTTTTATCAGTGTTTGATTTGGGACTCAAGGGTAGCATAGCTTTAAGCGATAGCTTAAATTGACAAGAGGCTCGAGTACTTTATTTTGACAAAATTTCAAGGGTTTATGACGCACCAGTTACAAGGTTTTATGACGCACCAGTAAAAAGTTACAAGCATCTGTATGTTGCAAACTTTGATAGGTATAGGATGCACCGTATAAAAGTTAGGGCCATTTGAAGTTTTATCAGTGTCTGATTTGGGACTCAAGGGTAGCATAGCTTTAAGCGATAACTTAAATTGACAAGAGGCTGGAGTACTTTATTTTGACAAAATTTCAAGGGTTTATGACGCACCAGTTACAAGGTTTTATGACGCACCAGTAAAAAGTTACAAGCATTTGTATGTTGCAAACTTTGATAGGTATAGGATGCACCGTATAAAAGTTAGGGCCATTTGAAGTTTTATCAGTGTCTGATTTGGGACTCAAGGGTAGCATAGCTTTAAGCGATAACTTAAATTGACAAGAGGCTCGAGTACTTTATTTTTATAAAATTTCAAGGGTTTATGACGCTCCAGTAAAAAGTTAAAAGCATTTGTACGTTGCAATTTTAGATAGGTGTAGGACGTACCGTATAGAAGTTAGGGCCATTTGAAGTTTTATCAGTGTTTGATTTGGGACTCAAGGGTAGCATAGCTTTGAGCGATAGCTTAAATTGAGAAGAGGCTCGAGTACTTTATTGTTACAAAATTTATGACGCACCAGTTAGAAGGTTTTATGACGCACCAGTAAAAAGTTACAAGCATCTGTATGTTGCAAACTTTGATAGGTATAGGATGCACCGTATAATAGTTAGGGCCATTTGAAGTTTTATCAGTGTGTGATTTGGGACTCAAGGGTAGCATAGCTTTGAGCGATAGCTTAAATTGACAAGAGGCTCGAGTAATTTATTGTTACAAAATTTCAAGGTTTTATAACGCTCCAGTAAAAAGTTACAAGCATTTGTATGTTGCAAACTTTGATAGGTGTGGGACGTACCGTATAGATGTTAGGGCCATTTGAAGTATTATCAGTGCTTGATTTGGGACTCAAGGGTAGAATAGCTTTAAGCGATAGCTTAAATTGACAAGAGGCTCGAGAACTTTATTGTTACAAAATTTCAAGGTTTTATGACCGTCCAGTAAAAAGTTACAAGCATTTGTATGTTGCAAACTTTGATAGGTGTAGGTCATACCGTATAGAAGTTAGGGCCATTTGAAGTTTTATCAGTGTTTGATTTGGGACTTAAGGGTAGCATAGCTTTAAGCGATAGTTTAAATTGACAAGAGGCTCGAGTACTTTATTTTTACAAAACTTCAAGGTTTTATAACGCTCCAGTAAAAAGTTACAAGCATTTGTATGTTGCAAACTCTCATAGGTATAGGATGCACCGTATAAAAGTTAGGGCCATTTGAAGTTTTATCAGTGTCTGATTTGGGACTCAAGGGTAGCATAGCTTTAAGCGATAACTTAAATTGACAAGAGGCTCGAGTACTTTATTTTTATACAATTTCAAGGGTTTATGACGCTCCAGTAAAAAGTTACAAGCATTTGTATGTTGCAAACTTTGATAGGTGTAGGACGTACCGTATATAAATTATTGCATAGCTTTGAGCGATAGCTTAAATTGACAAGAAGCTCGAGTACTTTATTGTTACAAAATTTCAAGGTTTTATGACGCTCCAGTAAAAAGTTACAAGCATTTGTACGTTGCAAACTTTGATAGGTGTAGGACGTACCGTATAGAAGTTAGGACCATTTGAAGTTTTATCAGTGTTTGATTTGGGACTCAAGGGTAGCATAGCTTTGAGCGATAGCTTAAATTGACAAGAGGCTCGAGTACTTTATTGTTACAAAATTTCAAGGTTTTATAACGCTCCAGTAAAAAGTTACAAGCATTTGTATGTTGCAAACTTTGATAGAAGTGGGACGTACCGTATAGATGTTAGGGCCATTTGAAGTTTTATCAGTGCTTGATTTGGGACTCAAGGGTAGAATAGCTTTAAGCGATAGCTTAAATTGACAAGAGGCTCGAGTACTTTATTGTTACAAAATTTATGACGCACCAGTTACAAGGTTTTATGAAGCACCAGTAAAAAGTTACAAGCATTTGTATGTTGCAAACTTTGATAGGTATAGGATGTACCGTATAAAAGTTAGGGCTATTTGAAGTTTTATCAGTGTTTGATTTGGGACTCAAGGGTAGCATAGCTTTAAGCGATAACTTAAATTGACAAGAGGCTCGAGTACTTTTTTTTTACAAAATTTCAAGGGTTTATGACGGTCCAGTAAAAAGTTACAAGCATTTGTATGCTGCAAACTTTGATAGGTGTAGGACGTACCGTATAGAAGTTAGTGCCATTTGAAGTTTTATCAGTGTTTGATTTGGGACTCAAGGGTAGCATAGCTTTGAGCGATAGCTTAAATTGACAAGAGGCTCGAGTACTTTATTGTTACAAAATTTCAAGGTTTTTTGACGCTTCAGTAAAAAATTACAAGCATTTGTACATTGCAAACTTTGATAGGTGTAGGACGTACCGTATAGAAGTTAGGGCCATTTGAAGTTTTATCAGTGTTTGATTTGGGACTCAAGGGTAGCTTAGCTTTGAGCGATAGCTTAAATTGACAAGAGGCTCGAGTACTTTATTGTTACAAAATTTCAAGGTTTTATAACGCTCCAGTAAAATGTTACAAGCATTTGTATGTTGCAAACGTTGATAGGTGTAGGACATACCGTATAGATGTTAGGGCTATTTGAAGTGCTTGATTTGGGACTCAAGGGTAGAATAGCTTTAACCGATAGCTTAAATTGACAAGAGGCTCGAGTACTTTATTGTTACAAAATCAATGACGCACCAGTTACAAGGTTTTATGAAGCACCAGTAAAAAGTTACAAGCATTTGTATGTTGCAAACTTTGATAGGTATAGGATGCACCGTATAAAATTTAGGGCCATTTGAAGTTTTATCAGTGTTTGATTTGGGACTCAAGGGTAGCTTAGCTTTGAGCGATAGCTTAAATTGACAAGAGGCTCGAGTACTTTATTGTTACAAAATTTCAAGGTTTTATAACGCTCCAGTAAAAAGTTACAAGCATTTGTATGTTGCAAACTTGGATAGGTGTAGGACGTACCGTATAGAAGTTAGGGCCATTTGAAGTTTTATCAGTGTTTGATTTGGGACTCAAGGGTAGCATAGCTTTAAGCGATAACTTAAATTGACAAGATTCTCGAGTACTTAATTTTTACCAAATTTCAAGGGTTTATGACGCTCCAGTAAAAATTTACAAGCATTTGTATGTTGCAAACTTGGATAGGTGTAGGACGTACCGTATAGAAGTTAGGGCCATTTGAACTTTTATCAGTGTTTGATTTGGGACTCAAGGGTAGCATAGCTTTGAGCGATAGCTTAAATTGACAAGAGGCTCGAGTACTTTATTGTTACAAAATTTACAGGTTTAATGACGCTCCAGTAAAAAGTTACAAGCATTTGTATGTTGCAAACTTTGATAGGTGTAGGACGTACCGTATAGAAGTTAGGGCCATTTGAAGTTTTATCAGTGTTTGATTTGGGACTCAAGGGTAGCTTAGCTTTGAGCGATAGCTTAAATTGACAAGAGGCTCGAGTACTTTATTGTTACAAAATTTCAAGGTTTTATAACGCTCCAGTAAAAAGTTACAAGCATTTGTATGTTGCAAACTCTCATAGGTATAGGATGCACCGTATAAAAGTTAGGGCCATTTGAAGTTTTATCAGTGTCTGATTTGGGACTCAAGGGTAGCATAGCTTTAAGCGATAACTTAAATTGACAAGAGGCTCGAGTACTTTATTTTTATACAATTTCAAGGGTTTATGACGCTCCAGTAAAAAGTTACAAGCATTTGTATGTTGCAAACTTTGATAGGTGTAGGACGTACCGTATATAAATTATTGCATAGCTTTGAGCGATAGCTTAAATTGACAAGAGGCTCGAGTACTTTATTGTTACAAAATTTCAAGGTTTTATGACGCTCCAGTAAAAAGTTACAAGCATTTGTACGTTGCAAACTTTGATAGGTGTAGGACGTACCGTATAGAAGTTAGGACCATTTGAAGTTTTATCAGTGTTTGATTTAGGACTCAAGGGTAGCATAGCTTTGAGCGATAGCTTAAATTGACAAGAGGCTCGAGTACTTTATTGTTACAAAATTTCAAGGTTTTATAACGCTCCAGTAAAAAGTTACAAGCATTTGTATGTTGCAAACTTTGATAGAAGTGGGACGTACCGTATAGATGTTAGGGCCATTTGAAGTTTTATCAGTGCTTGATTTGGGACTCAAGGGTAGAATAGCTTTAAGCGATAGCTTAAATTGACAAGAGGCTCGAGAACTTTATTGTTACAAAATTTCAAGGTATTATGACGCTCCAATAAAAAGTTACAAGCATTTGTATGTTGCAAACTTTGATAGGTGTAGGTCGTACCGTATAGAAGTTAGGGCCATTTGAAGTTTTATCAGTGTTTGATTTGGGACTCAAGGGTAGCATAGCTTTAAGCGATAACTTAAATTGACAAGAAGCTCGAGTACTTTATTTTTACAAAATTTCAAGGGTTTATGACGGTCCAGTAAAAAGTTACAAGCATTTGTATGCTGCAAACTTTGATAGGTGTAGGACGTACCGTATAGAAGTTAGTGCCATTTGAAGTTTTATCAGTGTTTGATTTGGGACTCAAGGGTAGCATAGCTTTGAGCGATAGCTTAAATTGACAAGAGGCTCGAGTACTTTATTGTTACAAAATTTCAAGGTTTTATGACGCTTCAGTAAAAAATTACAAGCATTTGTACATTGCAAACTTTGATAGGTGTAGGACGTACCGTATAGAAGTTAGGGCCATTTGAAGTTTTATCAGTGTTTGATTTGGGACTCAAGGGTAGCTTAGCTTTGAGCGATAGCTTAAATTGACAAGAGGCTCGAGTACTTTATTGTTACAAAATTTCAAGGTTTTATAACGCTCCAGTAAAATGTGACAAGCATTTGTATGTTGCAAACTTTGATAGGTGTAGGACATACCGTATAGATGTTAGGGCCATTTGAAGTGCTTGATTTGGGACTCAAGGGTAGAATAGCTTTAAGCGATAGCTTAAATTGACAAGAGGCTCGAGTACTTTTTTGTTACAAAATTTCAAGGTTTTATAACGCTCCAATAAAAAGTTACCAGCATTTGTAAGTTGCAAACTTTGATAGGTGTAGGACATACCGTATAGATGTTAGGGCCATTTGAAGTTTTATCAGTGTTTGATTTGGGACTCAAGGGTAGCATAGCTTTGAGCGATAGCTTAAATTGACAAGAGGCTCGAGTACTTTATTGTTACAAAATTTCAAGGTTTTATGACGCTTCAGTAAAAAATTACAAGCATTTGTACATTGCAAACTTTGATAGGTGTAGGACGTACCGTATAGAAGTTAGGGCCATTTGAAGTTTTATCAGTGTTTGATTTGGGACTCAAGGGTAGCTTAGCTTTGAGCGATAGCTTAAATTGACAAGAGGCTCGAGTACTTTATTGTTACAAAATTTCAAGGTTTTATAACGCTCCAGTAAAATGTTACAAGCATTTGTATGTTGCAAACTTTGATAGGTGTAGGACATACCGTATAGATGTTAGGGCTATTTGAAGTGCTTGATTTGGGACTCAAGGGTAGAATAGCTTTAACCGATAGCTTAAATTGACAAGAGGCTCGAGTACTTTATTGTTACAAAATCAATGACGCACCAGTTACAAGGTTTTATGATGCACCAGTAAAAAGTTACAAGCATTTGTATGTTGCAAACTTTGATAGGTATAGGATGCACCGTATAAAATTTAGGGCCATTTGAAGTTTTATCAGTGTTTGATTTGGGACTCAAGGGTAGCTTAGCTTTGAGCGATAGCTTAAATTGACAAGAGGCTCGAGTACTTTATTGTTACAAAATTTCAAGGTTTTATAACGCTCCAGTAAAAAGTTACAAGCATTTGTATGTTGCAAACTTGGATAGGTGTAGGACGTACCGTATAGAAGTTAGGGCCATTTGAAGTTTTATCAGTGTTTGATTTGGGACTCAAGGGTAGCATAGCTTTAAGCGATAACTTAAATTGACAAGATTCTCGAGTACTTAATTTTTACCAAATTTCAAGGGTTTATGACGCTCCAGTAAAAATTTACAAGCATTTGTATGTTGCAAACTTGGATAGGTGTAGGACGTACCGTATAGAAGTTAGGGCCATTTGAACTTTTATCAGTGTTTGATTTGGGACTCAAGGGTAGCATAGCTTTGAGCGATAGCTTAAATTGACAAGAGGCTCGAGTACTTTATTGTTACAAAATTTACAGGTTTAATGACGCTCCAGTAAAAAGTTACAAGCATTTGTATGTTGCAAACTTTGATAGGTGTAGGACGTACCGTATAGCAGTTAGGGCCATTTGAAGTTTTATCAGTGTTTGATTTGGGACTCAAGGGTAGCTTAGCTTTGAGCGATAGCTTAAATTGACAAGAGGCTCGAGTACTTTATTGTTACAAAATTTCAAGGTTTTATAACGCTCCAGTAAAAAGTTACAAGCATTTGTATGTTGCAAACTCTCATAGGTATAGGATGCACCGTATAAAAGTTAGGGCCATTTGAAGTTTTATCAGTGTCTGATTTGGGACTCAAGGGTAGCATAGCTTTAAGCGATAACTTAAATTGACAAGAGGCTCGAGTACTTTATTTTTATACAATTTCAAGGGTTTATGACGCTCCAGTAAAAAGTTACAAGCATTTGTATGTTGCAAACTTTGATAGGTGTAGGACGTACCGTATATAAATTATTGCATAGCTTTGAGCGATAGCTTAAATTGGCAAGAGGCTCGAGTACTTTATTGTTACAAAATTTCAAGGTTTTATGACGCTCCAGTAAAAAGTTACAAGCATTTGTACGTTGCAAACTTTGATAGGTGTAGGACGTACCGTATAGAAGTTAGGACCATTTGAAGTTTTATCAGTGTTTGATTTCGGACTCAAGGGTAGCATAGCTTTGAGCGATAGCTTAAATTGACAAGAGGCTCGAGTACTTTATTGTTACAAAATTTCAAGGTTTTATAACGCTCCAGTAAAAAGTTACAAGCATTTGTATGTTGCAAACTTTGATAGAAGTGGGACGTACCGTATAGATGTTAGGGCCATTTGAAGTTTTATCAGTGCTTGATTTGGGACTCAAGGGTAGAATAGCTTTAAGCGATAGCTTAAATTGACAAGAGGCTCGAGAACTTTATTGTTACAAAATTTCAAGGTATTATGACGCTCCAATAAAAAGTTACAAGCATTTGTATGTTGCAAACTTTGATAGGTGTAGGTCGTACCGTATAGAAGTTAGGGCCATTTGAAGTTTTATCAGTGTTTGATTTGGGACTCAAGGGTAGCATAGCTTTAAGCGATAACTTAAATTGACAAGAGGCTCGAGTACTTTATTTTTACAAAATTTCAAGGGTTTATGACGGTCCAGTAAAAAGTTACAAGCATTTGTATGCTGCAAACTTTGATAGGTGTAGGACGTACCGTATAGAAGTTAGTGCCATTTGAAGTTTTATCAGTGTTTGATTTGGGACTCAAGGGTAGCTTAGCTTTGAGCGATAGCTTAAATTGACAAGAGGCTCGAGTACTTTATTGTTACAAAATTTCAAGGTTTTATAACGCTCCAGTAAAATGTGACAAGCATTTGTATGTTGCAAACTTTGATAGGTGTAGGACATACCGTATAGATGTTAGGGCCATTTGAAGTGCTTGATTTGGGACTCAAGGGTAGAATAGCTTTAAGCGATAGCTTAAATTGACAAGAGGCTCGAGTACTTTTTTGTTACAAAATTTCAAGGTTTTATAACGCTCCAATAAAAAGTTACCAGCATTTGTATGTTGCAAACTTTGATAGGTGTAGGACATACCGTATAGATGTTAGGGCCATTTGAAGTGCTTGATTTGGGACTCAAGGGTAGAATAGCTTTAAGCGATAACTTAAATTGACAAGAGGCTCGAGTACTTTATTGTTACAAAATCAATGACGCACCAATTACAAGGTTTTATGATGCACCAGTAAAAAGTTACAAGCATTTGTATGTTGCAAACTTTGATAGGTATAGGATGCACCGTATAAAATTTAGGGCCATTTGAAGTTTTATCAGTGTTTGATTTGGGACTCAAGGGTAGCTTAGCTTTGAGCGATAGCTTAAATTGACAAGAGGCTCGAGTACTTTATTGTTACAAAATTTCAAGGTTTTATAACGCTCCAGTAAAAAGTTACAAGCATTTGTATGTTGCAAACTTGGATAGGTGTAGGACGTACCGTATAGAATTTAGGGCCATTTGAAGTTTTATCAGTGTTTGATTTGGGACTCAAGGGTAGCATAGCTTTAAGCGATAACTTAAATTGACAAGAGGCTCGAGTACTTAATTTTTACCAAATTTCAAGGGTTTATGACGCTCCAGTAAAAAGTTACAAACATTTGTATGTTGCAAACTTGGATAGGTGTAGGACGTACCGTATAGAAGTTAGGGCCATTTGAACTTTTATCAGTGTTTGATTTGGGACTCAAGGGTAGCATAGCTTTGAGCGATAGCTTAAATTGACAAGAGGCTCGAGTACTTTATTGTTACAAAATTTACAGGTTTAATGACGCTCCAGTAAAAAGTTACAAGCATTTGTACGTTGCAAACTTTGATAGGTGTAGGACGTACCGTATAGAAGTTAGGGCCATTTGAAGTTTTATCAGTGTTTGATTTGGGACTCAAGGGTAGCTTAGCTTTGAGCGATAGCTTAAATTGACAAGAGGCTCGAGTACTTTATAGTTACAAAAATTCAAGGTTTTATACCGCTCCAGTAAAAAGTTACAAGCATTTGTATGTTGCAAACTCTGATAGGTATAGGATCACCGTATAAAATTTAGGGCCATTTGAAGTTTTATCAGTGTTTGATTTGGGACTCAAGGGTAGCTTAGCTTTGAGCGATAGCTTAAATTGACAAGAGGCTCGAGTACTTTATTGTTACAAAATTTCAAGGTTTTATAACGCTCCAGTAAAAAGTTACAAGCATTTGTATGTTGCAAACTTTGATAGGTGTAGGACGTACCGTATAGATGTTAGGGCCATTTGAAGTGCTTGATTTGGGACTCAAGGGTAGAATAGCTTTAAGCGATGGCTTAAATTGACAAGAGGCTCGAGTACTTTATTGTTACAAAATTCAAGGTTTTATAACGCTCCAGTAAAAAGTTACAAGTATTTGTATGTTGCCAAATTTGATAGGTGTAGGACGTACCATATAGAAGTTAGGGCCATTTGAAGTTTTATCAGTGTTTGATTTGGGACTCAAGGGTAGCATAGCTTTAAGCGGTAGCTTAAATTGACAAGAGGCTCGAGTACTTTATTGTTACAAAATTTATGACGCACCAGCTAAAAGGTTTTATGACGCACCAGTAAAAAGTGACAAGCATTTGTATGTTGCAAACTTTGATAGGTATAGGATGCACCGTATAAAAGTTAGGGCCATTTGAAGTTTTATCAGTGTTTGATTTGGGACTCAAGGGTAGCATAGCTTTAAGCGATAACTTAAATTGACAAGAGGCTCGAGTACTTTATTGTTACAAAATTTCAAGGTTTTATAACGCTCCAGTAAAAAGTTACAAGCATTTGTATGTTGCAAACTTTGATAGGTGTAGGACGTTCCGAAGTTAGGGCCATTTGAAGTTTTATCTGTGTTTGATTTGGGACTCAAGGGTACTTTATTGTTACAAAATTTGAAGGTTTTATGACGCTCCAGTAAAAAGTTACAAGCATTTGTATGTTGCAAACTTTCATAGGTATAGGATACACCGTATAGAAGTTAGGGCCATTTGAAGTTTTATCAGTATTTGATTTGGGATTCAAGGGCAGCATAGCTTTGAGCGATAGCCTTAATTTACAAGAGGCTCGAATACTTTATTGTTAAAAAATTTTAAGGTTTTATGACGCTCCAGTAAAAAGTTACAAGCATTTGTATGTTGCAAACTTTGATAGGTGTAGGACGTTCCGAAGTTAGGGCCATTTGAAGTTTTATCAGTGTTTGTATTGGGACTCAAGGGTAGCATAGCTTTAAGCGATAGCTTAAATTGACAATAGGCTCGAGTACTTTATTGTTACAAAATTTCCAGGTTTTATGACGCTGCAGTAAAAAGTTACAAGCATTTGTATGTTGCAAACTTTGATAGGTGTAGGACGTTCCGTATAGAAGTTAGGGCCATTTGAAGTTTTATCAGTGTTTGATTTATGACTCAAGGGTAGCATAGCTTTGAGCGATAGCTCAAATTGACAAGAGGCTCGAGTACCTTATTGTTACAAAAATTCAAGGTTTTATGACGCTCCAGTAAAAAGTTACAAGCATTTGTATGTTGGAAACTTTGATAGGTGTAGGAAGTACCGTATAGAAGTTAGGGCCATTTGAAGTTTAATCAGTGTTTGATTTGGGACTCAAGGGTAGCCTAGCTTTCAGCGATAGCTTAAATTGACAAGAGGCTCGAGTACTTTATTGTTACAAAATTTCCAGGTTTTATGACGCTCCAGTAAAAAGTTACAAGCATTTGTATGTTGCAAACTTTGATAGGTGTAGGACGTTCCGTATGGAAGTTAGGGCCATTTGAAGTTTTATCAGTGTTTGATTTGGGACTCAAGGGTAGCATAGCTTTAAGCGATAGCTTAAATTGACAAGAGGCTCGAGTACTTTATTGTTACAAAATTTCAAGGTTTTATAACGCTCCAGTAAAAAGTTACAAGCATTTGTATGTTGCAAACTTTGATAGGTGTAGGACGTACCGTATAGAAGTTTGGGCCATTTGAAGTTTTATCAGTGTTTGATTTGGGACTCAAGGGTAGCATAGCTTTAAGCGATAGCTTAAATTGACAAGAGACTCGAGTACTTTATTGTTACAAAATTTATGACGCACCAGTTACAAGGTTTTATGACGCACCAGTAAAAAGTTACAAGCATTTGTATGTTGCAAACTTTGATAGGTGTAGGACGTACCGTATAGAAGTTTGGGCCATTTGAAGTTTTATCAGTGTTTGATTTGGGACTCAAGGGTAGCATAGCTTTAAGCGATAGCTTAAATTGACAAGAGACTCGAGTACTTTATTGTTACAAAATTTATGACGCACTAGTTACAAGGTTTTATGACGCACCAGTAAAAAGTTACAAGCATTTGTATGTTGCAAACTGTGATAGGTATAGGTTGCACCGTATAAAAGTTAGGGCCATTTGAAGTTTTATCAGTGTTTGATTTGGGACTCAAGGGTAGCATAGCTTTAAGCGATAACTTAAATTGACAAGAGGCTCGAGTACTTTATTTTTACAAAATTTCAAGGGTTTATGACGCTCCAGTAAAAAGTTACAAGCATTTGTATGTTGCAAACTCTGATAGGTATAGGATGCACCGTATAAAATTTAGGGCCATTTGAAGTTTTATCTGTGTTTGATTTGGGACTCAAGGGTAGCTTAGCTTTGAGCGATAGCTTAAATTGACAAGAGGCTCGAGTACTTTATTGTTACAAAATTTCAAGATTTTATAACGCTCCAGTAAAAAGTTACAAGCATTTGTATGTTGCAAACTCTGATAGGTATAGGATGCACCGTATAGAAGTTAGGGCCATTTGAAGTTTTATCAGTGTTTGATTTGAGACTCAAGGGTAGCATAGCTTTGAGCGATAGCTTAAATAGACAAGAGGCTCGAGTACTTTATTGTTACAAAATTCCAAGGTTTTATGACGCAGCAGTAAAAAGTTACAAGCATTTGTATGTTGTAAACTTTGATAGGTGTAGGACGTTCCGAAATTAGGGCCATTTGCAGTTTTATCAGAGTTTGATTTGGGACTCAAGGGCAGCATAGCTTTGAGCGATAGCTTAAATTTACAAGAGGCTCGAATACTTTATTGTTAAAAAATTTTAAGGTTTTATGACGCTCCAGTAAAAAGTTACAAGCATTTGTATGTTGAAAACTTTGATAGGTGTAGGACGTACCGTATAGAAGTTTGGGCCATTTGAAGTTTTATCAGTGTTTGATTTGGGACTCAAGGGTAGCATAGCTTTAAGCGATAGCTTAAATTGACAAGAGACTCGAGTACTTTATTGTTACAAAATTTATGACGCACCAGTTACAAGGTTTTATGACGCACCAGTAAAAAGTTACAAGCATTTGTATGTTGCAAACTTTGATAGGTGTAGGACGTACCGTATAGAAGTTTGGGCCATTTGAAGTTTTATCAGTGTTTGATTTGGGACTCAAGGGTAGCATAGCTTTAAGCGATAGCTTAAATTGACAAGAGGCTCGAGTACTTTATTGTTACAAAATTTCAAGGTTTTATAACGCTCCAGTAAAAAGTTACAAGCATTTGTATGTTGCAAACTTTGATAGGTGTAGGACGTACCGTATAGAAGTTTGGGCCATTTGAAGTTTTATCAGTGTTTGATTTGGGACTCAAGGGTAGCATAGCTTTAAGCGATAGCTTAAATTGACAAGAGACTCGAGTACTTTATTGTTACAAAATTTATGACGCACCAGTTACAAGGTTTTATGACGCACCAGTAAAAAGTTACAAGCATTTGTATGTTGCAAACTTTGATAGGTGTAGGACGTACCGTATAGAAGTTTGGGCCATTTGAAGTTTTATCAGTGTTTGATTTGGGACTCAAGGGTAGCATAGCTTTAAGCGATAGCTTAAATTGACAAGAGACTCGAGTACTTTATTGTTACAAAATTTATGACGCACTAGTTACAAGGTTTTATGACGCACCAGTAAAAAGTTACAAGCATTTGTATGTTGCAAACTGTGATAGGTATAGGTTGCACCGTATAAAAGTTAGGGCCATTTGAAGTTTTATCAGTGTTTGATTTGGGACTCAAGGGTAGCATAGCTTTAAGCGATAACTTAAATTGACAAGAGGCTCGAGTACTTTATTTTTACAAAATTTCAAGGGTTTATGACGCTCCAGTAAAAAGTTACAAGCATTTGTATGTTGCAAACTCTGATAGGTATAGGATGCACCGTATAAAATTTAGGGCCATTTGAAGTTTTATCTGTGTTTGATTTGGGACTCAAGGGTAGCTTAGCTTTGAGCGATAGCTTAAATTGACAAGAGGCTCGAGTACTTTATTGTTACAAAATTTCAAGATTTTATAACGCTCCAGTAAAAAGTTACAAGCATTTGTATGTTGCAAACTCTGATAGGTATAGGATGCACCGTATAGAAGTTAGGGCCATTTGAAGTTTTATCAGTGTTTGATTTGAGACTCAAGGGTAGCATAGCTTTGAGCGATAGCTTAAATAGACAAGAGGCTCGAGTACTTTATTGTTACAAAATTCCAAGGTTTTATGACGCACCAGTAAAAAGTTACAAGCATTTGTATGTTGTAAACTTTGATAGGTGTAGGACGTTCCGAAATTAGGGCCATTTGCAGTTTTATCAGAGTTTGATTTGGGGCTCAAGGGCAGCATAGCTTTGAGCGATAGCTTAAATTTACAAGAGGCTCGAATACTTTATTGTTAAAAAATTTTAAGGTTTTATGACGCTCCAGTAAAAAGTTACAAGCATTTGTATGTTGCAAACTTTGATAGGTGTAGGACGTTCGGAAGTTAGGGCCATTTGAAGTTTTATCAGTGTTTGATTTGGGACTCAAGGGTAGCATAGCTTTAAGCGATAGCTTAAATTGACAATAGGCTCGAGTACTTTATTGTTACAAAATTTCCAGGTTTTATGACGCTCCAGTAAAAAGTTACAAGCATTTGTATGTTGCAAACTTTGATAGGTGTAGGACGTTCCGTATAGAAGTTAGCGCCATTTGAACTTTTGTCAGTGTTTGATTTGGGACTCAAGGGTAGCATAGCTTTGAGCGATAGCTTAAATTGACAAGAGGCTCGAGTACTTTATTGTTACAAAATTCCAAGGTTTTATGACGCTCCAGTAAAAAGTTACAAGCATTTGTATTTTGCAAACTTTGATAGGTGTAGGACGTGCCGTATAGAAGTTAGGGCCATTTGAAGTTTTATCAGTGTTTGATTTGGGACTCAAGGGTAGCATCGCTTTGAGCGATAACTTAAATTGACAAAAGGCTTGAGTTCTTTATTGTTACAAAATTTCATAGTTTTATGACGCTCCAGTAAAAAGTTACGAGCATTTTTATGTTGCAAACTTTGATAGGTGTAGGAAGTACCGTATCGAAGTTAGGGCCATTTGAAGTTTTATCAGTATTTGATTTGGGATTCAAGGGCAGCATAGCTTTGAGCGATAGCTTAGATTGACAAGAGGCTCGAATACTTTATTTTTACAAAATTTCAAGGGTTTATGACGGTCCAGTAAAAAGTTACAAGCATTTGTATGTTGCAAACTTGGATAGGTGTAGGACGTACCGTATAGAAGTTAGTGCCATTTGAACTTTTATCAGTGTTTGATTTGGGACTCAAGGGTAGCATAGCTTTGAGCGATAGCTTAAATTGACAAGAGGCTCTAGTACTTTATTGTTACAAAATTCACAGGTTTAATGACGCTCCAGTAAAAAGTTACAAGAATTTGTACGTTGCAAACTTTGATAGGTGTAGGACGTACCGTATAGAAATTAGGGCCATTTGAAGTGCTTGATTTGGGACTCAAGGGTAGAATAGCTTTAAGCGATAGCTTAAATTGACAAGAGGCTCGAGTACTTTATTGTTACAAAATTTCAAGGTTTTATAACGCTCCAGTTAAAAGTTACAAGCATTTGTATGTTGCAAACTTTGATAGGTGTCGGACGTACCGTATAGATGTTAGGGCCATTTGAAGTGCTTGATTTGGGACTCAAGGGTAGAATAGCTTTAAGCGATAGCTTAAATTGACAAGAGGCTCGAGTACTTTATTGTTACAAAATTTCAAGGTTTTATAACGCTCCAGTAAAAAGTTACAAGCATTTGTATGTTGCAAAATTTGATAGGTGTAGGACGTACCATATAGAAGTTAGGGCCATTTGAAGTTTTATCAGTGTTTGATTTGGGACTCAAGGGTAGCATAACTTTAAGCGATAGCTTAAATTGACAAGAGGCTCGATTAATTTATTGTTACAAAATTTATGACGCACCAGTTACAAGGTTTTATGACGCACCAGTAAAAAGTTACAAGCATTTGTATGTTGTAAACTTTGATAGGTGTAGGACGTTCCGAAATTAGGGCCATTTGCAGTTTTATCAGAGTTTGATTTGGGACTCAAGGGCAGCATAGCTTTGAGCGATAGCTTAAATTTACAAGAGGCTCGAATACTTTATTGTTAAAAAATTTTAAGGTTTTATGACGCTCCAGTAAAAAGTTACAAGCATTTGTATGTTGCAAACTTTGATAGGTGTAGGACGTTCGGAAGTTAGGGCCATTTGAAGTTTTATCAGTGTTTGATTTGGGACTCAAGGGTAGCATAGCTTTAAGCGATAGCTTAAATTGACAATAGGCTCGAGTACTTTATTGTTACAAAATGTCCAGGTTTTATGACGCTCCAGTAAAAAGTTACAAGCATTTGTATGTTGCAAACTTTGATAGGTGTAGGACGTTCCGTATAGAAGTTAGCGCCATTTGAACTTTTGTCAGTGTTTGATTTGGGACTCAAGGGTAGCATAGCTTTGAGCGATAGCTTAAATTGACAAGAGGCTCGAGTACTTTATTGTTACAAAATTTACAGGTTTTATGACGCTCCAGTAAAAAGTTACAAGCATTTGTACGTTGCAAACTTTGATAGGTGTAGGACGCACCGTATAGAAGTTAGGGCCATTTGAAGTTTTATCAGTGTTTGATTTGGGACTCAAGGGTAGCTTAGCTTTGAGCGATAGCTTAAATTGACAAGAGGCTCGAGTACTTTATTGTTACAAAATTTCAAGGTTTTATAACGCTCCAGTAAAAAGTTACAAGCATTTGTATGTTGCAAACTCTGATAGGTATAGGATGCACCGTATAAAATTTAGGGCCATTTGAAGTTTTATCTGTGTTTGATTTGGGACTCAAGGGTAGCTTAGCTTTGAGCGATAGCTTAAATTGACAAGAGGCTCGAGTACTTTATTGTTACAAAATTTCAAGGTTTTATAACGCTCCAGTAAAAAGTTACAAGCATTTGTATGTTGCAAACTTTGATAGGTGTAGGACGTTCCGAAGTTAGGGCCATTTGAAGTTTTATCTGTGTTTGATTTGGGACTCAAGGGTACTTTATTGTTACAAAATTTGAAGGTTTTATGACGCTCCAGTTAAAAGTTACAAGCATTTGTATGTTGCAAAATTTGATAGGTATAGGATGCACCGTATAGAAGTTAGGGCCATTTGAAGTTTTATCAGTGTTTGATTTGGGACTCAAGGGTAGCTTAGCTTTGAGCGATAGCTTAAATTGACAAGAGGCTCGAGTACTTTATAGTTACAAAATTTCAAGGTTTTATAACGCTCCAGTAAAAAGTTACAAGCATTTGTATGTTGCAAACTCTGATAGGTATAGGATGCACCGTATAAAATTTAGGGCCATTTGAAGTTTTATCAGTGTTTGATTTGGGACTCAAGGGTAGCTTAGCTTTGAGCGATAGCTTAAATTGACAAAAGGCTCGAGTACTTTATTGTTACAAAATTTCAAGGTTTTATAACGCTCCAGTAAAAAGTTACAAGCATTTGTATGTTGCAAACTTTGATAGGTGTAGGACGTACCGTATAGATGTTAGGGCCATTTGAAGTGCTTGATTTGGGACTCAAGGGTAGAATAGCTTTAAGCGATAGCTTAAATTGACAAGAGGCTCGAGTACTTTATTGTTACAAAATTTCAAGGTTTTATAACGCTCCAGTAAAAAGTTACAAGCATTTGTATGTTGCAAAATTTGATAGGTGTAGGACGTACCGTATAGAAGTTAGGGCCATTTGAAGTTTTATCAGTGTTTGATTTGGGACTCAAGGGTAGCATAACTTTAAGCGATAGCTTAAATTGACAAGAGGCTCGATTACTTTATTGTTACAAAATTTATGACGCACCAGTTACAAGGTTTTATGACGCACCAGTAAAAAGTTACAAGCATTTGTATGTTGTAAACTTTGATAGGTGTAGGACGTTCCGAAATTAGGGCCATTTGCAGTTTTATCAGAGTTTGATTTGGGACTCAAGGGCAGCATAGCTTTGAGCGATAGCTTAAATTTACAAGAGGCTCGAATACTTTATTGTTAAAAAATTTTAAGGTTTTATGACGCTCCAGTAAAAAGTTACAAGCATTTGTATGTTGCAAACTTTGATAGGTGTAGGACGTTCGGAAGTTAGGGCCATTTGAAGTTTTATCAGTGTTTGATTTGGGACTCAAGGGTAGCATAGCTTTAAGCGATAGCTTAAATTGACAATAGGCTCGAGTACTTTATTGTTACAAAATTTCCAGGTTTTATGACGCTCCAGTAAAAAGTTACAAGCATTTGTATGTTGCAAACTTTGATAGGTGTAGGACGTTCCGTATAGAAGTTAGCGCCATTTGAACTTTTGTCAGTGTTTGATTTGGGACTCAAGGGTAGCATAGCTTTGAGCGATAGCTTAAATTGACAAGAGGCTCGAGTACTTCATTGTTACAAAATTTACAGGTTTTATGACGCTCCAGTAAAAAGTTACAAGCATTTGTACGTTGCAAACTTTTTATAGGTGTAGGACGTACCGTATAGAAGTTAGGGCCATTTGAAGTTTTATCAGTGTTTGATTTGGGACTCAAGGGTAGCTTAGCTTTGAGCGATAGCTTAAATTGACAAGAGGCTCGAGTACTTTATTGTTACAAAATTTCAAGGTTTTATAACGCTCCAGTAAAAAGTTACAAGCATTTGTATGTTGCAAACTCTGATAGGTATAGGATGCACCGTATAAAATTTAGGGCCATTTGAAGTTTTATCTGTGTTTGATTTGGGACTCAAGGGTAGCTTAGCTTTGAGCGATAGCTTAAATTGATTGAGGCTCGAGTACTTTATTGTTACAAAATTTCAAGGTTTTATAACGCTCCAGTAAAAAGTTACAAGCATTTGTATGTTGCAAACTTTGATAGGTGTAGGACGTTCCGAAGTTAGGGCCATTTGAAGTTTTATCTGTGTTTGATTTGGGACTCAAGGGTACTTTATTGTTACAAAATTTGAAGGTTTTATGACGCTCCAGTTAAAAGTTACAAGCATTTGTATGTTGCAAACTTTGATAGGTATAGGATGCACCGTATAGAAGTTAGGGCCATTTGAAGTTTTATCAGTATTTGATTTGGGATTCAAGGGCAGCATAGCTTTGAGCGATAGCTTAAATTTACAAGAGGCTCGAATACTTTATTGTTAAAAAATTTTAAGGTTTTATGACGCTCCAGTAAAAAGTTACAAGCATTTGTATGTTGCAAACTTTGATAGGTGTAGGACGTTCCGAAGTTAGGGCCATTTGAAGTTTTATCAGTATTTGATTTGGGACTCAAGGGTAGCATAGCTTTAAGCGATAGCTTAAATTGACAATAGGCTCGAGTACTTTATTGTTACAAAATTTCCAGGTTTTATGACGCTCCAGTAAAAAGTTACAAGCATTTGTATGTTGCAAACTTTGATAGGTGTAGGACGTTCCGTATAGAAGTTAGGGCCATTTGAAGTTTTATCAGTGTTTGATTTGGGACTCAAGGGTAGCATAGCTTTGAGCGATAGCTCAAATTGACAAGAGGCTCGAGTACTTTATTGTTACAAAAATTCAAGGTTTTATGACGCTCCAGTAAAAAGTTACAAGCATTTGTATGTTGCAAACTTTGACAGGTGTAGGACGTACCGTATAGAAGTTAGGGCCATTTGAAGTTTAATCAGTGTTTGATTTGGGACTCAAGGGTAGCATAGCTTTGAGCGATAGCTTAAATTGACAAGAGGCTCGAGTACTTTATTGTTACAAAATTTCCAGGTTTTATGACGCTCCAGTAAAAAGTTACAAGCATTTGTATGTTGCAAACTTTGATAGGTGTAGGACGTTCCGTATGGAAGTTAGGGCTATTTCAAGTTTTATCAGTGTTTGATTTGGGACTCAAGGGTAGCATAGCTTTAAGCGATAGCTTAAATTGACAAGAGGCTCGAGTACTTTAT
This sequence comes from Clusia tigrina, assembly GCA_920105625.2. Classification (NCBI taxonomy): domain Eukaryota; kingdom Metazoa; phylum Arthropoda; class Insecta; order Diptera; family Clusiidae; genus Clusia; species Clusia tigrina. The sequence goes on from OV050032.1 coordinate 65,769,074, forward strand.
TGTTACAAAATTTCAAGGTTTTATAACGCTCCAGTAAAAAGTTACAAGCATTTGTATGTTGCAAACTTTGATAGGTGTAATATGCACCGTATAAAATTTAGGGCCATTTGAAGTTTTATCAGTGTTTGATTTGGGACTCAAGGGTAGCTTAGCTTTGAGCGATAGCTTAAATTGACAAGAGGCTCAAGTAATTTATTGTTACAAAATTTCAAGTTTTTATAACGCCCCAGTAAAAAGTTACAAGCATTTGTATGTTGCAAACTTTGATAGGTGTAGGACGTACCGTATAGATGTTAGGGCCATTTGAAGTTTTATCAGTGCTTGATTTGGGACTCAAGGGTAGAATAGCTTTAAGCGATAGCTTAAATTGACAAGAGGCTCGAGTACTTTATTGTTACAAAATTTCAAGGTTTTATAACGCTCCAGTAAAAAGTTACAAGCATTTGTATGTTGCAAACTCTGATAGGTATAGGATGCACCGTATAAAATTTAGGGCCATTTGAAGTTTTATCAATGTTTGATTTGAGACTCAAGGGTAGCATAGCTTTGAGCGATAGCTTAAATAGACAAGAGGCTCGAGTACTTTATTGTTACAAAATTTCAAGGTTTTATAACGCTCCAGTAAAAAGTTACGAGCATTTTTATGTTGCAAACTTTGATAGGTGTAGGAAGTACCGTATCGAAGTTAGGGCCATTTGAAGTTTTATCAGTATTTGATTTGGGATTCAAGGGCAGCATAGCTTTGAGCGATAGCTTAGATTGACAAGAGGCTCGAATACTTTATTTTTACAAAATTTCAAGGGTTTATGACGCTCCAGTAAAAAGTTACAAGCATTTGTATGTTGCAAACTTGGATAGGTGTAGGACGTACCGTATAGAAGTTAGGGCCATTTGAACTTTTATCAGTGTTTGATTTGGGACTCAAGGGTAGCATAGCTTTGAGCGATAGCTTAAATTGACAAGAGGCTCGAGTACTTTATTGTTACAAAATTCACAGGTTTAATGACGCTCCAGTAAAAAGTTACAAGAATTTGTACGTTGCAAACTTTGATAGGTGTAGGACGTACCGTATAGAAGATAGGGCCATTTGAAGTTTTATCAGTGTTTGATTTGGGACTCAAGGGTAGCTTAGCTTTGAGCGATAGCTTAAATTGACAAGAGGCTCGAGTACTTTATAGTTACAAAATTTCAAGGTTTTATAACGCTCCAGTAAAAAGTTACAAGCATTTGTATGTTGCAAACTCTGATAGGTATAGGATGCACAGTATAAAATTTAGGGCCATTTGAAGTTTTATCAGTGTTTGATTTGGGACTCAAGGGTAGCATAACTTTAAGCGATAGCTTAAATTGACAAGAGGCTCGATTACTTTATTGTTACAAAATTTATGACGCACCAGTTACAAGGTTTTATGACGCTCCAGTAAAAAGTTACAAGCATTTGTATGTTGCAAACTTTGATAGGTGTAGGACGTTCGGAAGTTAGGGCCATTTGAAGTTTTATCAGTGTTTGATTTGGGACTCAAGGGTAGCATAGCTTTAAGCGATAGCTTAAATTGACAATAGGCTCGAGTACTTTATTGTTACAAAATTTCCAGGTTTTATGACGCTCCAGTAAAAAGTTACAAGCATTTGTATGTTGCAAACTTTGATAGGTGTAGGACGTTCCGTATAGAAGTTAGCGCCATTTGAACTTTTGTCAGTGTTTGATTTGGGACTCAAGGGTAGCATAGCTTTGAGCGATAGCTTAAATTGACAAGAGGCTCGAGTACTTTATTGTTACAAAATTTACAGGTTTTATGACGCTCCAGTAAAAAGTTACAAGCATTTGTACGTTGCAAACTTTGATAGGTGTAGGACGTACCGTATAGAAGTTAGGGCCATTTGAAGTTTTATCAGTGTTTGATTTGGGACTCAAGGGTAGCTTATCTTTGAGCGATAGCTTAAATTGACAAGAGGCTCGAGTACTTTATTGTTACAAAATTTCAAGGTTTTATAACGCTCCAGTAAAAAGTTACAAGCATTTGTATGTTGCAAACTCTGATAGGTATAGGATGCACCGTATAAAATTTAGGGCCATTTGAAGTTTTATCTGTGTTTGATTTGGGACTCAAGGGTAGCTTAGCTTTGAGCGAAAGCTTAAATTGACAAGAGGCTCGAGTACTTTATTGTTACAAAATTTCAAGGTTTTATAACGCTCCAGTAAAAAGTTACAAGCATTTGTATGTTGCAAACTTTGATAGGTGTAGGACGTTCCGAAGTTAGGGCCATTTGAAGTTTTATCTGTGTTTGATTTGGGACTCAAGGGTACTTTATTGTTACAAAATTTGAAGGTTTTATGACGCTCCAGTTAAAAGTTACAAGCATTTGTATGTTGCAAACTTTGATAGGTATAGGATGCACCGTATAGAAGTTAGGGCCATTTGAAGTTTTATCAGTATTTGATTTGGGATTCAAGGGCAGCATAGCTTTGAGCGATAGCTTAAATTTACAAGAGGCTCGAATACTTTATTGTTAAAAAATTTTAAGGTTTTATGACGCTCCAGTAAAAAGTTACAAGCATTTGTATGTTGCAAACTTTGATAGGTGTAGGACGTTCCGAAGTTAGGGCCATTTGAAGTTTTATCAATATTTGATTTGGGACTCAAGGGTAGCATAGCTTTAAGCGATAGCTTAAATTGACAATAGGCTCGAGTACTTTATTGTTACAAAATTTCCAGGTTTTATGACGCTCCAGTAAAAAGTTACAAGCATTTGTATGTTGCAAACTTTGATAGGTGTAGGACGTTCCGTATAGAAGTTAGGGCCATTTGAAGTTTTATCAGTGTTTGATTTGGGACTCAAGGGTAGCATAGCTTTGAGCGATAGCTCAAATTGACAAGAGGCTCGAGTACTTTATTGTTACAAAAATTCAAGGTTTTATGACGCTCCAGTAAAAAGTTACAAGCATTTGTATGTTGCAAACTTTGACAGGTGTAGGACGTACCGTATAGAAGTTAGGGCCATTTGAAGTTTAATCAGTGTTTGATTTGGGACTCAAGGGTAGCATAGCTTTGAGCGATAGCTTAAATTGACAAGAGGCTCGAGTACTTTATTGTTACAAAATTTCCAGGTTTTATGACGCTCCAGTAAAAAGTTACAAGCATTTGTATGTTGCAAACTTTGATAGGTGTAGGATGCACCGTATAAAATTTAGGGCCATTTGAAGTTTTATCAGTGTTTGATTTGGGACTCAAGGGTAGCTTAGCTTTGAGCGATAGCTTAAATTGACAAGAGGCTCAAGTAATTTATTGTTACAAAATTTCAAGTTTTTATAACGCTCCAGTAAAAAGTTACAAGCATTTGTATGTTGCAAACTTTGATAGGTGTAGGACGTACCGTATAGATGTTAGGGCCATTTGAAGTTTTATCAGTGCTTGATTTGGGACTCAAGGGTAGAATAGCTTTAAGCGATAGCTTAAATTGACAAGAGGCTCGAGTACTTTATTGTTACAAAATTTCAAGGTTTTATAACGCTCCAGTAAAAAGTTACAAGCATTTGTATGTTGCAAACTCTGATAGGTATAGGATGCACCGTATAAAATTTAGGGCCATTTGAAGTTTTATCAGTGTTTGATTTGAGACTCAAGGGTAGCATAGCTTTGAGCGATAGCTTAAATAGACAAGAGGCTCGAGTACTTTATTGTTACAAAATTTCAAGGTTTTATAACGCTCCAGTAAAAAGTTACGAGCATTTTTATGTTGCAAACTTTGATAGGTGTAGGAAGTACCGTATCGAAGTTAGGGCCATTTAAAGTTTTATCAGTATTTGATTTGGGATTCAAGGGCAGCATAGCTTTGAACGATAGCTTAGATTGACAAGAGGCTCGAATACTTTATTTTTACAATATTTCAAGGGTTTATGACGCTCCAGTAAAAAGTTACAAGCATTTGTATGTTGCAAACTTGGATAGGTGTAGGACGTACCGTATAGAAGTTAGGGCCATTTGAACTTTTATCAGTGTTTGACTTGGGACTCAAGGGTAGCATAGCTTTGAGCGATAGCTTAAATTGACAAGAGGCTCGAGTACTTTATTGTTACAAAATTCACAGGTTTAATGACGCTCCAGTAAAAAGTTACAAGAATTTGTACGTTGCAAACTTTGATAGGTGTAGGACGTACCGTATAGAAGTTAGGGCCATTTGAAGTTTTATCAGTGTTTGATTTGGGACTCAAGGGTAGCTTAGCTTTGAGCGATAGCTTAAATTGACAAGAGGCTCGAGTACTTTATAGTTACAAAATTTCAAGGTTTTATAACGCTCCAGTAAAAAGTTACAAGCATTTGTATGTTGCAAACTCTGATAGGTATAGGATGCACAGTATAAAATTTAGGGCCATTTGAAGTTTTATCAGTGTTTGATTTGGGACTCAAGGGTAGCTTAGCTTTGAGCGATAGCTTAAATTGACAAAAGGCTCGAGTACTTTATTGTTACAAAATTTCAAGGTTTTATAACGCTCCAGTAAAAAGTTACAAGCATTTGTATGTTGCAAACTTTGATAGGTGTAGGACGTACCGTATAGATGTTAGGGCCATTTGAAGTGCTTGATTTGGGACTCAAGGGTAGAATAGCTTTAAGCGATAGCTTAAATTGACAAGAGGCTCGAGTACTTTATTGTTACAAAATTTCAAGGTTTTATAACGCTCCAGTAAAAAGTTACAAGCATTTGTATGTTGCAAAATTTGATAGGTGTAGGACGTACCGTATAGAAGTTAGGGCCATTTGAAGTTTTATCAGTGTTTGATTTGGGACTCAAGGGTAGCATAGCTTTAAGCGATAGCTTAAATTGACAAGAGGCTCGATTACTTTATTGTTACAAAATTTATGACGCACCAGTTACAAGGTTTTATGACGCACCAGTAAAAAGTTACAAGCATTTGTATGTTGTAAACTTTGATAGGTGTAGGACGTTCCGAAATTAGGGCCATTTGAAGTTTTATCAGAGTTTGATTTGGGACTCAAGGGCAGCATAGCTTTGAGCGATAGCTTAAATTTACAAGAGGCTCGAATACTTTATTGTTAAAAAATTTTAAGGTTTTATGACGCTCCAGTAAAAAGTTACAAGCATTTGTATGTTGCAAACTTTGATAGGTGTAGGACGTTCGGAAGTTAGGGCCATTTGAAGTTTTATCAGTGTTTGATTTGGGACTCAAGGGTAGCATAGCTTTAAGCGATAGCTTAAATTGACAAGAGGCTCGAGTACTTTATTGTTACAAAATTTACAGGTTTTATGACGCTCCAGTAAAAAGTTACAAGCATTTGTATGTTGCAAACTTTGATAGGTGTAGGACGTTCCGTATAGAAGTTAGCGCCATTTGAACTTTTGTCAGTGTTTGATTTGGGACTCAAGGGTAGCATAGCTTTGAGCGATAGCTTAAATTGACAAGAGGCTCGAGTACTTTATTGTTACAAAATTTACAGGTTTTATGACGCTCCAGTAAAAAGTTACAAGCATTTGTACGTTGCAAACTTTGATAGGTGTAGGACGTACCGTATAGAAGTTAGGGCCATTTGAAGTTTTATCAGTGTTTGATTTGGGACTCAAGGGTAGCTTAGCTTTGAGCGATAGCTTAAATTGACAAGAGGCTCGAGTACTTTATTGTTACAAAATTTCAAGGTTTTATAACGCTCCAGTAAAAAGTTACAAGCATTTGTATGTTGCAAACTCTGATAGGTATAGGATGCACCGTATAAAATTTAGGGCCATTTGAAGTTTTATCAGTGTTTGATTTGGGACTCAAGGGTAGCTTAGCTTTGAGCGATAGCTTAAATTGACAAGAGGCTCGAGTACTTTATTGTTACAAAATTTCAAGGTTTTATAACGCTCCAGTAAAAAGTTACAAGCATTTGTATGTTGCAAACTTTGATAGGTGTAGGACGTTCCGAAGTTAGGGCCATTTGAAGTTTTATCTGTGTTTGATTTGGGACTCAAGGGTACTTTATTGTTACAAAATTTGAAGGTTTTATGACGCTCCAGTTAAAAGTTACAAGCATTTGTATGTTGCAAACTTTGATAGGTATAGGATGCACCGTATAGAAGTTAGGGCCATTTGAAGTTTTATCAGTATTTGATTTGGGATTCAAGGGCAACATAGCTTTGAGCGATAGCTTAAATTTACAAGAGGCTCGAATACTTTATTGTTAAAAAATTTTAAGGTTTTATGACGCTCCAGTAAAAAGTTACAAGCATTTGTATGTTGCAAACTTTGATAGGTGTAGGACGTTCCGAAGTTAGGGCCATTTGAAGTTTTATCAGTATTTGATTTGGGACTCAAGGGTAGCATAGCTTTAAGCGATAGCTTAAATTGACAATAGGCTCGAGTACTTTATTGTTACAAAATTTCCAGGTTTTATGACGCTCCAGTAAAAAGTTACAAGCATTTGTATGTTGCAAACTTTGATAGGTGTAGGACGTTCCGTATAGAAGTTAGGGCCATTTGAAGTTTTATCAGTGTTTGATTTGGGACTCAAGGGTAGCATAGCTTTGAGCGATAGCTCAAATTGACAAGAGGCTCGAGTACTTTATTGTTACAAAAATTCAAGGTTTTATGACGATCCAGTAAAAAGTTACAAGCATTTGTATGTTGCAAACTTTGACAGGTGTAGGACGTACCGTATAGAAGTTAGGGCCATTTGAAGTTTAATCAGTGTTTGATTTGGGACTCAAGGGTAGCATAGCTTTGAGCGATAGCTTAAATTGACAAGAGGCTCGAGTACTTTATTGTTACAAAATTTCCAGGTTTTATGACGCTCCAGTAAAAAGTTACAAGCATTTGTATGTTGCAAACTTTGATAGGTGTAGGACGTTCCGTATGGAAGTTAGGGCTATTTGAAGTTTTATCAGTGTTTGATTTGGGACTCAAGGGTAGCATAGCTTTAAGCGATAGCTTAAATTGACAAGAGGCTCGAGTACTTTATTGTTACAAAATTTCAAGGTTTTATAACGCTCCAGTAAAAAGTTACAAGCATTTGTATGTTGCAAACTTTGATAGGTGTAGGACATACCGTATAGAAGTTTGGGCCATTTGAAGTTTTATCAGTGTTTGATTTGGGACTCAAGGGTAGCATAGCTTTAAGCGATAGCTTAAATTGACAAGAGGCTCGAGTACTTTATTGTTACAATATTTATGACGCACCAGTTACAAGGTTTTATGACGCACCAGTAAAAAGTTACAAGCATTTGTATGTTGCAAACTTTGATAGGTATAGGTTGCACCGTATAAAAGTTAGGCCCATTTGAAGTTTTATCAGTGTTTGATTTGGGACTCAAGGGTAGCATAGCTTTAAGCGATAACTTAAATTGACAAGAGGCTCGAGTACTTTATTTTTACAAAATTTCAAGGGTTTATGACGCTCCAGTAAAAAGTTAGAAGCATTTGTATGTTGCAAACTTTGATAGGTGTAGGACGTACCGTATAGAAGTTAGGGCCATTTTAAGTTTTATCAGTGTTTGATTTGGGACTCAAGGGTAGCTTAGCTTTGAGCGATAGCTTAAATTGACAAGAGGCTCGAGTACTTTATTGTTACAAAATTTCAAGGTTTTATAGCGCTCCAGTAAAATGTTACAAGCATTTGTATGTTGCAAACTCTGATAGGTATAGGATGCACCGTATAAAATTTAGGGCCATTTGAAGTTGTATCAGTGTTTGATTTGGGACTCAAGGGTAGCTTAGCTTTGAGCGATAGCTTAAATTGACAAGAGGCTCAAGTAATTTATTGTTACAAAATTTCAAGTTTTTATAACGCTCCAGTAAAAAGTTACAAGCATTTGTATGTTGCAAACGTTGATAGGTGTAGGACGTACCGTATAGATGTTAGGGCCATTTGAAGTTTATCAGTGCTTGATTTGGGACTCAAGGGTAGAATAGCTTTAAGCGATAGCTTAAATTGACAAGAGGCTCGAGTACTTTATTGTTACAAAATTTCAAGGTTTTATAACGCTCCAGTAAAAAGTAACAAGCATTTGTATGTTGCAAACTCTGATAGGTATAGGATGCACCGTATAGAAGTTAGGGCCATTTGAAGTTTTATCAGTGTTTGATTAGAGACTCAAGGGTAGCATAGCTTTGAGCGATAGCTTAAATTGACAAGAGGCTCGAGTACTTTATTGTTACAAAATTTACAGGTTTTATGACGCTCCAGTAAAAAGTTACAAGCATTTGTACGTTGCAAACTTTGATAGGTGTAGGACGTACCGTATAGAAGTTAGGGCCATTTGAAATTTTATCAGTGTTTGATTTGGGACTCAAGGGTAGCTTAGCTTTGAGCGATAGCTTAAATTGACAAGAGGCTCGAGTACTTTATTGTTACAAAATTTCAAGGTTTTATAACGCTCCAGTAAAAAGTTACAAGCATTTGTATGTTGCAAACTCTGATAGGTATAGGATGCACCGTATAAAATTTAGGGCCATTTGAAGTTTTATCAGTGTTTTATTTGGGACTCAAGGGTAGCTTAGCTTTGAGCGATAGCTTAAATTGACAAGAGGCTCGAGTACTTTATTGTTACAAAATTTCAAGGTTTTATAACGCTCCAGTAAAAAGTTACAAGCATTTGTATGTTGCAAACTTTGATAGGTGTAGGACGTTCCGAAGTTAGGGCCATTTGAAGTTTTATCTGTGTTTGATTTGGGACTCAAGGGTACTTTATTGTTACAAAATTTGAAGGTTTTATGACGCTCCAGTAAAAAGTTACAAGCATTTGTATGTTGCAAACTTTGATAGGTATAGGATGCACCGTATAGAAGTTAGGGCCATTTGAAGTTTTATCAGTATTTGATTTGGGATTCAAGGGAAGCATAGCTTTGAGCGATAGCTTAAATTTACAAGAGGCTCGAATACTTTATTGTTAAAAAATTTTAAGGTTTTATGACGCTCCAGTAAAAAGTTACAAGCATTTGTATGTTGCAAACTTTGATAGGTGTAGGACGTTCCGAAGTTAGGGCCATTTGAAGTTTTATCAGTGTTTGATTTGGGACTCAAGGGTAGCTTAGCTTTGAGCGATAGCTTAAATTGACAAGAGGCTCGAGTACTTTATTGTTACAAAATTTCAAGGTTTTATAACGCTCCAGTAAAAAGTTACAAGCATTTGTATGTTGCAAACTTTGCTGGTGTAGGACGTTCCGTATAGAAGTTAGGGCCATTTAAAGTTTTATCAGTGTTTGATTTGGGACTCAAGGGTAGCATAGCTTTGAGCGATACCTCAAATTGACAAGAGGCTCGAGTACTTTATTGTTACAAAAATTCAAGGTTTTATGTAGCTACAGTAAAAAGTTACAAGCATTTGTATGTTCCAAACTTTGACAGGTGTAGGACGTACCGTATAGAAGTTAGGGCCATTTGAAGTTTAATCAGTGTTTGATTTGGGACTTAAGGGTAGCATAGCTTTGAGCGATAGCTTAAATTGACAAGAGGCTCGAGTACTTTATTGTTACAAAATTTCAAGGTTTTATAACGCTCCAGTAAAAAGTTACAAGCATTTGTATGTTGCAAACTTTGATAGGTGTAGGACGTACCGTATAGCAGTTTGGGCCATTTGAAGTTTTATCAGTGTTTGATTTGGGACTCAAGGGTAGCATAGCTTTAAGCGATAGCTTAAATTGACAAGAGGCTCGAGTACTTTATTGTTACAAAATTTATGACGCACCAGTTACAAGGTTTTATGACGCACCAGTAAAAAGTTAGAAGCATTTGTATGTTGCAAACTCTGATAGGTATAGGATGCACCGTATAAAATTTAGGGCCATTTGAAGTTTTATCAGTGTTTGATTTGGGACTCAAGGGTAGCTTAGCTTTGAGCGATAGCTTAAATTGACAAGAGGCTCAAGTAATTTATTGATACAAAATTTCAAGTTTTTATAACGCTCCAGTAAAAAGGTACAAGCATTTGTATGTTGCAAACTTTGATAGGTGTAGGACGTACCGTATAGATGTTAGGGCCATTTGAAGTTTATCAGTGCTTGATTTGGGACTCAAGGGTAGAATAGCTTTAAGGGATAGCTTAAATTGACAAGAGGCTCGAGTACTTTATAGTTACAAAATTTCAAGGTTTTATAACGCTCCAGTAAAAAGTTACAAGCATTTGTATGTTGCAAACTCTGATAGGTATAGGATGCACCGTATAAAATTTAGGGCCATTTGAAGTTTTATCAGTGTTTGATTTGGGACTCAAGGGTAGCTTAGCTTTGAGCGATAGCTTAAATTGACAAACGGCTCGAGTACTTTATTGTTACAAAATTTCAAGGTTTTATAACGCTCCAGTAAAAAGTTACAAGCATTTGTATGTTGCAAACTTTGATAGGTGTAGGACGTACCGTATAGATGTTAGGGCCATTTGAAGTGCTTGATTTGGGACTCAAGGGTAGAATAGCTTTAAGCGATAGCTTAAATTGACAAGAGGCTCGAGTACTTTATTGTTACAAAATTTCAAGGTTTTATAACGCTCCAGTAAAAAGTTACAAGCATTTGTATGTTGCAAACTTTGATAGGTGTAGGACGTTCCGAAGTTAGGGCCATTTGAAGTTTTATCTGTGTTTGATTTGGGACTCAAGGGTTCTTTATTGTTACAAAATTTGAAGGTTTTATGACGCTCCAGTAAAAAGTTACAAGCATTTGTATGTTGCAAACTTTGATAGGTATAGGTTGCACCGTATAAAAGTTAGGGCCATTTGAAGTTTTATCAGTGTTTGATTTGGGACTCAAGGGTAGCATAGCTTTAAGCGATAACTTAAATTGACAAGAGGCTCGAGTACTTTATTTTTACAAAATTTCAAGGGTTTATGACGCTCCAGTAAAAAGTTAGAAGCATTTGTATGTTGCAAAGTTTGATAGGTGTAGGACGTGCCGTATAGAAGTTAGGGCCATTTTAAGTTTTATCAGTGTTTGATTTGGGACTCAAGGGTAGCTTAGCTTTGAGCGATAGCTTAAATTGACAAGAGGCTCGAGTACTTTATTGTTACAAAATTTCAAGGTTTTATAGCGCTCCAGTAAAAAGTTACAAGCATTTGTATGTTGCAAACTCTGATAGGTATAGGATGTACCGTATAAAATTTAGGGCCATTTGAAGTTTTATCAGTGTTTGATTTGGGACTCAAGGGTAGCTTAGCTTTGAGCGATAGCTTAAATTGACAAGAGGCTCGAGTACTTTATTGTTACAAAAATTCAAGGTTTTATGTAGCTACAGTAAAAAGTTACAAGCATTTGTATGTTGCAAACTTTGACAGGTGTAGGACGTACCGTATAGAAGTTAGGGCCATTTGAAGTTTAATCAGTGTTTGATTTGGGACTCAAGGGTAGCATAGCTTTGAGCGATAGCTTAAATTGACAAGAGGCTCGAGTACTTTATTGTTACAAAATTTCCAGGTTTTATGACGCTCCAGTAAAAAGTTACAAGCATTTGTATGTTGCAAACTTTGATAGGTGTAGGACGTTCCGTATGGAAGTTAGGGCCATTTGAAGTTTTAACAGTGTTTGATTTGGGACTCAAGGGTAGCATAGCTTTAAGGGATAGCTTAAATTGACAAGAGGCTCGAGTACTTTATAGTTACAAAATTTCAAGGTTTTATAACGCTCCAGTAAAAAGTTACAAGCATTTGTATGTTGCAAACTCTGATAGGTATAGGATGCACCGTATAAAATTTAGGGCCATTTGAAGTTTTATCAGTGTTTGATTTGGGACTCAAGGGTAGCTTAGCTTTGAGCGATAGCTTAAATTGACAAACGGCTCGAGTACTTTATTGTTACAAAATTTCAAGGTTTTATAACGCTCCAGTAAAAAGTTACAAGCATTTGTATGTTGCAAACTTTGATAGGTGTAGGACGTACCGTATAGATGTTAGGGCCATTTGAAGTTTATCAGTGCTTGATTTGGGACTCAAGGGTAGAATAGCTTTAAGCGATAGCTTAAATTGACAAGAGGCTCGAGTACTTTATTGTTACAAAATTTCAAGGTTTTATAACGCTCCAGTAAAAAGTTACAAGCATTTGTATGTTGCAAACTCTGATAGGTATAGGATGCACCGTATGGAAGTTAGGGCCATTTGAAGTTTTATCAGTGTTTGATTTGAGACTCAAGGGTAGCATAGCTTTGAGCGATAGCTTAAATTGACAAGAGGCTCGAGTACTTTATTGTTACAAAATTTACAGGTTTTATGACGCTCCAGTAAAAAGTTACAAGCATTTGTACGTTGCAAACTTTGATAGGTGTAGGACGTACCGTATAGAAGTTAGGGCCATTTGAAGTTTTATCAGTGTTTGATTTGGGACTCAAGGGTAGCTTAGCTTTGAGCGATAGCTTAAATTGACAAGAGGCTCGAGTACTTTATTGTTACAAAATTTCAAGGTTTTATAACGCTCCAGTAAAAAGTTACAAGCATTTGTATGTTGCAAACTCTGATAGGTATAGGATGCACCGTATAAAATTTAGGGCCATTTGAAGTTTTATCAGTGTTTTATTTGGGACTCAAGGGTAGCTTAGCTTTGAGCGATAGCTTAAATTGACAAGAGGCTCGAGTACTTTATTGTTACAAAATTTCAAGGTTTTATAACGCTCCAGTAAAAAGTTACAAGCATTTGTATGTTGCAAACTTTGATAGGTGTAGGACGTTCCGAAGTTAGGGCCATTTGAAGTTTTATCTGTGTTTGATTTGGGACTCAAGGGTACTTTATTGTTACAAAATTTGAAGGTTTTATGACGCTCCAGTAAAAAGTTACAAGCATTTGTATGTTGCAAACTTTGATAGGTATAGGATGCACCGTATAGAAGTTAGGGCCATTTGAAGTTTTATCAGTATTTGATTTGGGATTCAAGGGCAGCATAGCTTTGAGCGATAGCTTAAATTTACAAGAGGCTCGAATACTTTATTGTTAAAAAATTTTAAGGTTTTATGACGCTCCAGTAAAAAGTTACAAGCATTTGTATGTTGCAAACTTTGATAGGTGTAGGACGTTCCGAAGTTAGGGCCATTTGAAGTTTTATCAGTGTTTGATTTGGGACTCAAGGGTAGCTTAGCTTTGAGCGATAGCTTAAATTGACAAGAGGCTCGAGTACTTTATTGTTACAAAATTTCAAGGTTTTATAACGCTCCAGTAAAAAGTTACAAGCATTTGTATGTTGCAAACTTTGATAGGTGTAGGATGTTCCGAAGTTAGGGCCATTTGAAGTTTTATCTGTGTTTGATTTGGGACTCAAGGGTAGCATAACTTTAAGCGATAGCTTAAATTGATAATAGGCTCTAGTACTTTATTGTTACAAAATTTCCAGCTTTTATGACGCTCCAGTAAAAAGTTACAAGCATTTGTATGTTGCAAACTTTGCTGGTGTAGGACGTTCCGTATAGAAGTTAGGGCCATTTAAAGTTTTATCAGTGTTTGATTTGGGACTCAAGGGTAGCATAGCTTTGAGCGATAGCTCAAATTGACAAGAGGCTCGAGTACTTTATTGTTACAAAAATTCAAGGTTTTATGTAGCTACAGTAAAAAGTTACAAGCATTTGTATGTTGCAAACTTTGACAGGTGTAGGACGTACCGTATAGAAGTTAGGGCCATTTGAAGTTTAATCAGTGTTTGATTTGGGACTCAAGGGTAGCATAGCTTTGAGCGATAGCTTCAATTGACAAGAGGCTCGAGTACTTTATTGTTACAAAATTTCCAGGTTTTATGACGCTCCAGTAAAAAGTTACAAGCATTTGTATGTTGCAAACTTTGATAGGTATAGGATGCACCGTATAGAAGTTAGGGCCATTTGAAGTTTTATCAGTATTTGATTTGGGATTCAAGGGAAGCATAGCTTTGAGCGATAGCTTAAATTTACAAGAGGCTCGAATACTTTATTGTTAAAAAATTTTAAGGTTTTATGACGCGCCAGTAAAAAGTTACAAGCATTTGTATGTTGCAAACTTTGATAGGTGTAGGACGTTCCGAAGTTAGGGCCATTTGAAGTTTTATCAGTGTTTGATTTGGGACTCAAGGGTAGCTTAGCTTTGAGCGATAGCTTAAATTGACAAGAGGCTCGAGTACTTTATTGTTACAAAATTTCAAGGTTTTATAACGCTCCAGTAAAAAGTTACAAGCATTTGTATGTTGCAAACTTTGCTGGTGTAGGACGTTCCGTATAGAAGTTAGGGCCATTTGAAGTTTTATCAGTGTTTGATTTGGGACTCAAGGGTAGCATAGCTTTGAGCGATACCTCAAATTGACAAGAGGCTCGAGTACTTTATTGTTACAAAAATTCAAGGTTTTATGTAGCTACAGTAAAAAGTTACAAGCATTTGTATGTTCCAAACTTTGACAGGTGTAGGACGTACCGTATAGAAGTTAGGGCCATTTGAAGTTTAATCAGTGTTTGATTTGGGACTTAAGGGTAGCATAGCTTTGAGCGATAGCTTAAATTGACAAGAGGCTCGAGTACTTTATTGTTACAAAATTTCAAGGTTTTATAACGCTCCAGTAAAAAGTTACAAGCATTTGTATGTTGCAAACTTTGATAGGTGTAGGACGTACCGTATAGCAGTTTGGGCCATTTGAAGTTTTATCAGTGTTTGATTTGGGACTCAAGGGTAGCATAGCTTTAAGCGATAGCTTAAATTGACAAGAGGCTCGAGTACTTTATTGTTACAAAATTTATGACGCACCAGTTACAAGGTTTTATGACGCACCAGTAAAAAGTTAGAAGCATTTGTATGTTGCAAACTCTGATAGGTATAGGATGCACCGTATAAAATTTAGGGCCATTTGAAGTTTTATCAGTGTTTGATTTGGGACTCAAGGGTAGCTTAGCTTTGAGCGATAGCTTAAATTGACAAGAGGCTCAAGTAATTTATTGATACAAAATTTCAAGTTTTTATAACGCTCCAGTAAAAAGGTACAAGCATTTGTATGTTGCAAACTTTGATAGGTGTAGGACGTACCGTATAGATGTTAGGGCCATTTGAAGTTTATCAGTGCTTGATTTGGGACTCAAGGGTAGAATAGCTTTAAGGGATAGCTTAAATTGACAAGAGGCTCGAGTACTTTATAGTTACAAAATTTCAAGGTTTTATAACGCTCCAGTAAAAAGTTACAAGCATTTGTATGTTGCAAACTCTGATAGGTATAGGATGCACCGTATAAAATTTAGGGCCATTTGAAGTTTTATCAGTGTTTGATTTGGGACTCAAGGGTAGCTTAGCTTTGAGCGATAGCTTAAATTGACAAACGGCTCGAGTACTTTATTGTTACAAAATTTCAAGGTTTTATAACGCTCCAGTAAAAAGTTACAAGCATTTGTATGTTGCAAACTTTGATAGGTGTAGGACGTACCGTATAGATGTTAGGGCCATTTGAAGTGCTTGATTTGGGACTCAAGGGTAGAATAGCTTTAAGCGATAGCTTAAATTGACAAGAGGCTCGAGTACTTTATTGTTACAAAATTTCAAGGTTTTATAACGCTCCAGTAAAAAGTTACAAGCATTTGTATGTTGCAAACTTTGATAGGTGTAGGACGTTCCGAAGTTAGGGCCATTTGAAGTTTTATCTGTGTTTGATTTGGGACTCAAGGGTTCTTTATTGTTACAAAATTTGAAGGTTTTATGACGCTCCAGTAAAAAGTTACAAGCATTTGTATGTTGCAAACTTTGATAGGTATAGGTTGCACCGTATAAAAGTTAGGGCCATTTGAAGTTTTATCAGTGTTTGATTTGGGACTCAAGGGTAGCATAGCTTTAAGCGATAACTTAAATTGACAAGAGGCTCGAGTACTTTATTTTTACAAAATTTCAAGGGTTTATGACGCTCCAGTAAAAAGTTAGAAGCATTTGTATGTTGCAAAGTTTGATAGGTGTAGGACGTGCCGTATAGAAGTTAGGGCCATTTTAAGTTTTATCAGTGTTTGATTTGGGACTCAAGGGTAGCTTAGCTTTGAGCGATAGCTTAAATTGACAAGAGGCTCGAGTACTTTATTGTTACAAAATTTCAAGGTTTTATAGCGCTCCAGTAAAAAGTTACAAGCATTTGTATGTTGCAAACTCTGATAGGTATAGGATGCACCGTATAAAATTTAGGGCCATTTGAAGTTTTATCAGTGTTTGATTTGGGACTCAAGGGTAGCTTAGCTTTGAGCGATAGCTTAAATTGACAAGAGGCTCGAGTACTTTATTGTTACAAAAATTCAAGGTTTTATGTAGCTACAGTAAAAAGTTACAAGCATTTGTATGTTGCAAACTTTGACAGGTGTAGGACGTACCGTATAGAAGTTAGGGCCATTTGAAGTTTAATCAGTGTTTGATTTGGGACTCAAGGGTAGCATAGCTTTGAGCGATAGCTTAAATTGACAAGAGGCTCGAGTACTTTATTGTTACAAAATTTCCAGGTTTTATGACGCTCCAGTAAAAAGTTACAAGCATTTGTATGTTGCAAACTTTGATAGGTGTAGGACGTTCCGTATGGAAGTTAGGGCCATTTGAAGTTTTAACAGTGTTTGATTTGGGACTCAAGGGTAGCATAGCTTTAAGGGATAGCTTAAATTGACAAGAGGCTCGAGTACTTTATAGTTACAAAATTTCAAGGTTTTATAACGCTCCAGTAAAAAGTTACAAGCATTTGTATGTTGCAAACTCTGATAGGTATAGGATGCACCGTATAAAATTTAGGGCCATTTGAAGTTTTATCAGTGTTTGATTTGGGACTCAAGGGTAGCTTAGCTTTGAGCGATAGCTTAAATTGACAAACGGCTCGAGTACTTTATTGTTACAAAATTTCAAGGTTTTATAACGCTCCAGTAAAAAGTTACAAGCATTTGTATGTTGCAAACTTTGATAGGTGTAGGACGTACCGTATAGATGTTAGGGCCATTTGAAGTTTATCAGTGCTTGATTTGGGACTCAAGGGTAGAATAGCTTTAAGCGATAGCTTAAATTGACAAGAGGCTCGAGTACTTTATTGTTACAAAATTTCAAGGTTTTATAACGCTCCAGTAAAAAGTTACAAGCATTTGTATGTTGCAAACTCTGATAGGTATAGGATGCACCGTATGGAAGTTAGGGCCATTTGAAGTTTTATCAGTGTTTGATTTGAGACTCAAGGGTAGCATAGCTTTGAGCGATAGCTTAAATTGACAAGAGGCTCGAGTACTTTATTGTTACAAAATTTACAGGTTTTATGACGCTCCAGTAAAAAGTTACAAGCATTTGTACGTTGCAAACTTTGATAGGTGTAGGACGTACCGTATAGAAGTTAGGGCCATTTGAAGTTTTATCAGTGTTTGATTTGGGACTCAAGGGTAGCTTAGCTTTGAGCGATAGCTTAAATTGACAAGAGGCTCGAGTACTTTATTGTTACAAAATTTCAAGGTTTTATAACGCTCCAGTAAAAAGTTACAAGCATTTGTATGTTGCAAACTCTGATAGGTATAGGATGCACCGTATAAAATTTAGGGCCATTTGAAGTTTTATCAGTGTTTTATTTGGGACTCAAGGGTAGCTTAGCTTTGAGCGATAGCTTAAATTGACAAGAGGCTCGAGTACTTTATTGTTACAAAATTTCAAGGTTTTATAACGCTCCAGTAAAAAGTTACAAGCATTTGTATGTTGCAAACTTTGATAGGTGTAGGACGTTCCGAAGTTAGGGCCATTTGAAGTTTTATCTGTGTTTGATTTGGGACTCAAGGGTACTTTATTGTTACAAAATTTGAAGGTTTTATGACGCTCCAGTAAAAAGTTACAAGCATTTGTATGTTGCAAACTTTGATAGGTATAGGATGCACCGTATAGAAGTTAGGGCCATTTGAAGTTTTATCAGTATTTGATTTGGGATTCAAGGGCAGCATAGCTTTGAGCGATAGCTTAAATTTACAAGAGGCTCGAATACTTTATTGTTAAAAAATTTTAAGGTTTTATGACGCTCCAGTAAAAAGTTACAAGCATTTGTATGTTGCAAACTTTGATAGGTGTAGGACGTTCCGAAGTTAGGGCCATTTGAAGTTTTATCAGTGTTTGATTTGGGACTCAAGGGTAGCTTAGCTTTGAGCGATAGCTTAAATTGACAAGAGGCTCGAGTACTTTATTGTTACAAAATTTCAAGGTTTTATAACGCTCCAGTAAAAAGTTACAAGCATTTGTATGTTGCAAACTTTGATAGGTGTAGGATGTTCCGAAGTTAGGGCCATTTGAAGTTTTATCTGTGTTTGATTTGGGACTCAAGGGTAGCATAACTTTAAGCGATAGCTTAAATTGATAATAGGCTCTAGTACTTTATTGTTACAAAATTTCCAGCTTTTATGACGCTCCAGTAAAAAGTTACAAGCATTTGTATGTTGCAAACTTTGCTGGTGTAGGACGTTCCGTATAGAAGTTAGGGCCATTTAAAGTTTTATCAGTGTTTGATTTGGGACTCAAGGGTAGCATAGCTTTGAGCGATAGCTCAAATTGACAAGAGGCTCGAGTACTTTATTGTTACAAAAATTCAAGGTTTTATGTAGCTACAGTAAAAAGTTACAAGCATTTGTATGTTGCAAACTTTGACAGGTGTAGGACGTACCGTATAGAAGTTAGGGCCATTTGAAGTTTTATCTGTGTTTGATTTGGGACTCAAGGGTAGCATAGCTTTGAGCGATAGCTTCAATTGACAAGAGGCTCGAGTACTTTATTGTTACAAAATTTCCAGGTTTTATGACGCTCCAGTAAAAAGTTACAAGCATTTGTATGTTGCAAACTTTGATAGGTGTAGGACGTTCCGTATGGAAGTTAGGGCCATTTGAAGTTTTATCAGTGTTTGATTTGGGACTCAAGGGTAGCATAGCTTTAAGGGATAGCTTAAATTGACAAGAGGCTCGAGTACTTTATAGTTACAAAATTTCAAGGTTTTATAACGCTCCAGTAAAAAGTTACAAGCATTTGTATGTTGCAAACTCTGATAGGTATTGGATGCACCGTATAAAATTTAGGGCCATTTGAAGTTTTATCAGTGTTTGATTTGGGACTCAAGGGTAGCTTAGCTTTGAGCGATAGCTTAAATTGACAAACGGCTCGAGTACTTTATTGTTACAAAATTTCAAGGTTTTATAACGCTCCAGTAAAAAGTTACAAGCATTTGTATGTTGCAAACTTTGATAGGTGTAGGACGTACCGTATAGATGTTAGGGCCATTTGAAGTTTATCAGTGCTTGATTTGGGACTCAAGGGTAGAATAGCTTTAAGCGATAGCTTAAATTGACAAGAGGCTCGAGTACTTTATTGTTACAAAATTTCAAGGTTTTATAACGCTCCAGTAAAAAGTTACAAGCATTTGTATGTTGCAAACTCTTATAGGTATAGGATGCACCGTATAGAAGTTAGGGCCATTTGAAGTTTTATCAGTGTTTGATTTGAGACTCAAGGGTAGCATAGCTTTGAGCGATAGCTTAAATTGACAAGAGGCTCGAGTACTTTATTGTTACAAAATTTACAGGTTTTATGACGCTCCAGTAAAAAGTTACAAGCATTTGTACGTTGCAAACTTTGATAGGTGTAGGACGTACCGTATAGAAGTTAGGGCCATTTGAAGTTTTATCAGTGTTTGATTTGGGACTCAAAGGGTAGCTTAGCTTTGAGCGATAGCTTAAATTGACAAGAGGCTCGAGTACTTTATTGTTACAAAATTTCAAGGTTTTATAACGCTCCAGTAAAAAGTTACAAGCATTTGTATGTTGCAAACTCTGATAGGTATAGGATGCACCGTATAAAATTTAGGGCCATTTGAAGTTTTATCAGTGTTTTATTTGGGACTCAAGGGTAGCTTAGCTTTGAGCGATAGCTTAAATTGACAAGAGGCTCGAGTACTTTATTGTTACAAAATTTCAAGGTTTTATAACGCTCCAGTAAAAAGTTACAAGCATTTGTATGTTGCAAACTTTGATAGGTGTAGGACGTTCCGAAGTTAGGGCCATTTGAAGTTTTATCTGTGTTTGATTTGGGACTCAAGGGTACTTTATTGTTACAAAATTTGAAGGTTTTATGACGCTCCAGTAAAAAGTTACAAGCATTTGTATGTTGCAAACTTTGATAGGTATAGGATGCACCGTATAGAAGTTAGGGCCATTTGAAGTTTTATCAGTATTTGATTTGGGATTCAAGGGCAGCATAGCTTTGAGCGATAGCTTAAATTTACAAGAGGCTCGAATACTTTATTGTTAAAAAATTTTAAGGTTTTATGACGCTCCAGTAAAAAGTTACAAGCATTTGTATGTTGCAAACTTTGATAGGTGTAGGACGTACCGTAAAGAAGTTAGGGCCATTTGAAGTTTTATCAGTGTTTGATTTGGGACTCAAGGGTAGCATAGCTTTAAGCGATAGCTTAAATTGATAATAGGCTCGAGTACTTTATTGTTACAAAATTTCCAGCTTTTATGACGCTCCAGTAAAAAGTTACAAGCATTTGTATGTTGCAAACTTTGCTGGTGTAGGACGTTCCGTATAGAAGTTAGGGCCATTTAAAGTTTTATCAGTGTTTGATTTGGGACTCAAGGGTAGCATAGCTTTGAGCGATAGCTCAAATTGACAAGAGGCTCGAGTACTTTATTGTTACAAAAATTCAAGGTTTTATGTAGCTACAGTAAAAAGTTACAAGCATTTGTATGTTGCAAACTTTGACAGGTGTAGGACGTACCGTATAGACGTTAGGGCCATTTGAAGTTTAATCAGTGTTTGATTTGGGACTCAAGGGTAGCATAGCTTTGAGCGATAGCTTAAATTGACAAGAGGCTCGAGTACTTTATTGTTACAAAATTTCCAGGTTTTATGACGCTCCAGTAAAAAGTTACAAGCATTTGTATGTTGCAAACTTTGATAGGTGTAGGACGTTCCGTATGGAAGTTAGGGCCGTTTGAAGTTTTATCAGTGTTTGATTTGGGACTCAAGGGTAGCATAGCTTTAAGCGATAGCTTAAATTGACAAGAGGCTCGAGTACTTTATTGTTACAAAATTTCAAGGTTTTATAACGCTCCAGTAAAAAGTTACAAGCATTTGTATGTTGCAAACTTTGATAGGTGTAGGACGTACCGTATAGAAGTTTGGGCCATTTGAAGTTTTATCAGTGTTTGATTTGGGACTCAAGGGTAGCATAGCTTTAAGCGATAGCTTAAATTGACAAGAGGCTCGAGTACTTTATTGTTACAAAATTTATGACGCACCAGTTACAAGGTTTTATGACGCACCAGTAAAAAGTTACAAGCATTTGTATGTTGCAAACTTTGATAGGTATAGGTTGCACCGTATAAAAGTTAGGGCCATTTGAAATTTTATCAGTGTTTGATTTGGGACTCAAGGGTAGCATAGCTTTAAGCGATAACTTAAATTGACAAGAGGCTCGAGTACTTTATTTTTACAAAATTTCAAGGGTTTATAACGCTCCAGTAAAAAGTTACAAGCATTTGTATGTTGCAAACTTTGATAGGTGTAGGACGTACCGTATAGATGTTAGGGCCATTTGAAGTTTATCAGTGCTTGATTTGGGACTCAAGGGTAGAATAGCTTTAAGGGATAGCTTAAATTGACAAGAGGCTCGAGTACTTTATAGTTACAAAATTTCAAGGTTTTATAACGCTCCAGTAAAAAGTTACAAGCATTTGTATGTTGCAAACTCTGATAGGTATAGGATGCACCGTATAAAATTTAGGGCCATTTGAAGTTTTATCAGTGTTTGATTTGGGACTCAAGGGTAGCTTAGCTTTGAGCCATAGCTTAAATTGACAAAAGGCTCGAGTACTTTATTGTTACAAAATTTCAAGGTTTTATAACGCTCCAGTAAAAAGTTACAAGCATTTGTATGTTGCAAACTTTGATAGGTGTAGGACGTACCGTATAGATGTTAGGGCCATTTGAAGTGCTTGATTTGGGACTCAAGGGTAGAATAGCTTTAAGCGATAGCTTAAATTGACAAGAGGCTCGAGTACTTTATTGTTACAAAATTTCAAGGTTTTATAACGCTCCAGTAAAAAGTTACAAGCATTTGTATGTTGCAAACTTTGATAGGTGTAGGACGTTCCGAAGTTAGGGTCATTTGAAGTTTTATCTGTGTTTGATTTGGGACTCAAGGGTACTTTATTGTTACAAAATTTGAAGGTTTTATGACGCTCCAGTAAAAAGTTACAAGCATTTGTATGTTGCAAACTTTGATAGGTATAGGATGCACCGTATAGAAGTTAGGGCCATTTGAAGCTTTATCAGTATTTGATTTGGGATTCAAGGGCAGCATAGCTTTGAGCGATAGCTTAAATTTACAAGAGGCTCGAATACTTTATTGTTAAAAAATTTTAAGGTTTTATGACGCTCCAGTAAAAAGTTACAAGCATTTGTATGTTGCAAACTTTGATAGGTGTAGGACGTTCCGAAGTTAGGGCCATTTGAAGTTTTATCAGTGTTTGATTTGGGACTCAAGGGTAGCATAGCTTTAAGCGATAGCTTAAATTGACAATAGGCTCGAGTACTTTATTGTTACAAAATTTCCAGGTTTTATGACGCTCCAGTAAAAAGTTACAAGCATTTGTATGTTGCAAACTTTGATAGTTTTGAGCGATAGCTCAAATTGACAAGAGGCTCGAGTACTTTATTGTTACAAAAATTCAAGGTTTTATGACGCTCCAGTAAAAAGTTACAAGCATTTGTATGTTGCAAACTTTGACAGGTGTAGGACGTACCGTATAGAAGTTAGGGCCATTTGAAGTTTAATCAGTGTTTGATTTGGGACTCAAGGGTAGCATAGCTTTGAGCGATAGCTTAAATTGACAAGAGGCTCGAGTACTTTATTGTTACAAAATTTCCAGGTTTTATGACGCTCCAGTAAAAAGTTACAAGCATTTGTATGTTGCAAACTTTGATAGGTGTAGGACGTTCCGTATGGAAGTTAGGGCCATTTGAAGTTTTATCAGTGTTTGATTTGGGACTCAAGGGTAGCATAGCTTTAAGCGATAGCTTAAATTGACAAGAGGCTCGAGTACTTTATTGTTACAAAATTTCAAGGTTTTATAACGCTCCAGTAAAAAGTTACAAGCATTTGTATGTTGCAAACTTTGATAGGTGTATGACGTACCGTATAGAAGTTTGGGCCATTTGAAGTTTTATCAGTGTTTGATTTGGGACTCAAGGGTAGCATAGCTTTAAGCGATAGCTTAAATTGACAAGAGGCTCGAGTACTTTATTGTTACAAAATTTATGACGCACCAGTTACAAGGTTTTATGATGCACCAGTAAAAAGTTACAAGCATTTGTATGTTGCAAACTTTGATAGGTATAGGTTGCACCGTATAAAAGTTAGGGCCATTTGAAGTTTTATCAGTGTTTGATTTGGTACTCAAGGGTAGCATAGCTTTAAGCGATAACTTAAATTGACAAGAGGCTCGAGTACTTTATTTTTACAAAATTTCAAGGGTTTATGACGCTCCAGTAAAAAGTTAGAAGCATTTGTATGTTGCAAACTTTGATAGGTGTAGGACGTACCGTATAGAAGTTAGGGCCATTTTAAGTTTTATCAGTGTTTGATTTGGGACTCAAGGGTAGCTTAGCTTTGAGCGATAGCTTAAATTGACAAGAGGCTCGAGTACTTTATTGTTACAAAATTTCAAGGTTTTATAGCGCTCCAGTAAAAAGTTACAAGCATTTGTATGTTGCAAACTCTGATAGGTATAGGATGCACCGTATAAAATTTAGGGCCATTTGAAGTTTTATCAGTGTTTGATTTGGGACTTAAGGGTAGCTTAGCTTTGAGCGATAGCTTAAATTGACAAGAGGCTCGAGTACTTTATTGTTACAAAATTTCAAGGTTTTATAGCGCTCCAGTAAAAAGTTACAAGCATTTGTATGTTGCAAACTTTGATAGGTGTAGGACGTACCGTATAGATGTTAGGGCCATTTGAAGTTTATCAGTGCTTGATTTGGGACTCAAGGGTAGAATAGCTTTAAGCGATAGCTTAAATTGACAAGAGGCTCGAGTACTTTATTGTTACAAAATTTCAAGGTTTTATAACGCTCCAGTAAAAAGTTACAAGCATTTGTATGTTGCAAACTTTGATAGGTGTAGGACGTACCGTATAGAAGTTTGGGCCATTTGAAGTTTTATCAGTGTTTGATTTGGGACTCAAGGGTAGCATAGCTTTAAGCGATAGCTTAAATTGACAAGAGGCTCGAGTACTTTATTGTTACAAAATTTATGACGCACCAGTTACAAGGTTTTATGACGCACCAGTAAAAAGTTACAAGCATTTGTATGTTGCAAACTTTGATAGGTATAGGTTGCACCGTATAAAAGTTAGGGCCATTTGAAGTTTTATCAGTGTTTGATTTGGGACTCAAGGGTAGCATAGCTTTAAGCGATAACTTAAATTGACAAGAGGCTCGAGTACTTTATTTTTACAAAATTTCAAGGGTTTATAACGCTCCAGTAAAAAGTTACAAGCATTTGTATGTTGCAAACTTTGATAGGTGTAGGACGTACCGTATAGATGTTAGGGCCATTTGAAGTTTATCAGTGCTTGATTTGGGACTCAAGGGTAGAATAGCTTTAAGGGATAGCTTAAATTGACAAGAGGCTCGAGTACTTTATAGTTACAAAATTTCAAGGTTTTATAACGCTCCAGTAAAAAGTTACAAGCATTTGTATGTTGCAAACTCTGATAGGTATAGGATGCACCGTATAAAATTTAGGGCCATTTGAAGTTTTATCAGTGTTTGATTTGGGACTCAAGGGTAGCTTAGCTTTGAGCCATAGCTTAAATTGACAAAAGGCTCGAGTACTTTATTGTTACAAAATTTCAAGGTTTTATAACGCTCCAGTAAAAAGTTACAAGCATTTGTATGTTGCAAACTTTGATAGGTGTAGGACGTACCGTATAGATGTTAGGGCCATTTGAAGTGCTTGATTTGGGACTCAAGGGTAGAATAGCTTTAAGCGATAGCTTAAATTGACAAGAGGCTCGAGTACTTTATTGTTACAAAATTTCAAGGTTTTATAACGCTCCAGTAAAAAGTTACAAGCATTTGTATGTTGCAAACTTTGATAGGTGTAGGACGTTCCGAAGTTAGGGCCATTTGAAGTTTTATCTGTGTTTGATTTGGGACTCAAGGGTACTTTATTGTTACAAAATTTGAAGGTTTTATGACGCTCCAGTAAAAAGTTACAAGCATTTGTATGTTGCAAACTTTGATAGGTATAGGATGCACCGTATAGAAGTTAGGGCCATTTGAAGTTTTATCAGTATTTGATTTGGGATTCAAGGGCAGCATAGCTTTGAGCGATAGCTTAAATTTACAAGAGGCTCGAATACTTTATTGTTAAAAAATTTTAAGGTTTTATGACGCTCCAGTAAAAAGTTACAAGCATTTGTATGTTGCAAACTTTGATAGGTGTAGGACGTTCCGAAGTTAGGGCCATTTGAAGTTTTATCAGTGTTTGATTTGGGACTCAAGGGTAGCATAGCTTTAAGCGATAGCTTAAATTGACAATAGGCTCGAGTACTTTATTGTTACAAAATTTCCAGGTTTTATGACGCTCCAGTAAAAAGTTACAAGCATTTGTATGTTGCAAACTTTGATAGTTTTGAGCGATAGCTTAAATTGACAAGAGGCTCGAGTACTTTATTGTTACAAAATTTCAAGGTTTTATGACGCTCCAGTAAAAAGTTACAAGCATTTGTATGTTGCAAACTTTGACAGGTGTAGGACGTACCGTATAGAAGTTAGGGCCATTTGAAGTTTAATCAGTGTTTGATTTGGGACTCAAGGGTAGCATAGCTTTGAGCGATAGCTTAAATTGACAAGAGGCTCGAGTACTTTATTGTTACAAAATTTCCAGGTTTTATGACGCTCCAGTAAAAAGTTACAAGCATTTGTATGTTGCAAACTTTGATAGGTGTAGGACGTTCCGTATGGAAGTTAGGGCCATTTGAAGTTTTATCAGTGTTTGATTTGGGACTCAAGGGTAGCATAGCTTTAAGCGATAGCTTAAATTGACAAGAGGCTCGAGTACTTTATTGTTACAAAATTTCAAGGTTTTATAACGCTCCAGTAAAAAGTTACAAGCATTTGTATGTTGCAAACTTTGATAGGTGTATGACGTACCGTATAGAAGTTTGGGCCATTTGAAGTTTTATCAGTGTTTGATTTGGGACTCAAGGGTAGCATAGCTTTAAGCGATAGCTTAAATTGACAAGAGGCTCGAGTACTTTATTGTTACAAAATTTATGACGCACCAGTTACAAGGTTTTATGATGCACCAGTAAAAAGTTACAAGCATTTGTATGTTGCAAACTTTGATAGGTATAGGTTGCACCGTATAAAAGTTAGGGCCATTTGAAGTTTTATCAGTGTTTGATTTGGTACTCAAGGGTAGCATAGCTTTAAGCGATAACTTAAATTGACAAGAGGCTCGAGTACTTTATTTTTACAAAATTTCAAGGGTTTATGACGCTCCAGTAAAAAGTTAGAAGCATTTGTATGTTGCAAACTTTGATAGGTGTAGGACGTACCGTATAGAAGTTAGGGCCATTTTAAGTTTTATCAGTGTTTGATTTGGGACTCAAGGGTAGCTTAGCTTTGAGCGATAGCTTAAATTGACAAGAGGCTCGAGTACTTTATTGTTACAAAATTTCAAGGTTTTATAGCGCTCCAGTAAAAAGTTACAAGCATTTGTATGTTGCAAACTCTGATAGGTATAGGATGCACCGTATAAAATTTAGGGCCATTTGAAGTTTTATCAGTGTTTGATTTGGGACTCAAGGGTAGCTTAGCTTTGAGCGATAGCTTAAATTGACAAGAGGCTCGAGTACTTTATTGTTACAAAATTTCAAGGTTTTATAGCGCTCCAGTAAAAAGTTACAAGCATTTGTATGTTGCAAACTTTGATAGGTGTAGGACGTACCGTATAGATGTTAGGGCCATTTGAAGTTTATCAGTGCTTGATTTGGGACTCAAGGGTAGAATAGCTTTAAGCGATAGCTTAAATTGACAAGAGGCTCGAGTACTTTATTGTTACAAAATTTCAAGGTTTTATAACGCTCCAGTAAAAAGTTACAAGCATTTGTATGTTGCAAACTTTGATAGGTGTAGGACGTTCCGTATGGAAGTTAGGGCCATTTGAAGTTTTATCAGTGTTTGATTTGGGACTCAAGGGTAGCATAGCTTTAATCGATAGCTTAAATTGACAAGAGGCTCGAGTACTTTATTGTTACAAAATTTCAAGGTTTTATAACGCTCCAGTAAAAAGTTACAAGCATTTGTATGTTGCAAACTTTGATAGGTGTAGGACGTACCGTATAGAAGTTTGGGCCATTTGAAGTTTTATCAGTGTTTGATTTGGGACTCAAGGGTAGCATAGCTTTAAGCGATAGCTTAAATTGACAAGAGGCTCGAGTACTTTATTGTTACAAAATTTATGACGCACCAGTTACAAGGTTTTATGACGCACCAGTAAAAAGTTACAAGCATTTGTATGTTGCAAACTTTGATAGGTATAGGTTGCACCGTATAAAAGTTAGGGCCATTTGAAGTTTTATCAGTGTTTGATTTGGGACTCAAGGGTAGCATAGCTTTAAGCGATAACTTAAATTGACAAGAGGCTCGAGTACTTTATTTTTACAAAATTTCAAGGGTTTATAACGCTCCAGTAAAAAGTTACAAGCATTTGTATGTTGCAAACTTTGATAGGTGTAGGACGTACCGTATAGATGTTAGGGCCATTTGAAGTTTATCAGTGCTTGATTTGGGACTCAAGGGTAGAATAGCTTTAAGGGATAGCTTAAATTGACAAGAGGCTCGAGTACTTTATAGTTACAAAATTTCAAGGTTTTATAACGCTCCAGTAAAAAGTTACAAGCATTTGTATGTTGCAAACTCTGATAGGTATAGGATGCACCGTATAAAATTTAGGGCCATTTGAAGTTTTATCAGTGTTTGATTTGGGACTCAAGGGTAGCTTAGCTTTGAGCCATAGCTTAAATTGACAAAAGGCTCGAGTACTTTATTGTTACAAAAATTCAAGGTTTTATGACGCTCCAGTAAAAAGTTACAAGCATTTGTATGTTGCAAACTTTGACAGGTGTAGGACGTACCGTATAGAAGTTAGGGCCATTTGAAGTTTAATCAGTGTTTGATTTGGGACTCAAGGGTAGCATAGCTTTGAGCGATAGCTTAAATTGACAAGAGGCTCGAGTACTTTATTGTTACAAAATTTCCAGGTTTTATGACGCTCCAGTAAAAAGTTACAAGCATTTGTATGTTGCAAACTTTGATAGGTGTAGGACGTTCCGTATGGAAGTTAGGGCCATTTGAAGTTTTATCAGTGTTTGATTTGGGACTCAAGGGTAGCATAGCTTTAAGCGATAGCTTAAATTGACAAGAGGCTCGAGTACTTTATTGTTACAAAATTTCAAGGTTTTATAACGCTCCAGTAAAAAGTTACAAGCATTTGTATGTTGCAAACTTTGATAGGTGTAGGACGTTCCGAAGTTAGGGCCATTTGAAGTTTTATCTGTGTTTGATTTGGGACTCAAGGGTACTTTATTGTTACAAAATTTGAAGGTTTTATGACGCTCCAGTAAAAAGTTACAAGCATTTGTATGTTGCAAACTTTGATAGGTATAGGATGCACCGTATAGAAGTTAGGGCCATTTGAAGTTTTATCAGTATTTGATTTGGGATTCAAGGGCAGCATAGCTTTGAGCGATAGCTTAAATTTACAAGAGGCTCGAATACTTTATTGTTAAAAAATTTTAAGGTTTTATGACGCTCCAGTAAAAAGTTACAAGCATTTGTATGTTGCAAACTTTGATAGGTGTAGGACGTTCCGAAGTTAGGGCCATTTGAAGTTTTATCAGTGTTTGATTTGGGACTCAAGGGTAGCATAGCTTTAAGCGATAGCTTAAATTGACAATAGGCTCGAGTACTTTATTGTTACAAAATTTCCAGGTTTTATGACGCTCCAGTAAAAAGTTACAAGCATTTGTATCTTGCAAACTTTGATAGCTTTGAGCGATAGCTCAAATTGACAAGAGGCTCGAGTACTTTATTGTCACAAAAATTCAAGGTTTTATGACGCTCCAGTAAAAAGTTACAAGCATTTGTATGTTGCAAACTTTGACAGGTGTAGGACGTACCGTATAGAAGTTAGGGCCATTTGAAGTTTAATCAGTGTTTGATTTGGGACTCAAGGGTAGCATAGCTTTGAGCGATAGCTTAAATTGACAAGAGGCTCGAGTACTTTATTGTTACAAAATTTCCAGGTTTTATGACGCTCCAGTAAAAAGTTACAAGCATTTGTATGTTGCAAACTTTGATAGGTGTAGGACGTTCCGTATGAAAGTTAGGGCCATTTGAAGTTTTATCAGTGTTTGATTTGGGACTCAAGGGTAGCATAGCTTTAAGCGATAGCTTAAATTGACAAGAGGCTCGAGTACTTTATTGTTACAAAATTTCCAGGTTTTATGACGCTCCAGTAAAAAGTTACAAGCATTTGTATGTTGCAAACTTTGATAGGTGTAGGACGTTCCGTATGAAAGTTAGGGCCATTTGAAGTTTTATCAGTGTTTGATTTGGTACTCAAGGGTAGCATAGCTTTAAGCGATAACTTAAATTGACAAGAGGCTCGAGTACTTTATTTTTACAAAATTTCAAGGGTTTATGACGCTCCAGTAAAAAGTTAGAAACATTTGTATGTTGCAAACTTTGATAGGTGTAGGACGTACCGTATAAAATTTAGGGCCATTTGAAGTTTTATCAGTGTTTGATTTGGGACTCAAGGGTAGCTTTGCTTTGAGCGATAGCTTAAATTGACAAGAGGCTCGAGTACTTTATTGTTACAAAATTTCAAGGTTTTATAGCGCTCCAGTAAAAAGTTACAAGCATTTGTATGTTGCAAACTTTGATAGGTGTAGGACGTACCGTATAGATGTTAGGGCCATTTGAAGTTTATCAGTGCTTGATTTGGGACTCAAGGGTAGAATAGCTTTAAGCGATAGCTTAAATTGACAAGAGGCTCGAGTACTTTATTGTTACAAAATTTCAAGGTTTTATAACGCTCCAGTAAAAAGTTACAAGCATTTGTATGTTGCAAACTTTGATAGGTGTAGGACGTTCCGTATAGAAGTTAGGGCCATTTGAAGTTTTATCAGTGTTTGATTTGGGACTCAAGGGTAGCATAGCTTTGAGCGATAGCTCAAATTGACAAGAGGCTCGAGTACTTTATTGTTACAAAAATTCAAGGTTTTATGACGCTCCAGTAAAAAGTTACAAGCATTTGTATGTTGCAAACTTTGATAGGTGTAGGACGTTCCGAAGTTAGGGCCATTTGAAGTTTTATCTGTGTTTGATTTGGGACTCAAGGGTACTTTATTGTTACAAAATTTGAAGGTTTTATGACGCTCCAGTAAAAAGTTACAAGCATTTGTATGTTGCAAACTTTGATAGGTATAGGATGCACCGTATAGAAGTTAGGGCCATTTGAAGTTTTATCAGTATTTGATTTGGGATTCAAGGGCAGCATAGCTTTGAGCGATAGCTTAAATTTACAAGAGGCTCGAATACTTTATTGTTAAAAAATTTTAAGGTTTTATGACGCTCCAGTAAAAAGTTACAAGCATTTGTATGTTGCAAACTTTGATAGGTGTAGGACGTTCCGAAGTTAGGGCCATTTGAAGTTTTATCAGTGTTTGATTTGGGACTCAAGGGTAGCATAGTTTTAAGCGATAGCTTAAATTGACAATAGGCTCGAGTACTTTATTGTTACAAAATTTCCAGGTTTTATGACGCTCCAGTAAAAAGTTACAGCATTTGTATGTTGCAAACTTTGATAGGTGTAGGACGTTCCGTATGGAAGTTAGGGCCATTTGAAGTTTTATCAGTGTTTGATTTGGGACTCAAGGGTAGCATAGCTTTAAGCGATAGCTTAAATTGACAAGAGGCTCGAGTACTTTATTGTTACAAAATTTCAAGGTTTTATAACGCTCCAGTAAAAAGTTACAAGCATTTGTATGTTGCAAACTTTGATAGGTGTAGGACGTACCGTATAGAAGTTTGGGCCATTTGAAGTTTTATCAATGTTTGATTTGGGACTCAAGGGTAGCATAGCTTTAAGCGATAGCTTAAATTGACAAGAGGCTCGAGTACTTTATTGTTACAACATTTATGACGCACCAGTTACAAGGTTTTATGACGCACCAGTAAAGAGTTACATACAAGCATTTGTATGTTGCAAACTTTGATAGGTATAGGTTGCACCGTATAAAAGTTAGGGCCATTTGAAGTTTTATCAGTGTTTGATTTGGGACTCAAGGGTAGCATAGCTTTAAGCGATAACTTAAATTGACAAGAGGCTCGAGTACTTTATTTTTACAAAATTTCAAGGGTTTATGACGCTCCAGTAAAAAGTTAGAAGCATTTGTATGTTGCAAACTTTGATAGGTGTAGGACGTACCGTATAGAAGTTAGGGCCATTTTAAGTTTTATCAGTGTTTGATTTGGGACTCAAGGGTAGCTTAGCTTTGAGCGATAGCTTAAATTGACAAGAGGCTCGAGTACTTTATTGTTACAAAATTTCAAGGTTTTATAGCGCTCCAGTAAAAAGTTACAAGCATTTGTATGTTGCAAACTCTGATAGGTATAGGATGCACCGTATAGAAGTTAGGGCCATTTGAAGTTTTATCAGTGTTTGATTTGGGACTCAAGGGTAGCTTAGCATTGAGCGATAGCTTAAATTGACAAGAGGCTCAAGTAATTTATTGTTACAAAATTTCAAGTTTTTATAACGCTCCAGTAAAAAGTTACAAGCATTTGTATGTTGCAAACTTTGATAGGTGTAGGACGTACCGTATAGATGTTAGGGCCATTTGAAGTTTATCAGTGCTTGATTTGGGACTCAAGGGTAGAATAGCTTTAAGGGATAGCTTAAATTGACAAGAGGCTCGAGTACTTTATTTTTACAAAATTTCAAGGGTTTATGACGCTCCAGTAAAAAGTTAGAAACATTTGTATGTTGCAAACTTTGATAGGTGTAGGACGTACCGTATAAAATTTAGGGCCATTTGAAGTTTTATCAGTGTTTGATTTGGGACTCAAGGGTAGCTTTGCTTTGAGCGATAGCTTAAATTGACAAGAGGCTCGAGTACTTTATTGTTACAAAATTTCAAGGTTTTATAGCGCTCCAGTAAAAAGTTACAAGCATTTGTATGTTGCAAACTTTGATAGGTGTAGGACGTACCGTATAGATGTTAGGGCCATTTGAAGTTTATCAGTGCTTGATTTGGGACTCAAGGGTAGAATAGCTTTAAGCGATAGCTTAAATTGACAAGAGGCTCGAGTACTTTATTGTTACAAAATTTCAAGGTTTTATAACGCTCCAGTAAAAAGTTACAAGCATTTGTATGTTGCAAACTTTGATAGGTGTAGGACGTTCCGTATAGAAGTTAGGGCCATTTGAAGTTTTATCAGTGTTTGATTTGGGACTCAAGGGTAGCATAGCTTTGAGCGATAGCTCAAATTGACAAGAGGCTCGAGTACTTTATTGTTACAAAAATTCAAGGTTTTATGACGCTCCAGTAAAAAGTTACAAGCATTTGTATGTTGCAAACTTTGATAGGTGTAGGACGTTCCGAAGTTAGGGCCATTTGAAGTTTTATCTGTGTTTGATTTGGGACTCAAGGGTACTTTATTGTTACAAAATTTGAAGGTTTTATGACGCTCCAGTAAAAAGTTACAAGCATTTGTATGTTGCAAACTTTGATAGGTATAGGATGCACCGTATAGAAGTTAGGGCCATTTGAAGTTTTATCAGTATTTGATTTGGGATTCAAGGGCAGCATAGCTTTGAGCGATAGCTTAAATTTACAAGAGGCTCGAATACTTTATTGTTAAAAAATTTTAAGGTTTTATGACGCTCCAGTAAAAAGTTACAAGCATTT
This sequence comes from Clusia tigrina, assembly GCA_920105625.2. Taxonomy (NCBI): domain Eukaryota; kingdom Metazoa; phylum Arthropoda; class Insecta; order Diptera; family Clusiidae; genus Clusia; species Clusia tigrina. The sequence goes on from OV050032.1 coordinate 65,801,998, forward strand.
GTATGTTGCAAACTTTGATAGGTGTAGGACGTTCCGAAGTTAGGGCCATTTGAAGTTTTATCAGTGTTTGATTTGGGACTCAAGGGTAGCATAGTTTTAAGCGATAGCTTAAATTGACAATAGGCTCGAGTACTTTATTGTTACAAAATTTCCAGGTTTTATGACGCTCCAGTAAAAAGTTACAGCATTTGTATGTTGCAAACTTTGATAGGTGTAGGACGTTCCGTATGGAAGTTAGGGCCATTTGAAGTTTTATCAGTGTTTGATTTGGGACTCAAGGGTAGCATAGCTTTAAGCGATAGCTTAAATTGACAAGAGGCTCGAGTACTTTATTGTTACAAAATTTCAAGGTTTTATAACGCTCCAGTAAAAAGTTACAAGCATTTGTATGTTGCAAACTTTGATAGGTGTAGGACGTACCGTATAGAAGTTTGGGCCATTTGAAGTTTTATCAATGTTTGATTTGGGACTCAAGGGTAGCATAGCTTTAAGCGATAGCTTAAATTGACAAGAGGCTCGAGAATTTTTTTATTGTTACAACATTTATGACGCACCAGTTACAAGGTTTTATGACGCACCAGTAAAGAGTTACATACAAGCATTTGTATGTTGCAAACTTTGATAGGTATAGGTTGCACCGTATAAAAGTTAGGGCCATTTGAAGTTTTATCAGTGTTTGATTTGGGACTCAAGGGTAGCATAGCTTTAAGCGATAACTTAAATTGACAAGAGGCTCGAGTACTTTATTTTTACAAAATTTCAAGGGTTTATGACGCTCCAGTAAAAAGTTAGAAGCATTTGTATGTTGCAAACTGTGATAGGTGTAGGACGTACCGTATAGAAGTTAGGGCCATTTTAAGTTTTATCAGTGTTTGATTTGGGACTCAAGGGTAGCTTAGCTTTGAGCGATAGCTTAAATTGACAAGAGGCTCGAGTACTTTATTGTTACAAAATTTCAAGGTTTTATAGCGCTCCAGTAAAAAGTTACAAGCATTTGTATGTTGCAAACTCTGATAGGTATAGGATGCACCGTATAGAAGTTAGGGCCATTTGAAGTTTTATCAGTGTTTGATTTGGGACTCAAGGGTAGCTTAGCATTGAGCGATAGCTTAAATTGACAAGAGGCTCAAGTAATTTATTGTTACAAAATTTCAAGTTTTTATAACGCTCCAGTAAAAAGTTACAAGCATTTGTATGTTGCAAACTTTGATAGGTGTAGGACGTACCGTATAGATGTTAGGGCCATTTGAAGTTTATCAGTGCTTGATTTGGGACTCAAGGGTAGAATAGCTTTAAGGGATAGCTTAAATTGACAAGAGGCTCGAGTACTTTATTGTTACAAAATTCCAAGGTTTTATGACGCTCCAGTAAAAAGTTACAAGCATTTGTATTTTGCAAACTTTGATAGGTGTAGGACGTACCGTATAGAAGTTAGGGCCATTTGAAGTTTTATCAGTGTTTGATTTAGGACTCAAGGGTAGCATAGCTTTGAGCGATAACTTAAATTGACAAAAGGCTCGAGTTCTTTATTGTTACAAAATTTCATAGTTTTATGACGCTCCAGTAAAAAGTTACGAGCATTTTTATGTTGCAAACTTTGATAGGTGTAGGACGTACCGTATCGAAGTTAGGGCCATTTGAAGTTTTATCAGTATTTGTTACAAAATTTCAAGGTTTTATAGCGCTCCAGTAAAAAGTTACAAGCATTTGTATGTTGCAAACTTTGATAGGTGTAGGACGTACCGTATAGATGTTAGGGCCATTTGAAGTTTATCAGTGCTTGATTTGGGACTCAAGGGTAGAATAGCTTTAAGCGATAGCTTAAATTGACAAGAGGCTCGAGTACTTTATTGTTACAAAATTTCAAGGTTTTATAACGCTCCAGTAAAAAGTTACAAGCATTTGTATGTTGCAAACTTTGATAGGTGTAGGACGTTCCGAAGTTAGGGCCATTTGAAGTTTTATCTGTGTTTGATTTGGGACTCAAGGGTACTTTATTGTTACAAAATTTGAAGGTTTTATGACGCTCCAGTAAAAAGTTACAAGCATTTGTATGTTGCAAACTTTGATAGGTATAGGATGCACCGTATAGAAGTTAGGGCCATTTGAAGTTTTATCAGTATTTGATTTGGGATTCGAGGGCAGCATAGCTTTGAGCGATAGCTTAAATTTACAAGAGGCTCGAATACTTTATTGTTAAAAAATTTTAAGGTTTTATGACGCTCCAGTAAAAAGTTACAAGCATTTGTATGTTGCAAACTTTGATAGGTGTAGGACGTTCCGAAGTTAGGGCCATTTGAAGTTTTATCAGTGTTTGATTTGGGACTCAAGGGTAGCATAGTTTTAAGCGATAGCTTAAATTGACAATAGGCTCGAGTACTTTATTGTTACAAAATTTCCAGGTTTTATGACGCTCCAGTAAAAAGTTACAAGCATTTGTATGTTGCAAACTTTGATAGGTGTAGGACGTTCCGTATGGAAATTAGGGCCATTTGAAGTTTTATCAGTGTTTGATTTGGGACTCAAGGGTAGCATAGCTTTAAGCGATAGCTTAAATTGACAAGAGGCTCGAGTACTTTATTGTTACAAAATTTCAAGGTTTTATAACGCTCCAGTAAAAAGTTACAAGCATTTGTATGTTGCAAACTTTGATAGGTGTAGGACGTACCGTATAGAAGTTTGGGCCATTTGAAGTTTTATCAATGTTTGATTTGGGACTCAAGGGTAGCATAGCTTTAAGCGATAGCTTAAATTGACAAGAGGCTCGAGTACTTTATTGTTACAACATTTATGACGCACCAGTTACAAGGTTTTATGACGCACCAGTAAAGAGTTACAAGCATTTGTATGTTGCAAACTTTGATAGGTATAGGTTGCACCGTATAAAAGTTAGGGCCATTTGAAGTTTTATCAGTGTTTGAGTTGGGACTCAAGGGTAGCATAGCTTTAAGCGATAACTTAAATTGACAAGAGGCTCGAGTACTTTATTTTTACAAAATTTCAAGGGTTTATGACGCTCCAGTAAAAAGTTAGAAGCATTTGTATGTTGCAAACTTTGATAGGTGTAGGACGTACCGTATAGAAGTTAGGGCCATTTTAAGTTTTATCAGTGTTTGATTTGGGACTCAAGGGTAGCTTAGCTTTGAGCGATAGCTTAAATTGACAAGAGGCTCGAGTACTTTATTGTTACAAAATTTCAAGGTTTTATAGCGCTCCAGTAAAAAGTTACAAGCATTTGTATGTTGCAAACTCTGATAGGTATAGGATGCACCGTATAAAATTTAGGGCCATTTGAAGTTTTATCAGTGTTTGATTTGGGACTCAAGGGTAGCTTAGCATTGAGCGATAGCTTAAATTGACAAGAGGCTCGAATACTTTATTGTTAAAAAATTTTAAGGTTTTATGACGCTCCAGTAAAACGTTACAATCATTTGTATGTTGCAAACTTTGATAGGTATAGGATGCACCGTATAAAAGTTAGGGCCATTTGAAGTTTTATCAGTGTTTGATTTGGGACTCAAGGGTAGCATACTTTTAAGCGATAGCTTAAATTGACAAGAGGCTCGAGTACTTTATTGTTACAAAATTTCCAGGTTTTATGACGCTCGAGTAAAAAGTTACAAGCATTTTTATGTTGCAAACTTTGATAGGTGTAGGACGTTCCGTATAGAAGTTTGGGCCATTTGAAGTTTTATCAGTATTTGATTTTAGATTCAAGGGCAGCATAGCTTTGAGCGATAGCTTAAATTGACAAGAGGCTCGAATACTTTATTGTTAAAAAATTTTACGGTTTTATGACGCTCCAGTAAAAAGTTACAATCATTTGTATGTTGCAAACTTTGATAGGTGTAGGACGTTCCGAAGTTAGGGCCACTTGAAGTTTTATCAGTGTTTGATTTGGGACTCAAGGGTAGCATAGCTTTAAGCGATAGCTTAAATTGACAAGAGGCTCGAGTATTTTATTGTTACAAAGTTTCCAGGTTTTATGACGCTCCAGTAAAAAGTTACAAGCATTTGTATGTTGCAAACTTTCGTAGGTGTAGAACGTTGCGTATAGAAGTTAGGGCCATTTGAAGTTTAATCAGTGTTTGATTTGGGACTCAAGGGTAGCATAGCTTTGAGCGACAGCTCAAATTGACAAGAGGCTCGAGTACTTTATTGTTACAAAAATTCAAGGTTTTATGACGCTCCAGTAAAAAGTTACAAGCATTTGTATGTTGCAAACTTTGATAGGTGTAGGACGTACCGTATAGAAGTTAGGGCCATTTGAAGTTTAATCAGTGTTTGATTTGGGACTCAAGGGAAGCATAGCTTTGAGCGATAGCTTAAATTGACAAGAGGCTCGAGTACTTTATTGTTACAAAATTTCCAGATGTTATGACGCTCCACTAAAAAGTTACAAGCATTTGTATGTTGCAAACTTTGATAGGTGTAGGACGTACCGTATAGAAGTTAGGGCCATTTGAAGTTTTATCAGTATTTGATTTGGGATTCAAGGGCAGCATAGCTTTGAGCGATAGCTTAAATTGACAAGAGGCTCGAATACTGTATTGTTAAAAAATTTTAAGGTTTTATGACGCTCCAGTAAAAAGTTACAATCATTTGTATGTTGCAAACTTTGATAGGTGTAGGACGTTCCGAAGTTAGGGCCATTTGAAGTTTAATAAGTGTTTGCTTTGGGACTCAAGGGTAGAATAGCTTTAAGCGATAGCTTAAATTGACAAGAGGCTCGAGTACTTTATTGTTACAAAATTTCCAGGTGTTATGACGCTCCACTAAAAAGTTACAAGCATTTGTATGTTGCAAATTTTGATAGGTGTAGGACGTTCCGTATGGAAGTTAGGACCATTTGAAGTTTTATCAGTGTTTGATTTGGAACTCAAGGGTAGCATAGCTTTGAGCGATAGCTTAAATTGACAAGAGGCTCGAGTACTTTATTGTTACAAAATTTCCAGGTGTTATGACGCTCCACTAAAAAGTTACAAGCATTTGTATGTTGCAAACTTTGATAGGTGTAGGACCTACCGTATAGAAATTAGGGCCATTTGAAGTTTAATCAGTGTTTGATTTGGGACTCAAGGGTAGCATAGCTTTGAGCGATAGCTTAAATTGACAAGAGGCTCGAGTACTTTATTGTTACAAAATTTCCAGGTGTTATGACGCTCCACTAAAAAGTTACAAGCATTTGTATGTTGCAAACTTTGATAGGTGTAGGAAGTTCCGTATAGAAGTTTGGGCCATTTGAAGTTTTATCAGTATTTGATTTTAGATTCAAGGGCAGCATAGCTTTGAGCGATAGCTTAAATTGACAAGAGGCTCGAATACTTTATTGTTAAAAAATTTTAAGGTTTTATGACGCTCCAGTAAAAAGTTACAATCATTTGTATGTTGCAAACTTTGATAGGTGTAGGACGTTCCGAAGTTAGGGCCACTTGAAGTTTTATCAGTGTTTGATTTGGGACTCAAGGGTAGCATAGCTTTAAGCGATAGCTTAAATTGACAAGAGGCTCGAGTATTTTATTGTTACAAAGTTTCCAGGTGTTATGACGCTCCAGTAAAAAGTTACAAGCATTTGTATGTTGCAAACTTTCGTAGGTGTAGAACGTTGCGTATAGAAGTTAGGGCCATTTGAAGTTTAATCAGTGTTTGATTTGGAACTCAAGGGTAGCATAGCTTTGAGCGATAGCTTAAATTGACAAGAGGCTCGAGTACTTTATTGTTACAAAATTTCCAGGTGTTATGACGCTCCAGTAAAAAGTTACAAGCATTTGTATGTTGCAAACTTTGATAGGTGTAGGACGTTCCGTATGGAAGTTAGGACCATTTGAAGTTTTATCAGTGTTTGATTTGGAACTCAAGGGTAGCATAGCTTTGAGCGATAGCTTAAATTGACAAGAGGCTCGAGTACTTTATTGTTACAAAATTTCCAGGTGTTATGACGCTCCACTAAAAAGTTACAAGCATTTGTATGTTGCAAACTTTGATAGGTGTAGGACCTACCGTATAGAAATTAGGGCCATTTGAAGTTTAATCAGTGTTTGATTTGGGACTCAAGGGTAGCATAGCTTTGAGCGATAGCTTAAATTGACAAGAGGCTCGAGTACTTTATTGTTACAAAATTTCCAGGTGTTATGACGCTCCACTAAAACGTTACAAGCATTTGTATGTTGCAAACTTTGATAGGTGTAGGAAGTTCCGTATAGAAGTTAGGGCCATTTGAAGTTTTATCAGTGTTTGATTTGGGACTCAAGGGTAGCATATCTTTGAGCGATAGCTCAAATTGACAAGAGGCTCGAGTACTTTATTGTTACAAAAATTCAAGGTTTTATGACGCTCCAGTAAAAGTTACAAGCATTTGTATGTTGCAAACTTTGATAGGTATAGGATGCACCGTATAGAAGTTAGGGCCATTTGAAGTTTTATCAGTGTTTGATTTGGGACTCAATGGTAGCATAGCTTTGAGCAATAGCTTAAATTGACAAGAGGCTCGAATACTGTATTGTTAAAAAATTTTAAGGTTTTATGACGCTCCAGTAAAAAGTTACAATCATTTGTATGTTGCAAACTTTGATAGGTGTAGGACGTTCCGTATGGAAGTTAGGACCATTTGAAGTTTTATCAGTGTTTGATTTGGAACTCAAGGGTAGCATAGCTTTGAGCGATAGCTTAAATTGACAAGAGGCTCGAGTACTTTATTGTTACAAAATTTCCAGGTGTTATGACGCTCCAGTAAAAAGTTACAAGCATTTGTATGTTGCAAACTTTGATAGGTGTAGGACGTACCGTATAGAAGTTAGGGCCATTTGAAGTTTAATCAGTGTTTGATTTGGGACTCAAGGGTAGCATAGCTTTGAGCGATAGCTTAAATTGACAAGAGGCTCGAGTACTTTATTGTTACAAAATTTCCAGGTGTTATGACGCTCCACTAAAAAGTTACAAGCATTTGTATGTTGCAAACTTTGATAGGTGTAGGACGTACCGTATAGAAGTTAGGGCCATTTGAAGTTTTATCAGTATTTGATTTGGGATTCAAGGGCAGCATAGCTTTGAGCGATAGCTTAAATTGACAAGAGGCTCGAATACTGTATTGTTAAAAAATTTTAAGGTTTTATGACGCTCCAGTAAAAAGTTACAATCATTTGTATGTTGCAAACTTTGATAGGTGTAGGACGTTCCGAAGTTAGGGCCATTTGAAGTTTAATAAGTGTTTGCTTTGGGACTCAAGGGTAGAATAGCTTTAAGCGATAGCTTAAATTGACAAGAGGCTCGAGTACTTTATTGTTACAAAATTTCCAGGTGTTATGACGCTCCACTAAAAAGTTACAAGCATTTGTATGTTGCAAATTTTGATAGGTGTAGGACGTTCCGTATGGAAGTTAGGACCATTTGAAGTTTTATCAGTGTTTGATTTGGAACTCAAGGGTAGCATAGCTTTGAGCGATAGCTTAAATTGACAAGAGGCTCGAGTACTTTATTGTTACAAAATTTCCAGGTGTTATGACGCTCCACTAAAAAGTTACAAGCATTTGTATGTTGCAAACTTTGATAGGTGTAGGACCTACCGTATAGAAATTAGGGCCATTTGAAGTTTAATCAGTGTTTGATTTGGGACTCAAGGGTAGCATAGCTTTGAGCGATAGCTTAAATTGACAAGAGGCTCGAGTACTTTATTGTTACAAAATTTCCAGGTGTTATGACGCTCCACTAAAACGTTACAAGCATTTGTATGTTGCAAACTTTGATAGGTGTAGGAAGTTCCGTATAGAAGTTAGGGCCATTTGAAGTTTTATCAGTGTTTGATTTGGGACTCAAGGGTAGCATATCTTTGAGCGATAGCTCAAATTGACAAGAGGCTCGAGTACTTTATTGTTACAAAAATTCAAGGTTTTATGACGCTCCAGTAAAAGTTACAAGCATTTGTATGTTGCAAACTTTGATAGGTATAGGATGCACCGTATAGAAGTTAGGGCCATTTGAAGTTTTATCAGTGTTTGATTTGGGACTCAATGGTAGCATAGCTTTGAGCAATAGCTTAAATTGACAAGAGGCTCGAATACTGTATTGTTAAAAAATTTTAAGGTTTTATGACGCTCCAGTAAAAAGTTACAATCATTTGTATGTTGCAAACTTTGATAGGTGTAGGACGTTCCGTATGGAAGTTAGGACCATTTGAAGTTTTATCAGTGTTTGATTTGGAACTCAAGGGTAGCATAGCTTTGAGCGATAGCTTAAATTGACAAGAGGCTCGAGTACTTTATTGTTACAAAATTTCCAGGTGTTATGACGCTCCACTAAAAAGTTACAAGCATTTGTATGTTGCAAACTTTGATAGGTGTAGGAAGTTCCGTATAGAAGTTTGGGCCATTTGAAGTTTTATCAGTATTTGATTTTAGATTCAAGGGCAGCATAGCTTTGAGCGATAGCTTAAATTGACAAGAGGCTCGAATACTTTATTGTTACAAAATTTCCAGGTTTTATGACGCTCCAGTAAAAAGTTACAATCATTTGTATGTTGCAAACTTTGATAGGTGTAGGACGTTCCGAAGTTAGGGCCACTTGAAGTTTTATCAGTGTTTGATTTGGGACTCAAGGGTAGCATAGCTTTAAGCGATAGCTTAAATTGACAAGAGGCTCGAGTATTTTATTGTTACAAAGTTTCTAGGTTTTATGACGCTCCAGTAAAAAGTTACAAGCATTTGTATGTTGCAAACTTTCGTAGGTGTAGAACGTTGCGTATAGAAGTTAGGGCCATTTGAAGTTTAATCAGTGTTTGATTTGGGACTCAAGGGTAGCATAGCTTTGAGCGACAGCTCAAATTGACAAGAGGCTCGAGTACTTTATTGTTACAAAAATTCAAGGTTTTATGACGCTCCAGTAAAAAGTTACAAGCATTTGTATGTTGCAAACTTTGATAGGTGTAGGACGTACCGTATAGAAGTTAGGGCCATTTGAAGTTTAATCAGTGTTTGATTTGGGACTCAAGGGTAGCATAGCTTTGAGCGATAGCTTAAATTGACAAGAGGCTCGAGTACTTTATTGTTACAAAATTTCCAGGTGTTATGACGCTCCACTAAAAAGTTACAAGCATTTGTATGTTGCAAACTTTGATAGGTGTAGGACGTACCGTATAAAAGTTAGGGCCATTTGAAGTTTTATCAGTATTTGATTTGGGATTCAAGGGCAGCATAGCTTTGAGCGATAGCTTAAATTGACAAGAGGCTCGAATACTGTATTGTTAAAAAATTTTAAGGTTTTATGACGCTCCAGTAAAAAGTTACAATCATTTGTATGTTGCAAACTTTGATAGGTGTAGGACGTTCCGAAGTTAGGGCCATTTGAAGTTTAATAAGTGTTTGCTTTGGGACTCAAGGGTAGAATAGCTTTAAGCGATAGCTTAAATTGACAAGAGGCTCGAGTACTTTATTGTTACAAAATTTCCAGGTGTTATGACGCTCCACTAAAAAGTTACAAGCATTTGTATGTTGCAAATTTTGATAGGTGTAGGACGTTCCGTATGGAAGTTAGGACCATTTGAAGTTTTATCAGTGTTTGATTTGGAACTCAAGGGTAGCATAGCTTTGAGCGATAGCTTAAATTGACAAGAGGCTCGAGTACTTTATTGTTACAAAATTTCCAGGTGTTATGACGCTCCACTAAAAAGTTACAAGCATTTGTATGTTGCAAACTTTGATAGGTGTAGGACCTACCGTATAGAAATTAGGGCCATTTGAAGTTTAATCAGTGTTTGATTTGGGACTCAAGGGTAGCATAGCTTTGAGCGATAGCTTAAATTGACAAGAGGCTCGAGTACTTTATTGTTACAAAATTTCCAGGTGTTATGACGCTCCACTAAAAAGTTACAAGCATTTGTATGTTGCAAACTTTGATAGGTGTAGGAAGTTCCGTATAGAAGTTAGGGCCATTTGAAGTTTTATCAGTGTTTGATTTGGGACTCAAGGGTAGCATATCTTTGAGCGATAGCTCAAATTGACAAGAGGCTCGAGTACTTTATTGTTACAAAAATTCAAGGTTTTATGACGCTCCAGTAAAAGTTACAAGCATTTGTATGTTGCAAACTTTGATAGGTATAGGATGCACCGTATAGAAGTTAGGGCCATTTGAAGTTTTATCAGTGTTTGATTTGGGACTCAATGGTAGCATAGCTTTGAGCAATAGCTTAAATTGACAAGAGGCTCGAGTACTTTATTGTTACAAAATTCCAAGGTTTTATAACGCTCCAGTAAAAAGTTACAAGCATTTGTATTTTGCAAACTTTGATAGGTGTAGGACGTACCGTATAGAAGTTAGGGCCATTTGAAGTTTTATCAGTGTTTGATTTGGGACTCAAGGGTAGCATAGCTTTGAGCGATAACTTAAATTGACAAGAGGCTCGAGTTCTTTATTGTTACAAAATTTCATAGTTTTATGACGCTCCAGTAAAAAGTTACGAGCATTTGTATGTTGCAAACTTTGATAGGTGTAGGACGTACCGTATAGAAGTTAGGGCCATTTGAAGTTTTATCAGTGTTTGATTTGGGACTCAAGGGTAGCATAGCTTTGAGCGATAGCTTAAATTGACAAGAGGCTCGAGTATTTTATTGTTACAAAATTTCCAGGTTTTATGACGCTCCAGTAAAAAGTTACAAGCATTTGTATGTTGCAAACTTTGATAGGTGTAGGACGTTCCGTATGGAAGTTAGGGCCATTTGAAGTTTTATCAGTGTTTGATTTGGGACTCAAGGGTAGCATAGCTTTAAGCGATAGCTTAAATTGACAAGAGGCTCGAGTACTTTATTGTTACAAAATTTCAAGGTTTTATAACGCTCCAGTAAAAAGTTACAAGCATTTGTATGTTGCAAACTTTGATAGGTGTAGGACGTACCGTATAGAAGTTTGGGCCATTTGAAGTTTTATCAGTGTTTGATTTGGGACTCAAGGGTAGCATAGCTTTAAGCGATAGCTTAAATTGACAAGAGGCTCGAGTACTTTATTGTTACAACATTTATGACGCACCAGTTACAAGGTTTTATGACGCACCAGTAAAGAGTTACAAGCATTTGTATGTTGCAAACTTTGATAGGTATAGGTTGCACCGTATAAAAGTTAGGGCCATTTGAAGTTTTATCAGTGTTTGATTTGGGACTCAAGGGTAGCATAGCTTTAAGCGATAACTTAAATTGACAAGAGGCTCGAGTACTTTATTTTTACAAAATTTCAAGGGTTTATGACGCTCCAGTAAAAAGTTAGAAGCATTTGTATGTTGCAAACTTTGATAGGTGTAAGACGTACCGTATAGAAGTTAGGGCCATTTGAAGTTTTATCAGTGTTTGATTTGGGACTCAAGGGTAGCTTAGCTTTGAGCGATAACTTAAATTGACAAGAGGCTCGAGTTCTTTATTGTTACAAAATTTCATAGTTTTATGACGCTCCAGTAAAAAGTTACGAGCATTTGTATGCTGCAAACTTTGATAGGTGTAGGACGTACCGTATAGAAGTTAGGGCCATTTGAAGTTTTATCAGTGTTTGATTTGGGACTCAAGGGTAGCATAGCTTTGAGCGATAGCTTAAATTGACAAGAGGCTCGAGTACTTTATTGTTACAAAATTTCCAGGTTTTATGACGCTCCAGTAAAAAGTTACAAGCATTTGTATGTTGCAAACTTTGATAGGTGTAGGACGTTCCGTATGGAAGTTAGGGGCATTTGAAGTTTTATCAGTGTTTGATTTGGGACTCAAGGGTAGCATAGCTTTAAGCGATAGCTTAAATTGACAAGAGGCTCGAGTACTTTATTGTTACAAAATTTCAAGGTTTTATAACGCTCCAGTAAAAAGTTACAAGCATTTGTATGTTGCAAACTTTGATAGGTGTAGGACGTACCGTATAGAAGTTTGGGAAATTTGAAGTTTTATCAGTGTTTGATTTGGGACTCAAGGGTAGCATAGCTTTAAGCGATAGCTTAAATTGACAAGAGGCTCGAGTACTTTATTGTTACAACATTTATGACGCACCAGTTACAAGGTTTTATGACGCACCAGTAAAGAGTTACAAGCATTTGTATGTTGCAAACTTTGATAGGTATAGGTTGCACCGTATAAAAGTTAGGGCCATTTGAAGTTTTATCAGTGTTTGATTTGGGACTCAAGGGTAGCATAGCTTTAAGCGATAACTTAAATTGACAAGAGGCTCGAGTACTTTATTTTTACAAAATTTCAAGGGTTTATGACGCTCCAGTAAAAAGTTAGAAGCATTTGTATGTTGCAAACTTTGATAGGTGTAGGACGTACCGTATAGAAGTTAGGGCCATTTTAAGTTTTATCAGTGTTTGATTTGGGACTCAAGGGTAGCTTAGCTTTGAGCGATAGCTTAAATTGACAAGAGGCTCGAGTACTTTATTGTTACAAAATTTCAAGGTTTTATAGCGCTCCAGTAAAAAGTTACAAGCATTTGTATGTTGCAAACTCTGATAGGTATAGGATGCACCGTATAAAATTTAGGGCCATTTGAAGTTTTATCAGTGTTTGATTTGGGACTCAAGGGAAGCTTAGCTTTGAGCGATAGCTTAAAATGACAAGAGGCTCAAGTAATTTATTGTTACAAAATTTCAAGTTTTTATAACGCTCCAGTAAAAAGTTACAAGCATTTGTATGTTGCAAACTTTGATAGGTGTAGGACGTACCGTATAGATGTTAGGGCCATTTGAAGTTTATCAGTGCTTGATTTGGGACTCAAGGGTAGAATAGCTTTAAGGGATAGCTTAAATTGACAAGAGGCTCGAGTACTTTATTGTTACAAAATTCCAAGGTTTTATAACGCTCCAGTAAAAAGTTACAAGCATTTGTATGTTGCAAACTTTGATAGGTGTAGGACGTTCCGAAGTTAGGGCCATTTGAAGTTTTATCAGTGTTTGCTTTGGGACTCAAGGATAGAATAGCTTTAAGCGATAGCTTAAATTGACAAGAGGCTCGAGTACTTTATTGTTACAAAATTTCAAGGTTTTATGACGCTCCACTAAAAAGTTACAAGCATTTGTATGTTGCAAACTTTGATAGGTGTAATACGTTCCGTATGGAAGTTAGGGCCATTTGAAGTTTTATCAGTGTTTGATTTGGGACTCAAGGGTAGCATAGCTTTAAGCGATAGCTTAAATTGACAAGAGGCTCGAGTACTTTATTGTTACAACATTTATGACGCACCAGTTACAAGGTTTTATGACGCACCAGTAAAGAGTTACAAGCATTTGTATGTTGCAAACTTTGATAGGTATAGGTTGCACCGTATAAAAGTTAGGGCCATTTGAAGTTTTATCAGTGTTTGCTTTGGGACTCAAGGATAGAATAGCTTTAAGCGATAGCTTAAATTGACAAGAGGCTCGAGTACTTTATTGTTACAAAATTGCAAGGTTTTATGACGCTCCACTAAAAAGTTACAAGCATTTGTATGTTGCAAACTTTGATAGGTGTAGGACGTACCGTATAGATGTTAGGGCCATTTGAAGTTTATCAGTGCTTGATTTGGGACTCAAGGGTAGAATAGCTTTAAGGGATAGCTTAAATTGACAAGAGGCTCGAGTACTTTATTGTTACAAAATTCCAAGGTTTTATAACGCTCCAGTAAAAAGTTACAAGCATTTGTATGTTGCAAACTTTGATAGGTGTAGGACGTTCCGAAGTTAGGGCCATTTGAAGTTTTATCAGTGTTTGCTTTGGGACTCAAGGATAGAATAGCTTTAAGCGATAGCTTAAATTGACAAGAGGCTCGAGTACTTTATTGTTACAAAATTTCAAGGTTTTATAACGCTCCAGTAAAAAGTTACAAGCATTTGTATGTTGCAAACTTTGATAGGTGTAGGACGTACCGTATAGAAGTTTGGGCCATTTGAAGTTTTATCAGTGTTTGATTTGGGACTCAAGGGTAGCATAGCTTTAAGCGATAGCTTAAATTGACAAGAGGCTCGAGTACTTTATTGTTACAACATTTATGACGCACCAGTTACAAGGTTTTATGACGCACCAGTAAAGAGTTACAAGCATTTGTATGTTGCAAACTTTGATAGGTATAGGTTGCACCGTATAAAAGTTAGGGCCATTTGAAGTTTTATCAGTGTTTGATTTGGGACTCAAGGGTAGCATAGCTTTAAGCGATAACTTAAATTGACAAGAGGCTCGAGTACTTTATTTTTACAAAATTTCAAGGGTTTATGACGCTCCAGTAAAAAGTTAGAAGCATTTGTATGTTGCAAACTTTGATAGGTGTAGGACGTACCGTATAGAAGTTAGGGCCATTTGAAGTTTTATCAGTGTTTGATTTGGGACTCAAGGGTAGCTTAGCTTTGAGCGATAACTTAAATTGACAAGAGGCTCGAGTACTTTATTGTTACAAAATTTCCAGGTGTTATGACGCTCCACTAAAAAGTTACAAGCATTTGTATGTTGCAAACTTTGATAGGTGTAGGACCTACCGTATAGAAATTAGGGCCATTTGAAGTTTAATCAGTGTTTGATTTGGGACTCAAGGGTAGCATAGCTTTGAGCGATAGCTTAAATTGACAAGAGGCTCGAGTACTTTATTGTTACAAAATTTCCAGGTGTTATGACGCTCCACTAAAAAGTTACAAGCATTTGTATGTTGCAAACTTTGATAGGTGTAGGAAGTTCCGTATAGAAGTTTGGGCCATTTGAAGTTTTATCAGTATTTGATTTTAGATTCAAGGGCAGCATAGCTTTGAGCGATAGCTTAAATTGACAAGAGGCTCGAATACTTTATTGTTAAAAAATTTTAAGGTTTTATGACGCTCCAGTAAAAAGTTACAATCATTTGTATGTTGCAAACTTTGATAGGTGTAGGACGTTCCGAAGTTAGGGCCACTTGAAGTTTTATCAGTGTTTGATTTGGGACTCAAGGGTAGCATAGCTTTAAGCGATAGCTTAAATTGACAAGAGGCTCGAGTATTTTATTGTTACAAAGTTTCCAGGTTTTATGACGCTCCAGTAAAAAGTTACAAGCATTTGTATGTTGCAAACTTTCGTAGGTGTAGAACGTTGCGTATAGAAGTTAGGGCCATTTGAAGTTTAATCAGTGTTTGATTTGGAACTCAAGGGTAGCATAGCTTTGAGCGATAGCTTAAATTGACAAGAGGCTCGAGTACTTTATTGTTACAAAATTTCCAGGTGTTATGACGCTCCAGTAAAAAGTTACAAGCATTTGTATGTTGCAAACTTTGATAGGTGTAGGACGTACCGTATAGAAGTTAGGGCCATTTGAAGTTTAATCAGTGTTTGATTTGGGACTCAAGGGTAGCATAGCTTTGAGCGATAGCTTAAATTGACAAGAGGCTCGAGTACTTTATTGTTACAAAATTTCCAGGTGTTATGACGCTCCACTAAAAAGTTACAAGCATTTGTATGTTGCAAACTTTGATAGGTGTAGGACGTACCGTATAGAAGTTAGGGCCATTTGAAGTTTTATCAGTATTTGATTTGGGATTCAAGGGCAGCATAGCTTTGAGCGATAGCTTAAATTGACAAGAGGCTCGAATACTGTATTGTTAAAAAATTTTAAGGTTTTATGACGCTCCAGTAAAAAGTTACAATCATTTGTATGTTGCAAACTTTGATAGGTGTAGGACGTTCCGAAGTTAGGGCCATTTGAAGTTTAATAAGTGTTTGCTTTGGGACTCAAGGGTAGAATAGCTTTAAGCGATAGCTTAAATTGACAAGAGGCTCGAGTACTTTATTGTTACAAAATTTCCAGGTGTTATGACGCTCCACTAAAAAGTTACAAGCATTTGTATGTTGCAAATTTTGATAGGTGTAGGACGTTCCGTATGGAAGTTAGGACCATTTGAAGTTTTATCAGTGTTTGATTTGGAACTCAAGGGTAGCATAGCTTTGAGCGATAGCTTAAATTGACAAGAGGCTCGAGTACTTTATTGTTACAAAATTTCCAGGTGTTATGACGCTCCACTAAAAAGTTACAAGCATTTGTATGTTGCAAACTTTGATAGGTGTAGGACCTACCGTATAGAAATTAGGGCCATTTGAAGTTTAATCAGTGTTTGATTTGGGACTCAAGGGTAGCATAGCTTTGAGCGATAGCTTAAATTGACAAGAGGCTCGAGTACTTTATTGTTACAAAATTTCCAGGTGTTATGACGCTCCACTAAAAAGTTACAAGCATTTGTATGTTGCAAACTTTGATAGGTGTAGGAAGTTCCGTATAGAAGTTAGGGCCATTTGAAGTTTTATCAGTGTTTGATTTGGGACTCAAGGGTAGCATATCTTTGAGCGATAGCTCAAATTGACAAGAGGCTCGAGTACTTTATTGTTACAAAAATTCAAGGTTTTATGACGCTCCAGTAAAAGTTACAAGCATTTGTATGTTGCAAACTTTGATAGGTATAGGATGCACCGTATAGAAGTTAGGGCCATTTGAAGTTTTATCAGTGTTTGATTTGGGACTCAATGGTAGCATAGCTTTGAGCAATAGCTTAAATTGACAAGAGGCTCGAATACTGTATTGTTAAAAAATTTTAAGGTTTTATGACGCTCCAGTAAAAAGTTACAATCATTTGTATGTTGCAAACTTTGATAGGTGTAGGACGTTCCGTATGGAAGTTAGGACCATTTGAAGTTTTATCAGTGTTTGATTTGGAACTCAAGGGTAGCATAGCTTTGAGCGATAGCTTAAATTGACAAGAGGCTCGAGTACTTTATTGTTACAAAATTTCCAGGTGTTATGACGCTCCACTAAAAAGTTACAAGCATTTGTATGTTGCAAACTTTGATAGGTGTAGGAAGTTCCGTATAGAAGTTTGGGCCATTTGAAGTTTTATCAGTATTTGATTTTAGATTCAAGGGCAGCATAGCTTTGAGCGATAGCTTAAATTGACAAGAGGCTCGAATACTTTATTGTTACAAAATTTCCAGGTTTTATGACGCTCCAGTAAAAAGTTACAATCATTTGTATGTTGCAAACTTTGATAGGTGTAGGACGTTCCGAAGTTAGGGCCACTTGAAGTTTTATCAGTGTTTGATTTGGGACTCAAGGGTAGCATAGCTTTAAGCGATAGCTTAAATTGACAAGAGGCTCGAGTATTTTATTGTTACAAAGTTTCTAGGTTTTATGACGCTCCAGTAAAAAGTTACAAGCATTTGTATGTTGCAAACTTTCGTAGGTGTAGAACGTTGCGTATAGAAGTTAGGGCCATTTGAAGTTTAATCAGTGTTTGATTTGGGACTCAAGGGTAGCATAGCTTTGAGCGACAGCTCAAATTGACAAGAGGCTCGAGTACTTTATTGTTACAAAAATTCAAGGTTTTATGACGCTCCAGTAAAAAGTTACAAGCATTTGTATGTTGCAAACTTTGATAGGTGTAGGACGTACCGTATAGAAGTTAGGGCCATTTGAAGTTTAATCAGTGTTTGATTTGGGACTCAAGGGTAGCATAGCTTTGAGCGATAGCTTAAATTGACAAGAGGCTCGAGTACTTTATTGTTACAAAATTTCCAGGTGTTATGACGCTCCACTAAAAAGTTACAAGCATTTGTATGTTGCAAACTTTGATAGGTGTAGGACGTACCGTATGGAAGTTAGGGCCATTTGAAGTTTTATCAGTATTTGATTTGGGATTCAAGGGCAGCATAGCTTTGAGCGATAGCTTAAATTGACAAGAGGCTCGAATACTGTATTGTTAAAAATTTTTAAGGTTTTATGACGCTCCAGTAAAAAGTTACAATCATTTGTATGTTGCAAACTTTGATAGGTGTAGGACGTTCCGAAGTTAGGGCCATTTGAAGTTTAATAAGTGTTTGCTTTGGGACTCAAGGGTAGAATAGCTTTAAGCGATAGCTTAAATTGACAAGAGGCTCGAGTACTTTATTGTTACAAAATTTCCAGGTGTTATGACGCTCCACTAAAAAGTTACAAGCATTTGTATGTTGCAAATTTTGATAGGTGTAGGACGTTCCGTATGGAAGTTAGGACCATTTGAAGTTTTATCAGTGTTTGATTTGGAACTCAAGGGTAGCATAGCTTTGAGCGATAGCTTAAATTGACAAGAGGCTCGAGTACTTTATTGTTACAAAATTTCCAGGTGTTATGACGCTCCACTAAAAAGTTCCAAGCATTTGTATGTTGCAAACTTTGATAGGTGTAGGACCTACCGTATAGAAATTAGGGCCATTTGAAGTTTAATCAGTGTTTGATTTGGGACTCAAGGGTAGCATAGCTTTGAGCGATAGCTTAAATTGACAAGAGGCTCGAGTACTTTATTGTTACAAAATTTCCAGGTGTTATGACGCTCCACTAAAAAGTTACAAGCATTTGTATGTTGCAAACTTTGATAGGTGTAGGAAGTTCCGTATAGAAGTTAGGGCCATTTGAAGTTTTATCAGTGTTTGATTTGGGACTCAAGGGTAGCATATCTTTGAGCGATAGCTCAAATTGACAAGAGGCTCGAGTACTTTATTGTTACAAAAATTCAAGGTTTTATGACGCTCCAGTAAAAGTTACAAGCATTTGTATGTTGCAAACTTTGATAGGTATAGGATGCACCGTATAGAAGTTAGGGCCATTTGAAGTTTTATCAGTGTTTGATTTGGGACTCAATGGTAGCATAGCTTTGAGCAATAGCTTAAATTGACAAGAGGCTCGAGTACTTTATTGTTACAAAATTCCAAGGTTTTATAACGCTCCAGTAAAAAGTTACAAGCATTTGTATTTTGCAAACTTTGATAGGTGTAGGACGTACCGTATAGAAGTTAGGGCCATTTGAAGTTTTATCAGTGTTTGATTTGGGACTCAAGGGTAGCATAGCTTTGAGCGATAACTTAAATTGACAAGAGGCTCGAGTTCTTTATTGTTACAAAATTTCATAGTTTTATGACGCTCCAGTAAAAAGTTACGAGCATTTGTATGTTGCAAACTTTGATAGGTGTAGGACGTACCGTATAGAAGTTAGGGCCATTTGAAGTTTTATCAGTGTTTGATTTGGGACTCAAGCGTAGCATAGCTTTGAGCGATAGTTTAAATTGACAAGAGGCTCGAGTATTTTATTGTTACAAAATTTCCAGGTTTTATGACGCTCCAGTAAAAAGTTACAAGCATTTGTATGTTGCAAACTTTGATAGGTGTAGGACGTTCCGTATGGAAGTTAGGGCCATTTGAAGTTTTATCAGTGTTTGATTTGGGACTCAAGGGTAGCATAGCTTTAAGCGATAGCTTAAATTGACAAGAGGCTCGAGTACTTTATTGTTACAAAATTTCAAGGTTTTATAACGCTCCAGTAAAAAGTTACAAGCATTTGTATGTTGCAAACTTTGATAGGTGTAGGACGTACCGTATAGAAGTTTGGGCCATTTGAAGTTTTATCAGTGTTTGATTTGGGACTCAAGGGTAGCATAGCTTTAAGCGATAGCTTAAATTGACAAGAGGCTCGAGTACTTTATTGTTACAACATTTATGACGCACCAGTTACAAGGTTTTATGACGCACCAGTAAAGAGTTACAAGCATTTGTATGTTGCAAACTTTGATAGGTATAGGTTGCACCGTATAAAAGTTAGGGCCATTTGAAGTTTTATCAGTGTTTGATTTGGGACTCAAGGGTAGCATAGCTTTAAGCGATAACTTAAATTGACAAGAGGCTCGAGTACTTTATTTTTACAAAATTTCAAGGGTTTATGACGCTCCAGTAAAAAGTTAGAAGCATTTGTATGTTGCAAACTTTGATAGGTGTAAGACGTACCGTATAGAAGTTAGGGCCATTTGAAGTTTTATCAGTGTTTGATTTGGGACTCAAGGGTAGCTTAGCTTTGAGCGATAACTTAAATTGACAAGAGGCTCGAGTTCTTTATTGTTACAAAATTTCATAGTTTTATGACGCTCCAGTAAAAAGTTACGAGCATTTGTATGCTGCAAACTTTGATAGGTGTAGGACGTACCGTATAGAAGTTAGGGCCATTTGAAGTTTTATCAGTGTTTGATTTGGGACTCAAGGGTAGCATAGCTTTGAGCGATAGCTTAAATTGACAAGAGGCTCGAGTACTTTATTGTTACAAAATTTCCAGGTTTTATGACGCTCCAGTAAAAAGTTACAAGCATTTGTATGTTGCAAACTTTGATAGGTGTAGGACGTTCCGTATGGAAGTTAGGGCCATTTGAAGTTTTATCAGTGTTTGATTTGGGACTCAAGGGTAGCATAGCTTTAAGCGATAGCTTAAATTGACAAGAGGCTCGAGTACTTTATTGTTACAAAATTTCAAGGTTTTATAACGCTCCAGTAAAAAGTTACAAGCATTTGTATATTGCAAACTTTGATAGGTGTAGGACGTACCGTATAGAAGTTTGGGAAATTTGAAGTTTTATCAGTGTTTGATTTGGGACTCAAGGGTAGCATAGCTTTGAGCGATAGCTTAAATTGACAAGAGGCTCGAGTACTTTATTGTTACAACATTTATGACGCACCAGTTACAAGGTTTTATGACGCACCAGTAAAGAGTTACAAGCATTTGTATGTTGCAAACTTTGATAGGTATAGGTTGCACCGTATAAAAGTTAGGGCCATTTGAAGTTTTATCAGTGTTTGATTTGGGACTCAAGGGTAGCATAGCTTTAAGCGATAACTTAAATTGACAAGAGGCTCGAGTACTTTATTTTTACAAAATTTCAAGGGTTTATGACGCTCCAGTAAAAAGTTAGAAGCATTTGTATGTTGCAAACTTTGATAGGTGTAGGACGTACCGTATAGAAGTTAGGGCCATTTTAAGTTTTATCAGTGTTTGATTTGGGACTCAAGGGTAGCTTAGCTTTGAGCGATAGCTTAAATTGACAAGAGGCTCGAGTACTTTATTGTTACAAAATTTCAAGGTTTTATAGCGCTCCAGTAAAAAGTTACAAGCATTTGTATGTTGCAAACTCTGATAGGTATAGGATGCACCGTATAAAATTTAGGGCCATTTGAAGTTTTATCAGTGTTTGATTTGGGACTCAAGGGTAGCTTAGCTTTGAGCAATAGCTTAAAATGACAAGAGGCTCAAGTAATTTATTGTTACAAAATTTCAAGTTTTTATAACGCTCCAGTAAAAAGTTACAAGCATTTGTATGTTGCAAACTTTGATAGGTGTAGGACGTACCGTATAGATGTTAGGGCCATTTGAAGTTTATCAGTGCTTGATTTGGGACTCAAGGGTAGAATAGCTTTAAGGGATAGCTTAAATTGACAAGAGGCTCGAGTACTTTATTGTTACAAAATTCCAAGGTTTTATAACGCTCCAGTAAAAAGTTACAAGCATTTGTATGTTGCAAACTTTGATAGGTGTAGGACGTTCCGAAGTTAGGGCCATTTGAAGTTTTATCAGTGTTTGCTTTGGGACTCAAGGATAGAATAGCTTTAAGCGATAGCTTAAATTGACAAGAGGCTCGAGTACTTTATTGTTACAAAATTTCAAGGTTTTATGACGCTCCACTAAAAAGTTACAAGCATTTGTATGTTGCAAACTTTGATAGGTGTAATACGTTCCGTATGGAAGTTAGGGCCATTTGAAGTTTTATCAGTGTTTGATTTGGGACTCAAGGGTAGCATAGCTTTAAGCGATAGCTTAAATTGACAAGAGGCTCGAGTACTTTATTGTTACAACATTTATGACGCACCAGTTACAAGGTTTTATGACGCACCAGTAAAGAGTTACAAGCATTTGTATGTTGCAAACTTTGATAGGTATAGGTTGCACCGTATAAAAGTTAGGGCCATTTGAAGTTTTATCAGTGTTTGCTTTGGGACTCAAGGATAGAATAGCTTTAAGCGATAGCTTAAATTGACAAGAGGCTCGAGTACTTTATTGTTACAAAATTTCAAGGTTTTATGACGCTCCACTAAAAAGTTACAAGCATTTGTATGTTGCAAACTTTGATAGGTGTAGGACGTACCGTATAGATGTTAGGGCCATTTGAAGTTTATCAGTGCTTGATTTGGGACTCAAGGGTAGAATAGCTTTAAGGGATAGCTTAAATTGACAAGAGGCTCGAGTACTTTATTGTTACAAAATTCCAAGGTTTTATAACGCTCCAGTAAAAAGTTACAAGCATTTGTATGTTGCAAACTTTGATAGGTGTAGGACGTTCCGAAGTTAGGGCCATTTGAAGTTTTATCAGTGTTTGCTTTGGGACTCAAGGATAGAATAGCTTTAAGCGATAGCTTAAATTGACAAGAGGCTCGAGTACTTTATTGTTACAAAATTTCAAGGTTTTATAACGCTCCAGTAAAAAGTTACAAGCATTTGTATGTTGCAAACTTTGATAGGTGTAGGACGTACCGTATAGAAGTTTGGGCCATTTGAAGTTTTATCAGTGTTTGATTTGGGACTCAAGGGTAGCATAGCTTTAAGCGATAGCTTAAATTGACAAGAGGCTCGAGTTCTTTATTGTTACAAAATTTCATAGTTTTATGACGCTCCAGTAAAAAGTTACGAGCATTTGTATGCTGCAAACTTTGATAGGTGTAGGACGTACCGTATAGAAGTTAGGGCCATTTGAAGTTTTATCAGTGTTTGATTTGGGACTCAAGGGTAGCATAGCTTTGAGCGATAGCTTAAATTGACAAGAGGCTCGAGTACTTTATTGTTACAAAATTTCCAGGTTTTATGACGCTCCAGTAAAAAGTTACAAGCATTTGTATGTTGCAAACTTTGATAGGTGTAGGACGTTCCGTATGGAAGTTAGGGCCATTTGAAGTTTTATCAGTGTTTGATTTGGGACTCAAGGGTAGCATAGCTTTAAGCGATAGCTTAAATTGACAAGAGGCTCGAGTACTTTATTGTTACAAAATTTCAAGGTTTTATAACGCTCCAGTAAAAAGTTACAAGCATTTGTATGTTGCAAACTTTGATAGGTGTAGGACGTACCGTATAGAAGTTTGGGAAATTTGAAGTTTTATCAGTGTTTGATTTGGGACTCAAGGGTAGCATAGCTTTGAGCGATAGCTTAAATTGACAAGAGGCTCGAGTACTTTATTGTTACAACATTTATGACGCACCAGTTACAAGGTTTTATGACGCACCAGTAAAGAGTTACAAGCATTTGTATGTTGCAAACTTTGATAGGTATAGGTTGCACCGTATAAAAGTTAGGGCCATTTGAAGTTTTATCAGTGTTTGATTTGGGACTCAAGGGTAGCATAGCTTTAAGCGATAACTTAAATTGACAAGAGGCTCGAGTACTTTATTTTTACAAAATTTCAAGGGTTTATGACGCTCCAGTAAAAAGTTAGAAGCATTTGTATGTTGCAAACTTTGATAGGTGTAGGACGTACCGTATAGAAGTTAGGGCCATTTTAAGTTTTATCAGTGTTTGATTTGGGACTCAAGGGTAGCTTAGCTTTGAGCGATAGCTTAAATTGACAAGAGGCTCGAGTACTTTATTGTTACAAAATTTCAAGGTTTTATAGCGCTCCAGTAAAAAGTTACAAGCATTTGTATGTTGCAAACTCTGATAGGTATAGGATGCACCGTATAAAATTTAGGGCCATTTGAAGTTTTATCAGTGTTTGATTTGGGACTCAAGGGTAGCTTAGCTTTGAGCAATAGCTTAAAATGACAAGAGGCTCAAGTAATTTATTGTTACAAAATTTCAAGTTTTTATAACGCTCCAGTAAAAAGTTACAAGCATTTGTATGTTGCAAACTTTGATAGGTGTAGGACGTACCGTATAGATGTTAGGGCCATTTAAAGTTTATCAGTGCTTGATTTGGGACTCAAGGGTAGAATAGCTTTAAGGGATAGCTTAAATTGACAAGAGGCTCGAGTACTTTATTGTTACAAAATTCCAAGGTTTTATAACGCTCCAGTAAAAAGTTACAAGCATTTGTATGTTGCAAACTTTGATAGGTGTAGGACGTTCCGAAGTTAGGGCCATTTGAAGTTTTATCAGTGTTTGCTTTGGGACTCAAGGATAGAATAGCTTTAAGCGATAGCTTAAATTGACAAGAGGCTCGAGTACTTTATTGTTACAAAATTTCAAGGTTTTATGACGCTCCACTAAAAAGTTACAAGCATTTGTATGTTGCAAACTTTGATAGGTGTAATACGTTCCGTATGGAAGTTAGGGCCATTTGAAGTTTTATCAGTGTTTGATTTGGGACTCAAGGGTAGCATAGCTTTAAGCGATAGCTTAAATTGACAAGAGGCTCGAGTACTTTATTGTTACAACATTTATGACGCACCAGTTACAAGGTTTTATGACGCACCAGTAAAGAGTTACAAGCATTTGTATGTTGCAAACTTTGATAGGTATAGGTTGCACCGTATAAAAGTTAGGGCCATTTGAAGTTTTATCAGTGTTTGCTTTGGGACTCAAGGATAGAATAGCTTTAAGCGATAGCTTAAATTGACAAGAGGCTCGAGTACTTTATTGTTACAAAATTTCAAGGTTTTATGACGCTCCACTAAAAAGTTACAAGCATTTGTATGTTGCAAACTTTGATAGGTGTAGGACGTACCGTATAGATGTTAGGGCCATTTGAAGTTTATCAGTGCTTGATTTGGGACTCAAGGGTAGAATAGCTTTAAGGGATAGCTTAAATTGACAAGAGGCTCGAGTACTTTATTGTTACAAAATTCCAAGGTTTTATAACGCTCCAGTAAAAAGTTACAAGCATTTGTATGTTGCAAACTTTGATAGGTGTAGGACGTTCCGAAGTTAGGGCCATTTGAAGTTTTATCAGTGTTTGCTTTGGGACTCAAGGATAGAATAGCTTTAAGCGATAGCTTAAATTGACAAGAGGCTCGAGTACTTTATTGTTACAAAATTTCAAGGTTTTATAACGCTCCAGTAAAAAGTTACAAGCATTTGTATGTTGCAAACTTTGATAGGTGTAGGACGTACCGTATAGAAGTTTGGGCCATTTGAAGTTTTATCAGTGTTTGATTTGGGACTCAAGGGTAGCATAGCTTTAAGCGATAGCTTAAATTGACAAGAGGCTCGAGTACTTTATTGTTACAACATTTATGACGCACCAGTTACAAGGTTTTATGACGCACCAGTAAAGAGTTACAAGCATTTGTATGTTGCAAACTTTGATAGGTATAGGTTGCACCGTATAAAAGTTAGGGCCATTTGAAGTTTTATCAGTGTTTGATTTGGGACTCAAGGGTAGCATAGCTTTAAGCGATAACTTAAATTGACAAGAGGCTCGAGTACTTTATTTTTACAAAATTTCAAGGGTTTATGACGCTCCAGTAAAAAGTTAGAAGCATTTGTATGTTGCAAACTTTGATAGGTGTAGGACGTACCGTATAGAAGTTAGGGCCATTTGAAGTTTTATCAGTGTTTGATTTGGGACTCAAGGGTAGCTTAGCTTTGAGCGATAACTTAAATTGACAAGAGGCTCGAGTTCTTTATTGTTACAAAATTTCATAGTTTTATGACGCTCCAGTAAAAAGTTACGAGCATTTGTATGTTGCAAACTTTGATAGGTGTAGGACGTACCGTATAGAAGTTAGGGCCATTTGAAGTTTTATCAGTGTTTGATTTGGGACTCAAGGGTAGCATAGCTTTGAGCGATAGCTTAAATTGACAAGAGGCTCGAGTACTTTATTGTTACAAAATTTCCAGGTTTTATGACGCTCCAGTAAAAAGTTACAAGCATTTGTATGTTGCAAACTTTGATAGGTGTAGGACGTTCCGTATGGAAGTTAGGGCCATTTGAAGTTTTATCAGTGTTTGATTTGGGACTCAAGAGTAGCATAGCTTTAAGCGATAGCTTAAATTGACAAGAGGCTCGAGTACTTTATTGTTACAAAATTTCAAGGTTTTATAACGCTCCAGTAAAAAGTTACAAGCATTTGTATGTTGCAAACTCTGATAGGTATAGGATGCACCGTATAAAATTTAGGGCCATTTGAAGTTTTATCAGTGTTTGATTTGGGACTCAAGGGTAGCATAGCTTTGAGCGATAGCTTAAATTGACAAGAGGCTCAAGTAATTTATTGTTACAAAATTTCAAGTTTTTATAACGCTCCAGTAAAAAGTTACAAGCATTTGTATGTTGCAAACTTTGATAGGTGTAGGACGTACCGTATAGATGTTAGGGCCATTTGAAGTTTATCAGTGCTTGATTTGGGACTCAAGGGTAGAATAGCTTTAAGGGATAGCTTAAATTGACAAGAGGCTCGAGTACTTTATTGTTACAAAATTCGAAGGTTTTATAACGCTCCAGTAAAAAGTTACAAGCATTTGTATGTTGCAAACTTTGATAGGTGTAGGACGTTCCGAAGTTAGGGCCATTTGAAGTTTTATCAGTGTTTGCTTTGGGACTCAAGGGTAGAATAGCTTTAAGCGATAGCTTAAATTGACAAGAGGCTCGAGTACTTTATTGTTACAAAATTTCCAGGTGTTATGACGCTCCACTAAAAAGTTACAAGCATTTGTATGTTGCAAACTTTGATAGGTGTAGGACGTACCGTATAGAAGTTAGCGCCATTTGAAGTTTAATAAGTGTTTGATTTGGGACTCAAGGGTAGCATAGATTTGAGCGATAGCTTAAATTGACCAGAGGCTCGAGTACTTTATTGTTACAAAATTTCCAGATGTTATGACGCTCCACTAAAAAGTTACAAGCATTTGTATGTTGCAAATTTTGATAGGTGTAGGACGTTCCGTATGGAAGTTAGGACCATTTGAAGTTTTATCAGTGTTTGATTTGGAACTCAAGGGTAGCATAGCTTTGAGCGATAGCTTAAATTGACAAGAGGCTCGAGTACTTTATTGTTACAAAATTTCCAGGTGTTATGACGCTCCACTAAAAAGTTACAAGCATTTGTATGTTGCAAACTTTGATAGGTGTAGGACCTACCGTATAGAAATTAGGGCCATTTGAAGTTTAATCAGTGTTTGATTTGGGACTCAAGGGTAGCATAGCTTTGAGCGATAGCTTAAATTGACAAGAGGCTCGAGTACTTTATTGTTACAAAATTTCCAGGTGTTATGACGCTCCACTAAAAAGTTACAAGCATTTGTATGTTGCAAACTTTGATAGGTGTAGGAAGTTCCGTATAGAAGTTAGGGCCATTTGAAGTTTTATCAGTGTTTGATTTGGGACTCAAGGGTAGCATATCTTTGAGCGATAGCTCAAATTCACAAGAGGCTCGAGTACTTTATTGTTACAAAAATTGAAGGTTTTATGACGCTCCAGTAAAAGTTACAAGCATTTGTATGTTGCAAACTTTGATAGGTATAGGATGCACCGTATAGAAGTTAGGGCCATTTGAAGTTTTATCAGTGTTTGATTTGGGACTCAATGGTAGCATAGCTTTGAGCAATAGCTTAAATTGACAAGAGGCTCGAGTACTTTATTGTTACAAAATTCCAAGGTTTTATAACGCTCCAGTAAAAAGTTACAAGCATTTGTATTTTGCAAACTTTGATAGGTGTAGGACGTACCGTATAGAAGTTAGGGCCATTTGAAGTTTTATCAGTGTTTGATTTGGGACTCAAGGGTAGCATAGCTTTGAGCGATAACTTAAATTGACAAAAGGCTCGAGTTCTTTATTGTTACAAAATTTCATAGTTTTATGACGCTCCAGTAAAAACTTACGAGCATTTTTATGTTGCAAACTTTGATAGGTGTAGGACGTACCGTATCGAAGTTAGGGCCATTTGAAGTTTTATCAGTATTTGATTTGGGATTCAAGTGCAGCATAGCTTTGAGCGATAGCTTAAATTGACAAGAGGCTCGAATACTTTATTGTTAAAAAATTTTAAGGTTTTATGACGCTCCAGTAAAACGTTACAATCATTTGTATGTTGCAAACTTTGATAGGTATAGGATGCACCGTATAAAAGTTAGGGCCATTTGAAGTTTTATCAGTGTTTGATTTGGGACTCAAGGGTAGCATACTTTTAAGCGATAGCTTAAATTGACAAGAGGCTCGAGTACTTTATTGTTACAAAATTTCCAGGTTTTATGACGCTCGAGTAAAAAGTTACAAGCATTTTTATGTTGCAAACTTTGATAGGTGTAGGACGTTCCGTATAGAAGTTTGGGCCATTTGAAGTTTTATCAGTATTTGATTTTAGATTCAAGGGCAGCATAGCTTTGAGCGATAGCTTAAATTGACAAGAGGCTCGAATACTTTATTGTTAAAAAATTTTAAGGTTTTATGACGCTCCAGTAAAAAGTTACAATCATTTGTATGTTGCAAACTTTGATAGGTGTAGGACGTTCCGAAGTTAGGGCCATTTGAAGTTTTATCAGTGTTTGATTTGGGACTCAAGGGTAGCATAGATTTAAACGATAGCTTAAATTGACAAGAGGCTCGAGTATTTTATTGTTACAAAGTTTCCAGGTTTCATGACGCTCCAGTAAAAAGTTACAAGCATTTGTATGTTGCAAACTTTCGTAGGTGTAGGACGTTGCGTATAGAAGTTAGGGCCATTTGAAGTTTAATCAGTGTTTGATTTGGGACTCAAGGGTAGCATAGCTTTGAGCGACAGCTCAAATTGACAAGAGGCTCGAGTACTTTATTGTTACAAAATTCCAAGGTTTTATAACGCTCCAGTAAAAAGTTACAAGCATTTGTATGTTGCAAACTTTGATAGGTGTAGGACCTACCGTATAGAAGTTAGGGCCATTTGAAGTTTAATCAGTGTTTGATTTGGGACTCAAGGGCAGCATAGCTTTGAGCGATAGCTTAAATTGACAAGAGGCTCGAGTACTTTATTGTTACAAAATTTCCAGGTGTTATGACGCTCCACTAAAAAGTTACAAGCAATTGTATGTTGCAAACTTTGATAGGTGTAGGACGTACCGTATAGAAGTTAGGGCCATTTGAAGTTTTATCAGTATTTGATTTGGGATTCAAGGGCAGCAAAGCTTTGAGCGATAGCTTAAATTGACAAGAGGCTCGAGTACTTTATTGTTACAAAATTCCAAGGTTTTATAACGCTCCAGTAAAAAGTTACAAGCATTTGTATGTTGCAAACTTTGATAGGTGTAGGACCTACCGTATAGAAATTAGGGCCATTTGAAGTTTAATCAGTGTTTGATTTGGGACTCAAGGGTAGCATAGCTTTGAGCGATAGCTTAAATTGACAAGAGGCTCGAGTACTTTATTGTTACAAAATTTCCAGGTGTTATGACGCTCCACTAAAAAGTTACAAGCATTTGTATGTTGCAAACTTTGATAGGTGTAGGAAGTTCCGTATAGAAGTTAGGGCCATTTGAAGTTTTATCAGTGTTTGATTTGGGACTCAAGGGTAGCATATCTTTGAGCGATAGCTCAAATTGACAAGAGGCTCGAGTACTTTATTGTTACAAAAATTGAAGGTTTTATGACGCTCCAGTAAAAGTTACAAGCATTTGTATGTTGCAAACTTTGATAGGTATAGGATGCACCGTATAGAAGTTAGGGCCATTTGAAGTTTTATCAGTGTTTGATTTGGGACTCAATGGTAGCATAGCTTTGAGCAATAGCTTAAATTGACAAGAGGCTCGAGTACTTTATTGTTACAAAATTCCAAGGTTTTATAACGCTCCAGTAAAAAGTTACAAGCATTTGTATTTTGCAAACTTTGATAGGTGTAGGACGTACCGTATAGAAGTTAGGGCCATTTGAAGTTTTATCAGTGTTTGATTTGGGACTCAAGGGTAGCATAGCTTTGAGCGATAACTTAAATTGACAAAAGGCTCGAGTTCTTTATTGTTACAAAATTTCATAGTTTTATGACGCTCCAGTAAAAACTTACGAGCATTTTTATGTTGCAAACTTTGATAGGTGTAGGACGTACCGTATCGAAGTTAGGGCCATTTGAAGTTTTATCAGTATTTGATTTGGGATTCAAGTGCAGCATAGCTTTGAGCGATAGCTTAAATTGACAAGAGGCTCGAATACTTTATTGTTAAAAAATTTTAAGGTTTTATGACGCTCCAGTAAAACGTTACAATCATTTGTATGTTGCAAACTTTGATAGGTATAGGATGCACCGTATAAAAGTTAGGGCCATTTGAAGTTTTATCAGTGTTTGATTTGGGACTCAAGGGTAGCATACTTTTAAGCGATAGCTTAAATTGACAAGAGGCTCGAGTACTTTATTGTTACAAAATTTCCAGGTTTTATGACGCTCGAGTAAAAAGTTACAAGCATTTGTATGTTGCAAACTTTGATAGGTGTAGGACGTTCCGTATAGAAGTTTGGGCCATTTGAAGTTTTATCAGTATTTGATTTTAGATTCAAGGGCAGCATAGCTTTGAGCGATAGCTTAAATTGACAAGAGGCTCGAATACTTTATTGTTAAAAAATTTGAAGGTTTTATGACGCTCCAGTAAAAAGTTACAATCATTTGTATGTTGCAAACTTTGATAGGTGTAGGACGTTCCGAAGTTAGGGCCATTTGAAGTTTTATCAGTGTTTGATTTGGGACTCAAGGGTAGCATAGCTTTAAACGATAGCTTAAATTGACAAGAGGCTCGAGTATTTTATTGTTACAAAGTTTCCAGGTTTCATGACGCTCCAGTAAAAAGTTACAAGCATTTGTATGTTGCAAACTTTCGTAGGTGTAGGACGTTGCGTATAGAAGTTAGGGCC
The DNA here is from genome assembly GCA_920105625.2 of Clusia tigrina. Classification (NCBI taxonomy): domain Eukaryota; kingdom Metazoa; phylum Arthropoda; class Insecta; order Diptera; family Clusiidae; genus Clusia; species Clusia tigrina. The sequence goes on from OV050032.1 coordinate 65,832,572, forward strand.
ATTTGAAGTTTAATCAGTGTTTGATTTGGGACTCAAGGGTAGCATAGCTTTGAGCGACAGCTCAAATTGACAAGAGGCTCGAGTACTTTATTGTTACAAAAATTCAAGGTTTTATGACGCTCCAGTAAAAAGTTACAAGCATTTGTATGTTGCAAACTTTGATAGGTGTAGGACGTACCGTATAGAAGTTAGGGCCATTTGAAGTTTAATCAGTGTTTGATTTGGGACTCAAGGGCAGCATAGCTTTGAGCGATAGCTTAAATTGACAAGAGGCTCGAGTACTTTATTGTTACAAAATTTCCAGGTGTTATGACGCTCCACTAAAAAGTTACAAGCAATTGTATGTTGCAAACTTTGATAGGTGTAGGACGTACCGTATAGAAGTTAGGGCCATTTGAAGTTTTATCAGTATTTGATTTGGGATTCAAGGGCAGCAAAGCTTTGAGCGATAGCTTAAATTGACAAGAGGCTCGAATACTGTATTGTTAAAAAATTTTAAGGTTTTATGACGCTCCAGTAAAAAGTTACAATCATTTGTATGTTGCAAACTTTGATAGGTGTAGGACGCTCCGAAGTTAGGGCCATTTGAAGTTTTATCAGTGTTTGCTTTGGGACTCAAGGGTAGAATAGCTTTAAGCGATAGCTTAAATTGACAAGAGGCTCGAGTACTTTATTGTTACAAAATTTCCAGGTGTTATGACGCTCCACTAAAAAGTTACAAGCATTTGTATGTTGCAAACTTTGATAGGTGTAGGACGTACCGTATAGAAGTTAGCGCCATTTGAAGTTTAATAAGTGTTTGATTTGGGACTCAAGGGTAGCATAGATTTGAGCGATAGCTTAAATTGACCAGAGGCTCGAGTACTTTATTGTTACAAAATTTCCAGGTGTTATGACGCTCCACTAAAAAGTTACAAGCATTTGTATGTTGCAAATTTTGATAGGTGTAGGACGTTCCGTATGGAAGTTAGGACAATTTGAAGTTTTATCAGTGTTTGATTTGGAACTCAAGGATAGCATAGCTTTGAGCGATAGCTTAAATTGACAAGAGGCTCGAGTACTTTATTGTTACAAAATTTCCAGGTGTTATGACGCTCCACTAAAAAGTTACAAGCATTTGTATGTTGCAAACTTTGATAGGTGTAGGACCTACCGTATAGAAGTTAGGGCCATTTGAAGTTTAATCAGTGTTTGATTTGGGACTCAAGGGTAGCATAGCTTTGAGCGATAGCTTAAATTGACAAGAGGCTCGAGTACTTTATTGTTACAAAATTTCCAGGTGTTATGACGCTCCACTAAAAAGTTACAAGCATTTGTATGTTGCAAACTTTGATAGGTGTAGGAAGTTCCGTATAGAAGTTAGGGCCATTTGAAGTTTTATCAGTGTTTGATTTGGGACTCAAGGGTAGCATAGCTTTGAGCGATAGCTCAAATTGACAAGAGGCTCGAGTACTTTATTGTTACAAAAATTCAAGGTTTTATGACGCTCCAGTAAAAGTTACAAGCATTTGTATGTTGCAAACTTTGATAGGTATAGGATGCACCGTATAGAAGTTAGGGCCATTTGAAGTTTTATCAGTGTTTGATTTGGGACTCAATGGTAGCATAGCTTTGAGCAATAGCTTAAATTGACAAGAGGCTCGAGTACTTTATTGTTACAAAATTCCAAGGTTTTATAACGCTCCAGTAAAAAGTTACAAGCATTTGTATTTTGCAAACTTTGATAGGTGTAGGACGTACCGTATAGAAGTTAGGGCCATTTGAAGTTTTATCAGTGTTTGATTTGGGACTCAAGGGTAGCATAGCTTTGAGCGATAACTTAAATTGACAAGAGGCTCGAGTTCTTTATTGTTACAAAATTTCATAGTTTTATGACGCTCCAGTAAAAAGTTACGAGCATTTGTATGTTGCAAACTTTGATAGGTGTAGGACGTACCGTATAGAAGTTAGGGCCATTTGAAGTTTTATCAGTGTTTGATTTGGGACTCAAGGGTAGCATAGCTTTAAGCGATAACTTAAATTGACAAGAGGCTCGAGTACTTTATTTTTACAAAATTTCAAGGGTTTATGACGCTCCAGTAAAAAGTTAGAAGCATTTGTATGTTGCAAACTTTGATAGGTGTAGGACGTACCGTATAAAAGTTAGGGCCATTTGAAGTTTTATCAGTGTTTGATTTGGGACTCAAGGGTAGCTTAGCTTTGAGCGATAGCTTAAATTGACAAGAGGCTCGAGTACTTTATTGTTACAAAATTTCAAGGTTTTATAGCGCTCCAGTAAAAAGTTACAAGCATTCGTATGTTGCAAACTCTGATAGGTATAGGATGTACCGTATAAAATTTAGGGCCATTTGAAGTTTTATCAGTGTTTGATTTGGGACTCAAGGGTAGCTTAGCTTTGAGCGATAGCTTAAATTGACAAGAGGCTCGAGTACTTTATTGTTACAAAATTTCAAGTTTTTATAACGCTCCAGTAAAAAGTTACAAGCATTTGTATGTTGCAAACTTTGATAGGTGTAGGACGTACCGTATAGATGTTAGGGCCATTTGAAGTTTATCAGTGCTTGATTTGGGACTCAAGGGTAGAATAGCTTTAAGGGATAGCTTAAATTGACAAGAGGCTCGAGTACTTTATTGTTACAAAATTCCAAGGTTTTATGACGCTCCAGTAAAAAGTTACAAGCATTTGTATTTTGCAAACTTTGATAGGTGTAGGACGTACCGTATCGAAGTTAGGGCCATTTGAAGTTTTATCAGTATTTGATTTGGGATTCAAGTGCAGCATAGCTTTGAGCGATAGCTTAAATTGACAAGAGGCTCGAATACTTTATTGTTAAAAAATTTTAAGGTTTTATGACGCTCCAGTAAAACGTTACAATCATTTGTATGTTGCAAACTTTGATAGGTATAGGATGCACCGCATAAAAGTTAGGGCCATTTGAAGTTTTATCAGTGTTTGATTTGGGACTCAAGGGTAGCATACTTTTAAGCGATAGCTTAAATTGACAAGAGGCTCGAGTACTTTATTGTTACAAAATTTCCAGGTTTTATGACGCTCGAGTAAAAAGTTACAAGCATTTTTATGTTGCAAACTTCGATAGGTGTAGGACGTTCCGTATAGAAGTTTGGGCCATTTGAAGTTTTATCAGTATTTGATTTTAGATTCAAGGGCAGCATAGCTTTGAGCGATAGCTTAAATTGACAAGAGGCTCGAATACTTTATTGTTAAAAAATTTTAAGGTTTTATGACGCTCCAGTAAAAAGTTACAATCATTTGTATGTTGCAAACTTTGATAGGTGTAGGACGTTCCGAAGTTAGGGCCATTTGAAGTTTTATCAGTGTTTGATTTGGGACTCAAGGGTAGCATAGCTTTAAGCGATACCTTAAATTGACAAGAGGCTCGAGTATTTTATTGTTACAAAGTTTCCAGGTTTTATGACGCTCCAGTAAAAAGTTACAAGCATTTGTATGTTGCAAACTTTCGTAGGTGTAGGACGTTGCGTATAGAAGTTAGGGCCATTTGAAGTTTAATCAGTGTTTGATTTGGGACTCAAGGGTAGCATAGCTTTGAGCGATAGCTCAAATTGACAAGAGGCTCGAGTACTTTATTGTTACAAAAATTCAAGGTTTTATGACGCTCCAGTAAAAAGTTACAAGCATTTGTATGTTGCACACTTTGATAGGTGTAGGACGTACCGTATAGAAGTTAGGGCCATTTGAAGTTTAATCAGTGTTTGATTTGGGACTCAAGGGTAGCATAGCTTTGAGCGATAGCTTAAATTGACAAGAGGCTCGAGTACTTTATTGTTACAAAATTTCCAGGTGTTATGACGCTCCACTAAAAAGTTACAAGCATTTGTATGTTGCAAACTTTGATAGGTGTAGGACGTACCGTATAGAAGTTAGGGCCATTTGAAGTTTTATCAGTATTTGATTTGGGATTCAAGGGCAGCATAGCTTTGAGCGATAGCTTAAATTGACAAGAGGCTCGAATACTGTATTGTTAAAAAATTTTAAGGTTTTATGACGCTCCAGTAAAAAGTTACAATCATTTGTATGTTGCAAACTTTGATAGGTGTAGGACGTTCCGAAGTTAGGGCCATTTGAAGTTTTATCAGTGTTTGCTTTGGGACTCAAGGGTAGAATAGCTTTAAGCGATAGCTTAAATTGACAAGAGGCTCGAGTACTTTATTGTTACAAAATTTCCAGGTGTTATGACGCTCCACTAAAAAGTTACAAGCATTTGTATGTTGCAAACTTTGATAGGTGTAGGACGTACCGTATAGAAGTTACCGCCATTTGAAGTTTAATAAGTGTTTGATTTGGGACTCAAGGGTAGCATAGATTTGCGCGATAGCTTAAATTGACCAGAGGCTCGAGTACTTTATTGTTACAAAATTTCCAGGTGTTATGACGCTCCACTAAAAAGTTACAAGCATTTGTATGTTGCAAATTTTGATAGGTGTAGGACGTTCCGTATGGAAGTTAGGACCATTTGAAGTTTTATCAGTGTTTGATTTGGAACTCAAGGGTAGCATATCTTTGAGCGATAGCTCAAATTGACAAGAGGCTCGAGTACTTTATTGTTACAAAAATTCAAGGTTTTATGACGCTCCAGTAAAAGTTACAAGCATTTGTATGTTGCAAACTTTGATAGGTATAGGATGCACCGTATAGAAGTTAGGGCCATTTGAAGTTTTATCAGTGTTTGATTTGGGACTCAATGGTAGCATAGCTTTGAGCAATAGCTTAAATTGACAAGAGGCTCGAGTACTTTATTGTTACAAAATTCCAAGGTTTTATAACGCTCCAGTAAAAAGTTACAAGCATTTGTATTTTGCAAACTTTGATAGGTGTAGGACGTACCGTATAGAAGTTAGGGCCATTTGAAGTTTTATCAGTGTTTGATTTGGGACTCAAGGGTAGCATAGCTTTGAGCGATAACTTAAATTGACAAGAGGCTCGAGTTCTTTATTGTTACAAAATTTCATAGTTTTATGACGCTCCAGTAAAAAGTTACGAGCATTTGTATGTTGCAAACTTTGATAGGTGTAGGACGTACCGTATAGAAGTTAGGGCCATTTGAAGTTTTATCAGTGTTTGATTTGGGACTCAAGGGTAGCATAGCTTTGAGCGATAGCTTAAATTGACAAGAGGCTCGAGTACTTTATTGTTACAAAATTTCCAGGTTTTATGACGCTCCAGTAAAAAGTTACAAGCATTTGTATGTTGCAAACTTTGATAGGTGTAGGACGTTCCGTATGGAAGTTAGGGCCATTTGAAGTTTTATCAGTGTTTGATTTGGGACTCTAGGGTAGCATAGCTTTATGCGATAGCTTAAATTGACAAGAGGCTCGATTACTTTATTGTTACAAAATTTCAAGGTTTTATAACGCTCCAGTAATAAGTTACAAGCATTTGTATGTTGCAAACTTTGATAGGTGTAGGACGTACCGTATAGAAGTTAGGGCGATTTGAAGTTTTATCAGTGTTTGATTTGGGACTCAAGGGTAGCATAGCTTTAAGCGATAGCTTAAATTGACAAGAGGCTCGAGTACTTTATTGTTACAAAATTTATGACGCACCAGTTACAAGGTTTTATGACGCACCAGTAAAAAGTTACAAGCATTTGTATGTTGCAAACTTTGATAGGTATAGGATGCACCGTATAAAAGTTAGGGCCATTTGAAGTTTTATCAGTGTTTGATTTGGGACTCAAGGGTAGCATAGCTTTAAGCGATAACTTAAATTGACAAGAAGCTCGAGTACTTTATTTTTACAAAATTTCAAGGGTTTATGACGCTCCAGTAAAAAGTTACAAGCATTTGTATGTTGCAAACTTTGATAGGTGTAGGACGTACCGTATAGAAGTTAGGGCCATTTGAAGTTTTATCAGTGTTTGATTTGGGACTCAAGGGTAGCATAGCTTTGAGCGATAGCTTAAATTGACAAGAGGCTCGAGTACTTTATTGTTACAAAATTTCCAGGTTTTATGACGCTCGAGTAAAAAGTTACAAGCATTTTTATGTTGCAAACTTTGATAGGTGTAGGACGTTCCGTATGGAAGTTTGGGCCATTTGAAGTTTTATCAGTATTTGATTTTAGATTCAAGGGCAGCATAGCTTTGAGCGATAGCTTAAATTGACAAGAGGCTCGAATACTTTATTGTTAAAAAATTTTAAGGTTTTATGACGCTCCAGTAAAAAGTTACAATCATTTGTATGTTGCAAACTTTGATAGGTGTAGGACGTTCCGAAGTTAGGGCCATTTGAAGTTTTATCAGTGTTTGATTTGGGACTCAAGGGTAGCATAGCTTTAAGCGATAGCTTAAATTGACAAGAGGCTCGAGTATTTTATTGTTACAAAGTTTCCAGGTTTTATGACGCTCCAGTAAAAAGTTACAAGCATTTGTATGTTGCAAACTTTCGTAGGTGTAGGACGTTGCGTATAGAAGTTAGGGCCATTTGAAGTTTAATCAGTGTTTGATTTGGGACTCAAGGGTAGCATAGCTTTGAGCGATAGCTCAAATTGACAAGAGGCTCGAATACTTTATTGTTACAAAAATTCAAAGTTTTATGACGCTCCAGTAAAAAGTTACAAGCATTTGTATGTTGCAAACTTTGATAGGTGTAGGACGTACCGTATAGAAGTTAGGGCCATTTGAAGTTTAATTAGTGTTTGATTTGGGACTCAAGGGTAGCATAGCTTTGAGCGATAGCTTAAATTGACAAGAGGCTCGAGTACTTTATTGTTACAAAATTTCCAGGTGTTATGACGCTCCACTAAAAAGTTACAAGCATTTGTATGTTGCAAACTTTGATAGGTGTAGGACGTACCGTATAGAAGTTAGGGCCATTTGAAGTTTTATCAGTATTTGATTTGGGATTCAAGGGCAGCATAGCTTTGAGCGATAGCTTAAATTGACAAGAGGCTCGAATACTGTATTGTTAAAAAATTTTAAATTTTTATGACGCTCCAGTAAAAAGTTACAATCATTTGTATGTTGCAAACTTTGATAGGTGTAGGACGTTCCGAAGTTAGGGCCATTTGAAGTTTTATCAGTGTTTGCTTTGGGACTCAAGGGTAGAATAGCTTTAAGCGATAGCTTAAATTGACAAGAGGCTCGAATACTTTATTGTTACAAAATTTCCAGGTGTTATGACGCTCCACTAAAAAGTTACAAGCATTTGTATGTTGCAAACTTTGATAGGTGTAGGACGTACCGTATAGAAGTTAGCGCCATTTGAAGTTTAATAAGTGTTTGATTTGGGACTCAAGGGTAGCATAGATTTGAGCGATAGCTTAAATTGACCAGAGGCTCGAGTACTTTATTGTTACAAAATTTCCAGCTGTTATGACACTCCACTAAAAAGTTACAAGCATTTGTATGTTGCAAATTTTGATAGGTGTAGGACCTTCCGTATGGAAGTTAGGACCATTTGAAGTTTTATCAGTGTTTGATTTGGAACTCAAGGGTAGCATAGCTTTGAGCGATAGCTTAAATTGACAAGAGGCTCGAGTACTTTATTGTTACAAAATTTCCAGGTGTTATGACGCTCCAATAAAAAGTTACAAGCATTTGTATGTTGCAAATTTTGATAGGTGTAGGACGTACCGTATAGAAGTTAGGGCCATTTGAAGTTTAATCAGTGTTTGATTTGGGACTCAAGGGTAGCATAGCTTTGAGCGATAGCTTAAATTGACAAGAGGCTCGAGTACTTTATTGTTACAAAATTTCCAGGTGTTATGACGCTCCACTAAAAAGTTACAAGCATTTGTATGTTGCAAACTTTGATAGGTGTAGGAAGTTCCGTATAGAAGTTAGGGCCATTTGAAGTTTTATCAGTGTTTGATTTGGGACTCAAGGGTAGCATAGCTTTGAGCGATAGTTTAATTTGACAAGAGGCTCGAGCACTTTATTGTTACAAAATTTCATAGTTTTATGACGCTCCAGTAAAAAGTTACAAGCATTTGTATGTTGCAAACTTTGATAGGTGTAGGACGTTCCGTATGGAAGTTAGGGCCATTTGAAGTTTTATCAGTGTTTGATTTGGGACTCAAGGGTAGCATAGCTTTAAGCGATAGCTTAAATTGACAAGAGGCTCGATTACTTTATTGTTACAAAATTTCAAGGTTTTATAACGCTCCAGTAATAAGTTACAAGCATTTGTATGTTGCAAACTTTGATAGGTGTAGGACGTACCGTATAGAAGTTAGGGCGATTTGAAGTTTTATCAGTGTTTGATTTGGGACTCAAGGGTAGCATAGCTTTAAGCGATAGCTTAAATTGACAAGAGGCTCGAGTACTTTATTGTTACAAAATTTATGACGCACCAGTTACAAGGTTTTATGACGCACCAGTAAAAAGTTACAAGCATTTGTATGTTGCAAACTTTGATAGGTATAGGATGCACCGTATAAAAGTTAGGGCCATTTGAAGTTTTATCAGTGTTTGATTTGAGACTCAAGGGTAGCATAGCTTTAAGCGATAAGTTAAATTGACAAGAGGCTCGAGTACTTTATTTTTACAAAATTTCAAGGGTTTATGACGCTCCAGTAAAAAGTTACAAGCATTTGTATGTTGCAAACTTTGATAGGTGTAGGACGTACCGTATAGAAGTTAGGGCCATTTGAAGTTTTATCAGTGTTTGATTTGGGACTCAAGGGTAGCATAGCTTTGAGCGATAGCTTAAATTGACAAGAGGCCCGAGTACTTTATTGTTACAAAATTTCAAGGTTTTATGACGCTCCAGTAAAAAGTTACAAGCAGTTGTATGTTGCAAACTTTGATAGGTGTAGGACGTACCGTATAGAAGTGAGGGCCATTTGAAGTTTTATCAGTGTTTGATTTGGGACTCAAGGGTAGCTTAGCTTTGAGCGATAGCTTAAATTGACAAGAGGCTCGAGTAATTTATTGTTACAAAATTTCAAGGTTTTATAACGCTCCAGTAAAAAGTTACAAGCATTTGTATGTTGCACACTTTGATAGGTGTAGGAAGTACCGTATAGATGTTAGGGCCATTTGAAGTTTTATCAGTGCTTGATTTGGGATTCAAGGGTAGAATAGCTTTAAGCGATAGCTTAAATTGACAAGAGGCTCGAGTACGTTATTGTTACAAAATTTCAAGGTTTTATAACGCTCCAGTAAAAAGTTACAAGCATTTGTATGTTGCAAACTCTGATAGGTATAGGATGCACCGTATAAAATTTAGGGCCATTTGAAGTTTTATCAGTGTTTGATTTGGGACTCAAGGGTAGCATAGCTTAGAGCGATAGCTTAAATTGACAAGAGGCTCGAGTACTTTATTGTTACAAAATTTCAAGTTTTTATGACGCTCCAGTAAAAAGTTACAAGCATTTGTATGTTGCAAACTTTGATAGGTGTAGGACGTTCCGAAGTTAGGGCCATTTGAAGCTGTATCAGTGTTTGATTTGGGACTCAAGGGTAGCATAGCTTTAAGCGATAGCTTAAATTGACAAGAGGCTCGAGTACTTTATTGTTACAAAATTTACAGGTTTTCTGACGCTCCAGTAAAAAGTTACAAGCATTTGTATGTTGCAAACTTTGATAGGTGTAGGACGTTCCGTATAGAAGTTAGGGCCATTTGAAGTTTAATCAGTGTTTGATTTGGGACTCAAGGGTAGCATAGCTTTGAGCGATAGCTTAAATTGACAAGTGGCTCGAGTACTTTATTGTTACAAAATTCCAAGGTTTTATGACGCTCCAGTAAAAAGTTACAAGCATTTGTATTTTGTAAACTTTGATAGGTGTAGGACGTACCGTATAGAAGTTAGGGCCATTTGAAGTTTTATCAGTGTTTGATTTGGGACTCAAGGGTAGCATAGCTTTGAGCGATAACTTAAATTGACAAGAGGCTCGAGTTCTTTATTGTTACAAAATTTCATAGTTTTATGACGCTCCAGTAAAAAGTTACGAGCATTTGTATGTTGCAAACTTTGATAGGTGTAGGACGTACCGTATAGAAGTTAGGGCCATTTGAAGTTTTATCAGTGTTTGATTTGGGACTCAAGGGTAGCATAGCTTTGAGCGATAGCTTAAATTGACAAGAGGCTCGAGTACTTTATTGTTACAAAATTTCCAGGTTTTATGACGCTCCAGTAAAAAGTTACAAGCATTTGTATGTTGCAAACTTTGATAGGTGTAGGACGTTCCGTATGGAAGTTAGGGCCATTTGAAGTTTTATCAGTGTTTGATTTGGGACTCAAGGGTAGCATAGCTTTAAGCGATAGCTTAAATTGACAAGAGGCTCGATTACTTTATTGTTACAAAATTTCAAGGTTTTATAACGCTCCAGTAAAAAGTTACAAGCATTTGTATGTTGCAAAATTTGATAGGTGTAGGACGTACCGTATAGAAGTGAGGGCCATTTGAAGTTTTATCAGTGTTTGATTTGGGACTCAAGGGTAGCTTAGCTTTGAGCGATAGCTTAAATTGACAAGAGGCTCGAGTAATTTATTGTTACAAAATTTCAAGGTTTTATAACGCTCCAGTAAAAAGTTACAAGCATTTGTATGTTGCAAAATTTGATAGGTGTAGGACGTACCGTATAGAAGTGAGGGCCATTTGAAGTTTTATCAGTGTTTGATTTGGGACTCAAGGGTAGCTTAGCTTTGAGCGATAGCTTAAATTGACAAGAGGCTCGAGTAATTTATTGTTACAAAATTTCAAGGTTTTATAACGCTCCAGTAAAAAGTTACAAGCATTTGTATGTTGCAAACTTTGATAGGTGTAGGACGTACCGTATAGATGTTAGGGCCATTTGAAGTTTTATCAGTGCTTGATTTGGGACTCAAGGGTAGAATAGCTTTAAGCGATAGCTTAAATTGACAAGAGGCTCGAGTACTTTATTGTTACAAAATTTCAAGGTTTTATAACGCTCCAGTAAAAAGTTACAAGCATTTGTATGTTGCAAATTCTGATAGGTATAGGATGCACCGTATAAAATTTAGGGCCATTTGAAGTTTTATCAGTGTTTGATTTGGGACTCAAGGGTAGCATAGCTTAGAGCGATAGCTTAAATTGACAAGAGGCTCGAGTACTTTATTGTTACAAAATTTCAAGTTTTTATGACGCTCCAGTAAAAAGTTACAAGCATTTGTATGTTGCAAACTTTGATAGGTGTAGGACGTTCCGAAGTTAGGGCCATTTGAAGCTGTATCAGTGTTTGATTTGGGACTCAAGGGTAGCATAGCTTTAAGCGATAGCTTAAATTGACAAGAGGCTCGAGTACTTTATTGTTACAAAATTTACAGGTTTTCTGACGCTCCAGTAAAAAGTTACAAGCATTTGTATGTTGCAAACCTTGATAGGTGTAGGACGTTCCGTATAGAAGTTAGGGCCATTTGAAGTTTTATCAGTGTTTGATTTGGGACTCAAGGGTAGCATAGCTTTGAGTGATAGCTCAAATTGACAAGAGGCTCGAGTACTGTATTGTTACAAAAATTCAAGGTTTTATGACGCTCCAGTAAAAAGTTACAAGCATTAGTATGTTGCAAATTTTGATAGGTGTAGGACGTATCGTATAGAAGTTAGGGCAATTTGAAGTTTTATCAGTGTTTGATTTGAGACTCAAGGGTAGCTTAGCTTTGAGCGATAGCTTAAATTGACAAGAGTCTCGAGTACTTTATTGTTACAAAATTTCAAGGTTTTATGACGCTCCAGTAAAAGTTACAAGCATTTGTATGCTGCAAACTTTGATAGGTGTAGGACGTACCGTATAGAAGTTAGCGCCATTTGAAGTTTAATAAGTGTTTGATTTGGGACTCAAAGGTAGCATAGCTTTGAGCGATAGCTTAAATTGACCAGAGGCTCGAGTACTTTATTGTTACAAAATTTCCAGGTGTTATGACGCTCCACTAAAAAGTTACAAGCATTTGTATGTTGCAAACTTTGATAGGTGTAGGACGTTCCGTATGGAAGTTAGGGCCATTTGAAGTTTTATCAGTGTTTGATTTGGGACTCAAGGGTAGCATAGCTTTAAGCGATAGCTTAAATTGACAAGAGGCTCGAGTACTTTATTTTTACACAATTTATGACGCACCAGTTACAAGGTTTTATGACGCTCCAGTAAAAGTTACAAGCATTTGTATGTTGCAAACTTTGATAGGTATAGGATGCACCGTATAGAAGTTAAGGCCATTTGAAGTTTTATCAGTGTTTGATTTGGGACTCAATGGTAGCATAGCTTCGAGCGATAGCTTAAATTGACAAGAGGCTCGAGTACTTTATTGTTACAAAATTCCAAGGTTTTATGACGCTCCAGTAAAAAGTTACAAGCATTTGTATTTTGCAAACTTTGATAGGTGTAGGACATACCGTATAGAAGTTAGGGCCATTTGAAGTTTTATCAGTGTTTGATTTGGGACTGAAGGGTAGCATAGCTTTGAGCGATAACTTAAATTGACAAGAGGCTCGAGTTCTTTATTGTTACAAAATTTCATAGTTTTATGATGCTCCAGTAAAAAGTTACGAGCATTTGTATGTTGCAAACTTTGATAGGTGTAGGACGTACCGTATAGAAGTTAGGGCCATTTGAAGTTTTATCAGTGTTTGATTTGGGACTCAAGGGTAGCATAGCTTTGAGCGATAGCTTAAATTGACAAGAGGCTCGAGTACTTTATTGTTACAAAATTTCCAGGTTTTATGACGCTCCAGTAAAAAGTTACAAGCACTTGTATGTTGCAAACTTTGATAGGTGTAGGACGTTCCGTATGGAAGTTAGGGCCATTTGAAGTTTTATCAGTGTTTGATTTGGGACTCAAGGGTAGCATAGCTTTAAGCGATAGCTTAAATTGACAAGAGTCTCGATTACTTTATTGTTACAAAATTTCAAGGTTTTATAACGCTCCAGTAAAAAGTTACAAGCATTTGTATGTTGCAAACTTTGATAGGTGTAGGACGTACCGTATAGAAGTTAGGGCCATTTGAAGTTTTATCAGTGTTTGATTTGGGACTGAAGGGTAGCATAGCTTTGAGCGATAACTTAAATTGACAAGAGGCTCGAGTTCTTTATTGTTACAAAATTTCATAGTTTTATGACGCTCCAGTAAAAAGTTACGAGCATTTGTATGTTGCAAACTTTGATAGGTGTAGGACGTACCGTATAGAAGTTAGGGCCATTTGAAGCTTTATCAGTGTTTGATTTGGGACTCAAGGGTAGCATAGCTTTGAGCGATAGCTTAAATTGACAAGAGGCTCGAGTACTTAATTGTTACAAAATTTCAAGGTTTTATAACGCTCCAGTAAAAAGTTACAAGCATTTGTATGTTGCAAACTCTGATAGGTATAGGATGCACCGTATAAAATTTAGGGCCATTTGAAGTTTTATCAGTGTTTGATTTGGGACTCAAGGGTAGCATAGCTTAGAGCGATAGCTTAAATTGACAAGAGGCTCGAGTACTTTATTGTTACAAAATTTCAAGTTTTTATGACGCTCCAGTAAAAAGTTACAAGCATTTGTATGTTGCAAACTTTGATAGGTGTTGGACGTTCCGTATGGAAGTTAGGGCCATTTGAAGTTTTATCAGTGTTTGATTTGGGACTCAAGGGTAGCATAGCTTTAAGCGATAGCTTAAATTGACAAGAGTCTCGATTACTTTATTGTTACAAAATTTCAAGGTTTTATAACGCTCCAGTAAAAAGTTACAAGCATTTGTATGTTGCAAACTTTGATAGGTGTAGGACGTACCGTATAGAAGTTAGGGCCATTTGAAGTTTTATCAGTGTTTGATTTGGGACTGAAGGGTAGCATAGCTTTGAGCGATAACTTAAATTGACAAGAGGCTCGAGTTCTTTATTGTTACAAAATTTCATAGTTTTATGACGCTCCAGTAAAAAGTTACGAGCATTTGTATGTTGCAAACTTTGATAGGTGTAGGACGTACCGTATAGAAGTTAGGGCCATTTGAAGCTTTATCAGTGTTTGATTTGGGACTCAAGGGTAGCATAGCTTTAAGCGATAGCTTAAATTGACAAGAGACTCGAGTACTTTATTGTTACAAAATTTACAGGTTTTCTGACGCTCCAGTAAAAAGTTACAAGCATTTGTATGTTGCAAACTTTGATAGTTGTAGGACGTTCCATATAGAAGTTAGGGCCATTTGAAGTTTAATCAGTGTTTGATTTGGGACTCAAGGGTAGCATAGCTTTGAGCGATAGCTTAAATTGACAAGAGGCTCGAGTACTTTATTGTTACAAAGTTTCCAGGTGTTATGACGCTCCACTAAAAAGTTACAAGCATTTGTATGTTGCAAACTTTGATAGGTGTAGGAAGTTCCGTATGGGAGTTAGGGCCATTTGAAGTTTTATCAGTGTTTGATTTGGGACTCAAGGGTAGCATAGCTTTGAGCGATAGCTCAAATTGACAAGAGGCTCGAGTACTTTATTGTTACAAAAATTCAAGGTTTTATGACGCTCCAGTAAAAGTTACAAGCATTTGTATGCTGCAAACTTTGATAGGTGTAGGACGTACCGTATAGAAGTTAGCGCCATTTGAAGTTTAATAAGTGTTTGATTTGGGACTCAAGGGTAGCATAGCTTTGAGCGATAGCTTAAATTGACCAGAGGCCCGAGTACTTTATTTTTACAAAATTTCAAGGGTTTATGACGCTCCAGTAAAAATTTACGAGCATTTGTATGTTGCAAACTTTGATAGGTGTAGGACGTTCCGAAGTTAGGGCCATTTGAAGTTTTATCAGTGTTTGATTTGGGACTCAAGGGTAGCATAGCTTTGAGCGATAACTTAAATTGACAAGAGGCTCGAGTTCTTTATTGTTACAAAATTTCATAGTTTTATGACGCTCCAGTAAAAAGTTACGAGCATTTGTATGTTGCAAACTTTGATAGGTGTAGGACGTACCGTATAGAAGTTAGGGCCATTTGAAGTTTTATCAGTGTTTGATTTGGGACTCAAGGGTAGCATAGCTTTGAGCGATAGCTTAAATTGACAAGAGGCTCGAGTACTTTATTGTTAAAAAATTTATGACGCACCAGTTACAAGGTTTTATGACGCACCAGTAAAAAGTTACAAGCATTTGTATGTTGCAAACTTTGATAGGTATAGGATGCACCGTATAAAAGTTAGGGCCATTTGAAGTTTTATCAGTGTTTGATTTGGGACTCAAGGGTAGCATAGCTTTAAGCGATAACTTAAATTGACAAGAGGCTCGAGTACTTTATTTTTACAAAATTTCAAGGGTTTATGACGCTCCAGTAAAAAGTTACAAGCATTTGTATGTTGCAAACTTTGATAGGTGTAGGACGTACCGTATAGAAGTTAGGGCCATTTGAAGTTTTATCAGTGTTTGATTTAGGACTCAAGGGTAGCATAGCTTTGAGCGATAGCTTAAATTGACGAGAGGCTCGAGTACTTTACTGTTACAAAATTTCAAGGTTTTATGGCGCTCCAGTAAAAAGTTACAAGCATTTGTATGTTGCAAACTTTGATAGGTGTAGGACGTACCGTGTAGAAGTGAGGGCCATTTGAAGTTTTATCAGTGTTTGATTTGGGACTCAAGGGTAGCTTAGCTTTGAGCGATAGCTTAAATTGACAAGAGGCTCGAGTACTTTATTTTTACAAAATTTCAAGGGTTTATGACGCTCCAGTAAAGAGTTACAAGCATTTGTATGTTGCAAACTTTGATAGGTGTAGGACGTACCGTATAGAAGTTAGAGCCATTTGAAGTTTTATCAGTGTTTGATTTGGGACTCAAGGGTAGCATAGCTTTAAGCGATAGCTTAAATTGACAAGAGGCTCGAGTACTTTATTGTTACAAAATTTCAAGGTTTTATAACGCTCCAGTAAAAAGTTACAAGCATTTGTATGTTGCAAACTTTGATAGGTGTAGGACGTACCGTATAGAAGTTAGGGCGATTTGAAGTTTTATCAGTGTTTGATTTGGGACTCAAGGGTAGCATAGCTTTAAGCGATAGCTTAAATTGACAACAGGCTCGAGTACTTTATTGTTACAAAATTTATGACGCACCAGTTACAAGGTTTTATGACGCACCAGTAAAAAGGTACAAGCATTTGTATGTTGCAAACTTTGATAGGTATAGGATGCACCGTATAAAAGTTAGGGCCATTTGAAGTTTTATCAGTGTTTGATTTGGGACTCAAGGGTAGCATAGCTTTAAGCGATAACTTAAATTGACAAGAGGCTCGAGTACTTTATTGTTACAAAATTTCAAGGTTTTATAGCGCTCCAGTAAAAAGTTACAAGCATTTGTATGTTGCAAACTCTGATAGGTATAGGATGCACCGTATAAAATTTAGGGCCATTTGAAGTTTTATCAGTGTTTGATTTGGGACTCAAGGGTAGCTTAGCTTTGAGCGATAGCTTAAATTGACAAGAGGCTCAAGTAATTTATTGTTACAAAATTTCAAGTTTTTATAACGCTCCAGTAAAAAGTTACACGCATTTGTATGTTGCAAACTTTGATAGGTGTACGACGTACCGTATAGATGTTAGGGCCATTTGCAGTTTTATCAGTGCTTGATTTGGGACTCAAGGGTAGAATAGCTTTAAGCGATAGCTTAAATTGACAAGAGGATCGAGTACTTTATTGTTACAAAATTTCAAGGTTTTATAACGCTCCAGTAAAAAGTTACAAGCATTTGTATTTTGCAAACTTTGATAGGTGTAGGACGTACCGTATAGAAGTTAGGGCCATTTGAAGTTTTATCAGTGTTTGATTTGGGACTCAAGGGTAGCATAGCTTTGAGCGATAACTTAAATTGACAAGAGGCTCGAGTTCTTTATTGTTACAAAATTTCATAGTTTTATGACGCTCCAGTAAAAAGTTACGAGCATTTGTATGTTGCAAACTTTGATAGGTGTAGGACGTACCGTATAGAAGTTAGGGCCATTTGAAGTTTTATCAGTGTTTGATTTGGGACTCAAGGGTAGCATAGCTTTGAGCGATAGCTTAAATTGACAAGAGGCTCGAGTACTTTATTGTTACAAAATTTCCAGGTTTTATGACGCTCCAGTAAAAAGTTACAAGCATTTGTATGTTGCAAACTTTGATAGGTGTAGGACGTTCCGTATGGAAGTTAGGGCCATTTGAAGTTTTATCAGTGTTTGATTTGGGACTCAAGGGTAGCATAGCTTTGAGCGATAACTTAAATTGACAAGAGGCTCGAGTTCTTTATTGTTACAAAATTTCATAGTTTTATGACGCGCCAGTAAAAAGTTACGAGCATTTGTATGTTGCAAACTTTGATAGGTGTAGGACGTACCGTATAGAAGTTAGAGCCATTTGAAGTTTTATCAGTGTTTGATTTGGGACTCAAGGGTAGCATAGCTGTAAGCGATAGCTTAAATTGACAAGAGGCTCGAGTACTTTATTGTTACAA
This sequence comes from Clusia tigrina, assembly GCA_920105625.2. Taxonomy (NCBI): domain Eukaryota; kingdom Metazoa; phylum Arthropoda; class Insecta; order Diptera; family Clusiidae; genus Clusia; species Clusia tigrina. The sequence continues at coordinate 65,849,948 of OV050032.1, forward strand.
AATTTCAAGGTTTTATAACGCTCCAGTAAAAAGTTACAAGCATTTGTATGTTGCAAACTTTGATAGGTGTAGGACGTACCGTATAGAAGTTAGGGCGATTTGAAGTTTTATCAGTGTTTGATTTGGGACTCAAGGGTAGCATAGCTTTAAGCGATAGCTTAAATTGACAAGAGGCTCGAGTACTTTATTGTTACAAAATTTATGACGCACCAGTTACAAGGTTTTATGACGCACCAGTAAAAAGGTACAAGCATTTGTATGTTGCAAACTTTGATAGGTATAGGATGCACCGTATAAAAGTTAGGGCCATTTGAAGTTTTATCAGTGTTTGATTTGGGACTCAAGGGTAGCATAGCTTTAAGCGATAACTTAAATTGACAAGAGGCTCGAGTACTTTATTGTTACAAAATTTCAAGGTTTTATAGCGCTCCAGTAAAAAGTTACAAGCATTTGTATGTTGCAAACTCTGATAGGTATAGGATGCACCGTATAAAATTTAGGGCCATTTGAAGTTTTATCAGTGTTTGATTTGGGACTCAAGGGTAGCTTAGCTTTGAGCGATAGCTTAAATTGACAAGAGGCTCAAGTAATTTATTGTTACAAAATTTCAAGTTTTTATAACGCTGCAGTAAAAAGTTACAAGCATTTGTATGTTGCAAACTTTGATAGGTGTAGGACGTACCGTATAGATGTTAGGGCCATTTGAAGTTTTATCAGTGCTTGATTTGGGACTCAAGGGTAGAATAGCTTTAAGCGATAGCTTAAATTGACAAGAGGATCGAGTACTTTATTGTTACAAAATTTCAAGGTTTTATAACGCTCCAGTAAAAAGTTACAAGCATTTGTATGTTGCAAACTCTGATAGGTATAGGATGCACCGTATAAAATTTAGGGCCATTTGAAGTTTTATCAGTGTTTGATTTGGGACTCAAGGGTAGCATAGCTTAGAGCGATAGCTTAAATTGACAAGAGGCTCGTGTACTTTATTGTTACAAAATTTGAAGGTTTTATGACGCTCCAGTAAAAAGTTACAAGCATTTGTATGTTGCCAACTTTGATAGGTATAGGATGCACCGTATAGAAGTTAGGGCCATTTGAAGTTTTATCAGTGTTTGATTTGGGACTCAATGGTAGCATAGCTTTGAGCGATAGCTTAAATTGACAAGAGGCTCGAGTACTTTATTGTTACAAAATTCCAAGGTTTTATGACGCTCCAGTAAAAAGTTACAAGCATTTGTATTTTGCAAACTTTGATAGGTGTAGGACGTACCGTATAGAAGTTAGGGCCATTTGAAGTTTTATCAGTGTTTGATTTGGGACTCAAGGGTAGCATAGCTTTGAGCGATAACTTAAATTGACAAGAGGCTCGAGTTCTTTATTGTTACAAAATTTCATAGTTTTATGACGCTCCAGTAAAAAGTTACGAGCATTTGTATGTTGCAAACTTTGATAGGTGTAGGACGTACCGTATAGAAGTTAGGGCCATTTGAAGTTTTATCAGTGTTTGATTTGGGACTCAAGGGTAGCATAGCTTTGAGCGATAGCTTAAATTGACAAGAGGCTCGAGTACTTTATTGTTACAAAATTTCCAGGTTTTATGACGCTCCAGTAAAAAGTTACAAGCATTTGTATGTTGCAAACTTTGATAGGTGTAGGACGTTCCGTATGGAAGTTAGGGCCATTTGAAGTTTTATCAGTGTTTGATTTGGGACTCAAGGGTAGCATAGCTTTAAGCGATAGCTTAAATTGACAAGAGGCTCGATTACTTTATTGTTACAAAATTTCAAGGTTTTATAACGCTCCAGTAAAAAGTTACAAGCATTTGTATGTTGCAAACTTTGATAGGTGTAGGACGTACCGTATAGAAGTTAGGGCGATTTGAAGTTTTATCAGTGTTTGATTTGGGACTCAAGGGTAGCATAGCTTTAAGCGATAGCTTAAATTGACAAGAGGCTCGAGTACTTTATTGTTACAAAATTTATGACGCACCAGTTACAAGGTTTTATGACGCACCAGTAAAAAGTTACAAGCATTTGTATGTTGCAAACTTTGATAGGTACAGGATGCACCGTATAAAAGTTAGGGCCATTTGAAGTTTTATCAGTGTTTGATTTGGGACTCAAGGGTAGCATAGCTTTAAGCGATAACTTAAATTGACAAGAGGCTCGAGTACTTTATTTTTACAAAATTTCAAGGGTTTATGACGCTCCAGTAAAAAGTTACAAGCATTTGTATGTTGCAAACTTTGATAGGTGTAGGTCGTACCGTATAAAAGTTAGGGCCATTTGAAGTTTTATCAGTGTTTGATTTGGGACTCAAGGTTAGCATAGCTTTGAGCGATAGCTTAAATTGACAAGAGGCTCGAGTACTTTATTGTTACAAATTTTCAAGGTTTTATGACGCTCCAGTAAAAAGTTACAAGCATTTGTATGTTGCAAACTTTGATAGGTGTAGGACGTACCGTATAGAAGTGAGGGCCATTTGAAGTTTTATCAGTGTTTGATTTGGAACTCAAGGGTAGCTTAGCTTTGAGCGATAGCTTAAATTGACAAGAGGCTCGAGTAATTTATTGTTACAAAATTTCAAGGTTTTATAACGCTCCAGTAAAAAGTTACAAGCATTTGTATGTTGCAAACTTTGATAGGTGTAGGACGTACAGTATAGATGTTAGGGCCATTTGAAGTTTTATCAGTGCTTGATTTGGGACTCAAGGGTAGAATAGCTTTAAGCGATAGCTTAAATTGACAAGAGGCTCGAGTACTTTATTGTTACAAAATTTCAAGGTTTTATAACGCTCCAGTAAAAAGTTACAAGCATTTGTATGTTGCAAATTCTGATAGGTATAGGATGCACCGTATAAAATTTAGGGCCATTTGAAGTTTTATCAGTGTTTGATTTGGGACTCAAGGGTAGCATAGCTTAGAGCGATAGCTTAAATTGACAAGAGGCTCGAGTACTTTATTGTTACAAAATTTCAAGTTTTTATGACGCTCCAGTAAAAAGTTACAAGCATTTGTATGTTGCAAACTTTGATAGGTGTAGGACGTTCCGAAGTTAGGGCCATTTGAAGCTGTAATATTGTTTGATTTGGGACTCAAGGGTAGCATAGCTTTAAGCGATAGCTTAAATTGACAAGAGGCTCGAGTACTTTATTGTTACAAAATTTACAGGTTTTCTGACGCTCCAGTAAAAAGTTACAAGCATTTGTATGTTGCAAACTTTGATAGGTGTAGGACGTTCCGTATAGAAGTTAGGGCCATTTGAAGTTTTATCAGTGTTTGATTTGGGACTCAAGGGTAGCATAGCTTTGAGTGATAGCTCAAATTGACAAGAGGCTCGAGTACTGTATTGTTACAAAAATTCAAGGTTTTATGCCGCTCCAGTAAAAAGTTACAAGCATTAGTATGTTGCAAATTTTGATAGGTGTAGGACGTACCGTATAGAAGTTAGGGCCATTTGAAGTTTAATAAGTGTTTGATTTGGGACTCAAGGGTAGCATAGCTTTGAGCGATAGCTTAAATTGACCAGAGTCTCGAGTACTTTATTGTTACAAAATTTCCAGGTGTTATGACGCTCCACTAAAAAGTTACAAGCATTTGTATGTTGCAAACTTTGATAGGTGTAGGACGTTCCGTATGGAAGTTAGGGCCATTTGAAGTTTTATCAGTTTTTGATTTGGGACTCAAGGGTAGCATAGCTTTAAGCGATAGCTTAAATTGACAAGAGGCTCGAGTACTTTATTTTTACAAAATTTATGACGCACCAGTTACAAGGTTTTATGACGCACCAGTAAAAAGTTACAAGCATTTGTATGTTGCAAACTTTGATAGGTATAGGATGCACCGTATAAAAGTTAGGGCCATTTGAAGTTTTATCAGTGTTTGATTTGGGACTCAAGGGTAGCATAGCTTTGAGCGATAGCTTAAATTGACAAGAGGCTCGAGTACTTTATTGTTACAAAATTTCAAGGTTTTATAACGCTCCAGTAAAAAGTTACAAGCATTTGTATGTTGCAAACTCTGATAGGTATAGGATGCACCGTATAAAATTTAGGGCCATTTGAAGTTTTATCAGTGTTTGATTTGGGACTCAAGGGTAGCATAGCTTAGAGCGATAGCTTAAATTGACAAGAGGCTCGAGTACTTTATTGTTACAAAATTTCAAGTTTTTATGACGCTCCAGTAAAAAGTTACAAGCATTTGTATGTTGCAAACTTTGATAGGTGTAGGACGTTCCGAAGTTAGGGCCATTTGAAGCTGTATCAGTGTTTGATTTGGGACTCAAGGGTAGCATAGCTTTAAGCGATAGCTTAAATTGACAAGAGGCTCGAGTACTTTATTGTTACAAAATTTACAGGTTTTCTGACGCTCCAGTAAAAAGTTACAAGCATTTGTATGTTGCAAACTTTGATAGGTGTAGGACGTTCCGTATAGAAGTTAGGGCCATTTGAAGTTTAATCAGTGTTTGATTTGGGACTCAAGGGTAGCATAGCTTTGAGCGATAGCTTAAATTGACAAGAGGCTCGAGTACTTTATTGTTACAAAGTTTCCAGGTGTTATGACGCTCCACTAAAAAGTTACAAGCATTTGTATGTTGCAAACTTTGATAGGTGTAGGAAGTTCCGTATGGAAGTTAGGGCCATTTGAAGTTTTGTCAGTGTTTGATTTGGGACTCAAGGGTAGCATAGCTTTGAGCGATAGCTCAAATTGACAAGAGGCTCGAGTACTTTATTGTTACAAAAATTCAAGGTTGTATGACGCTCCAGTAAAAGTTACAAGCATTTGTATGCTGCAAACTTTGATAGGTGTAGGACGTACCGTATAGAAGTTAGCGCCATTTGAAGTTTAATAAGTGTTTGATTTGGGACTCAAGGGTAGCATAGTTTTGAGCGATAGCTTAAATTGACCAGAGGCTCGAGTACTTTATTGTTAAAAAATATCCAGGTGTTATGACGCTCCACTAAAAAGTTACAAGCATTTGTATGTTGCAAACTTTGATAGGTGTAGGACGTTCCGTATGGAAGTTAGGGCCATTTGAAGTTTTATCAGTGTTTGATTTGGGACTCAAGGGTAGCATAGCTTTAAGCGATAGCTTAAATTGACAAGAGGCTCGAGTAATTTATTGTTACAAAATTTATGACGCACCAGTTACAAGGATTTATGACGCACCAGTAAAAAGTTACAAGCATTTGTATGTTGCAAACTTTGATAGGTATAGGATGCACCGTATAGAAGTTAGGGCCATTTGAAGGTTTGTCAGTGTTTGATTTGGGACTCAAGGGTAGCATAGCTTTAAGCGATAACTTAAATTAACAAGAGGCTCGAGTACTTTATTTTTACAAAATTTCAAGGGTTTATGACGCTCCAGTAAAAATTTACGAGCATTTGTATGTTGCAAACTTTGATAGGTGTAGGACGTTCCGAAGTTAGGGCCATTTGAAGTTTTATCAGTGTTTGATTTGGGACTCAAGGGTAGCTTAGCTTTGAGCGATAACTTAAATTGACAAGAGGCTCGAGTTCTTTATTGTTACAAAATTTCATAGATTTATGACGCTCCAGTAAAAAGTTACGAGCATTTGTATGTTGCAAACTTTGATAGGTGTAGGACATTCCGTATGGAAGTTAGGGCCATTTGAAGTTTTATCAGTGTTTGATTTGGGACTCAAGGGTAGCATAGCTTTAAGCGATAGCTTAAATTGACAAGAGTCTCGATTACTTTATTGTTACAAAATTTCAAGGTTTTATAACGCTCCAGTAAAAAGTTACAAGCATTTGTATGTTGCAAACTTTGATAGGTGTAGGACGTACCGTATAGAAGTTAGGGCGATTTGAAGTTTTATCAGTGTTTGATTTGGGACTCAAGGGTAGCATAGCTTTAAGCGATAGCTTAAATTGACAAGAGGCTCGAGTACTTTATTGTTACAAAATTTATGACGCACCAGTTACAAGGTTTTATGACGCACCAGTAAAAAGTTACAAGCATTTGTATGTTGCAAACTTTGATAGGTGTAGGAGGTACCGTATAGAAGTTAGGGCCATTTGAAGTTTTATCAGTGTTTGATTTGGGACTCAAGGGTAGCATAGCTTTAAGCGATAACTTAAATTGACAAGAGGCTCGAGTACTTTATTTATACAAAATTTCAAGGGTTTATGACGCTCCAGTAAAAAGTTACAAGCATTTGTATGTTGCAAACTTTGATAGGTGTAGGACGTACCGTATAGAAGTTAGGGCCATTTGAAGTTTTATCAGTGTTTGATTTGGGACTCAAGGGTAGCATAGCTTTGAGCGATAGCTTAAATTGACAAGAGGCTCGAGTACTTTATTGTTACAAAATTTCAAGGTTTTATGACGCTCCAGTAAAAAGTTACAAGCATTTGTATGTTGCAAACTTTGATAAGTGTAGGACGTACCGTATAGAAGTGAGGGCCATTTGAAGTTTTATCAGTGTTTGATTTGGGACTCAAGGGTAGCTTAGCTTTGAGCGATAGCTTAAATTGACAAGAGGCTCGAGTAATTTATTGTTACAAAATTTCAAGGTTTTATAACGCTCCAGTAAAAAGTTACAAGCATTTGTATGTTGCAAACTTTGATAGGTGTAGGACGTACCGTATAGATGTTAGGGCCATTTGAAGTTTTATCAGTGCTTGATTTGGGACTCAAGGGTAGAATAGCTTTAAGCGATAGCTTAAATTGACAAGAGGCTCGAGTACTTTATTGTTACAAAATTTCAAGGTTTTATAACGCTCCAGTAAAAAGTTACAAGCATTTGTATGTTGCAAACTCTGATAGGTATAGGATGCACCATATAAAATTTAGGGCCATTTGAAGTTTTATCAGTGTTTGATTTGTGACTCAAGGGTAGCATAGCTTAGAGCGATAGCTTAAATTGACAAGAGGCTCGAGTACTTTATTGTTACAAAATTTAAAGTTTTTATGACGCTCCAGTAAAAAGTTACAAGCATTTGTATGTTGCAAACTTTGATAGGTGTAGGACGTTCCGAAGTTAGGGCCATTTGAAGTTGTATCTGTGTTTGAATTGGGGCTCAAGGGTAGCATAGCTTTAAGCGATAGCTTAAATTGACAAGAGGCTCGAGTACTTTATTGTTACAAAATTTACAGGTTTTCTGACGCTCCAGTAAAAAGTTACAAGCATTTGTATGTTGCAAACTTTGATAGGTGTAGGACGTAGAAGTTAGGGCCATTTGAAGTTTTATCAGTGTTTGATTTGGGACTCAGGGGTAGCATAGCTTTGAGTGATAGCTCAAATTGACAAGAGGCTCGAGTACTGTATTGTTACAAAAATTCAAGGTTTTATGACGCTCCAGTAAAAAGTTACAAGCATTAGTATGTTGCAAATTTTGATAGGTGTAGGACGTACCGTATAGAAGTTAGGGCCATTTGAAGTTTTATCAGTGTTTGATTTGGGACTCAAGGGTAGCTTAGCTTTGAGCGATAGCTTAAATTGACAAGAGTCTCGAGTACTTTATTGTTACAAAATTTCAAGGTTTTATGACGCTCCAGTAAAAGTTAAAAGCATTTGTATGCTGCAAACTTTGATAGGTGTAGGACGTACCGTATAGAAGTTAGGGCCATTTGAAGTTTTATCAGTGTTTGATTTGGGACTGAAGGGTAGCATAGCTTTGAGCGATAACTTAAATTGAAAAGAGGCTCGAGTTCTTTATTGTTACAAAATTTCATAGATTTATGACGCTCCAGTAAAAAGTTACGAGCATTTGTATGTTGCAAACTTTGATAGGTGTAGGACATTCCGTATGGAAGTTAGGGCCATTTGAAGTTTTATCAGTGTTTGATTTGGGACTCAAGGGTAGCATAGCTTTAAGCGATAGCTTAAATTGACAAGAGTCTCGATTACTTTATTGTTACAAAATTTCAAGGTTTTATAACGCTCCAGTAAAAAGTTACAAGCATTTGTATGTTGCAAACTTTGATAGGTGTAGGACGTACCGTATAGAAGTTAGGGCGATTTGAAGTTTTATCAGTGTTTGATTTGGGACTCAAGGGTAGCATAGCTTTAAGCGATAGCTTAAATTGACAAGAGGCTCGAGTACTTTATTGTTACAAAATTTATGACGCACCAGTTACAAGGTTTTATGACGCACCAGTAAAAAGTTACAAGCATCTGTATGTTGCAAACTTTGATAGGTGTAGGAGGTACCGTATAGAAGTTAGGGCCATTTGAAGTTTTATCAGTGTTTGATTTGGGACTCAAGGGTAGCATAGCTTTGAGCGATAGCTTAAATTGACAAGAGGCTCGAGTACTTTATTGTTACAAAATTTCAAGGTTTTATGACGCTCCAGTAAAAAGTTACAAGCATTTGTATGTTGCAAACTTTGATAAGTGTAGGACGTACCGTATAGAAGTGAGGGCCATTTGAAGTTTTATCAGTGTTTGATTTGGGACTCAAGGGTAGCTTAGCTTTGAGCGATAGCTTAAATTGACAAGAGGCTCGAGTAATTTATTGTTACAAAATTTCAAGGTTTTATAACGCTCCAGTAAAAAGTTACAAGCATTTGTATGTTGCAAACTTTGATAGGTGTAGGACGTACCGTATAGATGTTAGGGCCATTTGAAGTTTTATCAGTGCTTGATTTGGGACTCAAGGGTAGAATAGCTTTAAGCGATAGCTTAAATTGACAAGAGGCTCGAGTACTTTATTGTTACAAAATTTCAAGGTTTTATAACGCTCCAGTAAAAAGTTACAAGCATTTGTATGTTGCAAACTCTGATAGGTATAGGATGCACCATATAAAATTTAGGGCCATTTGAAGTTTTATCAGTGTTTGATTTGTGACTCAAGGGTAGCATAGCTTAGAGCGATAGCTTAAATTGACAAGAGGCTCGAGTACTTTATTGTTACAAAATTTAAAGTTTTTATGACGCTCCAGTAAAAAGTTACAAGCATTTGTATGTTGCAAACTTTGATAGGTGTAGGACGTTCCGAAGTTAGGGCCATTTGAAGTTGTATCTGTGTTTGAATTGGGGCTCAAGGGTAGCATAGCTTTAAGCGATAGCTTAAATTGACAAGAGGCTCGAGTACTTTATTGTTACAAAATTTACAGGTTTTCTGACGCTCCAGTAAAAAGTTACAAGCATTTGTATGTTGCAAACTTTGATAGGTGTAGGACGTAGAAGTTAGGGCCATTTGAAGTTTTATCAGTGTTTGATTTGGGACTCAGGGGTAGCATAGCTTTGAGTGATAGCTCAAATTGACAAGAGGCTCGAGTACTGTATTGTTACAAAAATTCAAGGTTTTATGACGCTCCAGTAAAAAGTTACAAGCATTAGTATGTTGCAAATTTTGATAGGTGTAGGACGTACCGTATAGAAGTTAGGGCCATTGAAGTTTTATCAGTGTTTGATTTGGGACTCAAGGGTAGCTTAGCTTTGAGCGATAGCTTAAATTGACAAGAGTCTCGAGTACTTTATTGTTACAAAATTTCAAGGTTTTATGACGCTCCAGTAAAAGTTAAAAGCATTTGTATGCTGCAAACTTTGATAGGTGTAGGACGTACCGTATAGAAGTTAGGGCCATTTGAAGTTTTATCAGTGTTTGATTTGGGACTGAAGGGTAGCATAGCTTTGAGCGATAACTTAAATTGAAAAGAGGCTCGAGTTCTTTATTGTTACAAAATTTCATAGATTTATGACGCTCCAGTAAAAAGTTACGAGCATTTGTATGTTGCAAACTTTGATAGGTGTAGGACATTCCGTATGGAAGTTAGGGCCATTTGAAGTTTTATCAGTGTTTGATTTGGGACTCAAGGGTAGCATAGCTTTGAGCGATAGCTTAAATTGACAAGAGTCTCGATTACTTTATTGTTACAAAATTTCAAGGTTTTATAACGCTCCAGTAAAAAGTTACAAGCATTTGTATGTTGCAAACTTTGATAGGTGTAGGACGTACCGTATAGAAGTTAGGGCGATTTGAAGTTTTATCAGTGTTTGATTTGGGACTCAAGGGTAGCATAGCTTTAAGCGATAGCTTAAATTGACAAGAGGCTCGAGTACTTTATTGTTACAAAATTTATGACGCACCAGTTACAAGGTTTTATGACGCACCAGTAAAAAGTTACAAGCATTTGTATGTTGCAAACTTTGATAGGTGTAGGAGGTACCGTATAGAAGTTAGGGCCATTTGAAGTTTTATCAGTGTTTGATTTGGGACTCAAGGGTAGCATAGCTTTAAGCGATAACTTAAATTGACAAGAGGCTCGAGTACTTTATTTTTACAAAATTTCAAGGGTTTATGACGCTCCAGTAAAAAGTTACAAGCATTTGTATGTTGCAAACTTTGATAGGTGTAGGACGTACCGTATAGAAGTTAGGGCCATTTGAAGTTTTATCAGTGTTTGATTTGGGACTCAAGGGTAGCATAGCTTTGAGCGATAGCTTAAATTGACAAGAGGCTCGAGTACTTTATTGTTACAAAATTTCAAGGTTTTATGACGCTCCAGTAAAAAGTTACAAGCATTTGTATGTTGCAAACTTTGATAAGTGTAGGACGTACCGTATAGAAGTGAGGGCCATTTGAAGTTTTATCAGTGTTTGATTTGGGACTCAAGGGTAGCTTAGCTTTGAGCGATAGCTTAAATTGACAAGAGGCTCGAGTAATTTATTGTTACAAAATTTCAAGGTTTTATAACGCTCCAGTAAAAAGTTACAAGCATTTGTATGTTGCAAACTTTGATAGGTGTAGGACATTCTGTATGGAAGTTAGGGCCATTTGAAGTTTTATCAGTGTTTGATTTGGGACTCAAGGGTAGCATAGCTTTAAGCGATAGCTTAAATTGACAAGAGTCTCGATTACTTTATTGTTACAAAATTTCAAGGTTTTATAACGCTCCAGTAAAAAGTTACAAGCATTTGTATGTTGCAAACTTTGATAGGTGTAGGACGTACCGTATAGAAGTTAGGGCGATTTGAAGTTTTATCAGTGTTTGATTTGGGACTCAAGGGTAGCATAGCTTTAAGCGATAGCTTAAATTGACAAGAGGCTCGAGTACTTTATTGTTACAAAATTTATGACGCACCAGTTACAAGGTTTTATGACGCACCAGTAAAAAGTTACAAGCATTTGTATGTTGCAAACTTTGATAGGTGTAGGAGGTACCGTATAGAAGTTAGGGCCATTTGAAGTTTTATCAGTGTTTGATTTGGGACTCAAGGGTAGCATAGCTTTAAGCGATAGCTTAAATTGACAAGAGGCTCGAGTACTTTATTTTTACAAAATTTCAAGGGTTTATGACGCTCCAGTAAAAAGTTACAAGCATTTGTATGTTTCAAACTTTGATAGGTGTAGGACGTACCGTATAGAAGTTAGGGCCATTTGAAGTTTTATCAGTGTTTGATTTGGGACTCAAGGGTAGCATAGCTTTGAGCGATAGCTTAAATTGACAAGAGGCTCGAGTACTTTATTGTTACAAAATTTCAAGGTTTTATGACGCTCCAGTAAAAAGTTACAAGCATTTGTATGTTGCAAACTTTGATAAGTGTAGGACGTACCGTATAGAAGTGAGGGCCATTTGAAGTTTTATCAGTGTTTGATTTGGGACTCAAGGGTAGCTTAGCTTTGAGCGATAGCTTAAATTGACAAGAGGCTCGAGTAATTTATTGTTACAAAATTTCAAGGTTTTATAACGCTCCAGTAAAAAGTTACAAGCATTTGTATGTTGCAAACTTTGATAGGTGTAGGACGTACCGTATAGATGTTAGGGCCATTTGAAGTTTTATCAGTGCTTGATTTGGGACTCAAGGGTAGCATAGCTTTAAGCGATAGCTTAAATTGACAAGAGTCTCGATTACTTTATTGTTACAAAATTTCAAGGTTTTATAACGCTCCAGTAAAAAGTTACAAGCATTTGTATGTTGCAAACTTTGATAGGTGTAGGACGTACCGTATAGAAGTTAGGGCGATTTGAAGTTTTATCAGTGTTTGATTTGGGACTCAAGGGTAGCATAGCTTTAAGCGATAGCTTAAATTGACAAGAGGCTCGAGTACTTTATTGTTACAAAATTTCAAGGTTTTATAACGCTCCAGTAAAAAGTTACAAGCATTTGTATGTTGCAAACTCTGATAGGTATAGGATGCACCATATAAAATTTAGGGCCATTTGAAGTTTTATCAGTGTTTGATTTGGGACTCAAGGGTAGCATAGCTTAGAGCGATAGCTTAAATTGACAAGAGGCTCGAGTACTTTATTGTTACAAAATTTAAAGTTTTTATGACGCTCCAGTAAAAAGTTACAAGCATTTGTATGTTGCAAACTTTGATAGGTGTAGGACGTTCCGAAGTTAGGGCCATTTGAAGTTGTATCTGTGTTTGAATTGGGGCTCAAGGGTAGCATAGCTTTAAGCGATAGCTTAAATTGACAAGAGGCTCGATTACTTTATTGTTACAAAATTTACAGGTTTTCTGACGCTCCAGTAAAAAGTTACAAGCATTTGTATGTTGCAAACTTTGATAAGTGTAGGACGTACCGTATAGAAGTGAGGGCCATTTGAAGTTTTATCAGTGTTTGATTTGGGACTCAAGGGTAGCTTAGCTTTGAGCGATAGCTTAAATTGACAAGAGGCTCGAGTAATTTATTGTTACAAAATTTCAAGGTTTTATAACGCTCCAGTAAAAAGTTACAAGCATTTGTATGTTGCAAACTTTGATAGGTGTAGGACATTCCGTATGGAAGTTAGGGCCATTTGAAGTTTTATCAGTGTTTGATTTGGGACTCAAGGGTAGCATAGCTTTAAGCGATAGCTTAAATTGACAAGAGGCTCGAGTACTTTATTGTTACAAAATTTATGACGCACCAGTTACAAGGTTTTATGACGCACCAGTTAAAAGTTACAAGCATTTGTATGTTGCAAACTTTGATAGGTGTAGGAGGTACCGTATAGAAGTTAGGGCCATTTGAAGTTTTATCAGTGTTTGATTTGGGACTCAAGGGTAGCATAGCTTTAAGCGATAACTTAAATTGACAAGAGGCTCGAGTACTTTATTTTTACAAAATTTCAAGGGTTTATGACGCTCCAGTAAAAAGTTACAAGCATTTGTATGTTGCAAACTTTGATAGGTGTAGGACGTTCCGTATAGAAGTTAGGGCCATTTGAAGTTTTATCAGTGTTTGATTTGGGACTCAAGGGTAGCATAGCTTTGAGCGATAGCTTAAATTGACAAGAGGCTCGAGTACTTTATTGTTACAAAATTTCAAGGTTTTATGACGCTCCAGTAAAAAGTTACAAGCATTTGTATGTTGCAAACTTTGATAAGTGTAGGACGTACCGTATAGAAGTGAGGGCCATTTGAAGTTTTATCAGTGTTTGATTTGGGACTCAAGGGTATCTTAGCTTTGAGCGATAGCTTAAATTGACAAGAGGCTCGAGTAATTTATTGTTACAAAATTTCAAGGTTTTATAACGCTCCAGTAAAAAGTTACAAGCATTTGTATGTTGCAAACTTTGATAGGTGTAGGACGTACCGTATAGATGTTAGGGCCATTTGAAGTTTTATCAGTGCTTGATTTGGGACTCAAGGGTAGCATAGCTTTAAGCGATAGCTTAAATTGACAAGAGTCTCGATTACTTTATTGTTACAAAATTTCAAGGTTTTATAACGCTCCAGTAAAAAGTTACAAGCATTTGTATGTTGCAAACTTTGATAGGTGTAGGACGCACCGTATAGAAGTTAGGGCGATTTGAAGTTTTATCAGTGTTTGATTTGGGACTCAAGGGTAGCATAGCTTAAAGCGATAGCTTAAATTGACAAGAGGCTCGAGTACTTTATTGTTACAAAATTTATGACGCACCAGTTACAAGGTTTTATGACGCACCAGTAAAAAGTTACAAGCATTTGTATGTTGCAAACTTTGATAGGTGTAGGAGGTACCGTATAGAAGTTAGGGCCATTTGAAGTTTTATCAGTGTTTGATTTGGGACTCAAGGGTAGCATCGCTTTAAGCGATAACTTAAATTGACAAGAGGCTCGAGTACTTTATTTTTACAAAATTTCAAGGGTTTATGACGCTCCAGTAAAAAGTTACAAGCATTTGTATGTTGCAAACTTTGATAGGTGTAGGACGTACCGTATAGAAGTTAGGGCCATTTGAAGTTTTATCAGTGTTTGATTTGGGACTCAAGGGTAGCATAGCTTTGAGCGATAGCTTAAATTGACAAGAGGCTCGAGTACTTTATTGTTACAAAATTTCAAGGTTTTATGACGCTCCAGTAAAAAGTTACAAGCATTTGTATGTTGCAAACCTTGATAAGTGTAGGACGTACCGTATAGAAGTGAGGGCCATTTGAAGTTTTATCAGTGTTTGATTTGGGACTCAAGGGTAGCTTAGCTTTGAGCGATAGCTTAAATTGACAAGAGGCTCGAGTAATTTATTGTTACAAAATTTCAAGGTTTTATAACGCTCCAGTAAAAAGTTACAAGCATTTGTATGTTGCAAACTTTGATAGGTGTAGGACGTACCGTATAGATGTTAGGGCCATTTGAAGTTTTATCAGTGCTTGATTTGGGACTCAAGGGTAGAATAGCTTTAAGCGATAGCTTAAATTGACAAGAGGCTCGAGTACTTTATTGTTACAAAATTTCAAGGTTTTATAACGCTCCAGTAAAAAGTTACAAGCATTTGTATGTTGCAAACTCTGATAGGTATAGGATGCACCATATAAAATTTAGGGCCATTTGAAGTTTTATCAGTGTTTGATTTGGGACTCAAGGGTAGCATAGCTTAGAGCGATAGCTTAAATTGACAAGAGGCTCGAGTACTTTATTGTTACAAAATTTAAAGTTTTTATGACGCTCCAGTAAAAAGTTACAAGCATTTGTATGTTGCAAACTTTGATAGGTGTAGGACGTTCCGAAGTTAGGGCCATTTGAAGTTGTATCTGTGTTTGAATTGGGGCTCAAGGGTAGCATAGCTTTAAGCGATAGCTTAAATTGACAAGAGGCTCGAGTACTTTATTGTTACAAAATTTACAGGTTTTCTGACGCTCCAGTAAAAAGTTACAAGCATTTGTATGTTGCAAACTTTGATAGGTGTAGGACATTCCGTATATAAGTTAGGGCCATTTGAAGTTTTATCAGTGTTTGATTTGGGACTCAGGGGTAGCATAGCTTTGAGTGATAGCTCAAATTGACAAGAGGCTCGAGTACAGTATTGTTACAAAAATTCAAGGTTTTATGACGCTCCAGTAAAAAGTTACAAGCATTAGTATGTTGCAAATTTTGATAGGTGTAGGACGTGCCGTATAGAAGTTAGGGCCATTTGAAGTTTTATCAGTGTTTGATTTGGGACTCAAGGGTAGCTTAGCTTTGAGCGATAGCTTAAATTGACAAGAGTCTCGAGTACTTTATTGTTACAAAATTTCAAGGTTTTATGACGCTCCAGTAAAAGTTAAAAGCATTTGTATGCTGCAAACTTTGATAGGTGTAGGACGTACCGTATAGAAGTTAGCGCCATTTGAAGTTTAATAAGTGTTTGATTTGATACTCAAGGGTAGCATAGCTTTGAGCGATAGCTTAAATTGACCAGAGGCTCGAGTACTTTATTGTTACAAAATTTCCAGGTGTTATGACGCTCCACTAAAAAGTTACAAGCATTTGTATGTTGCAAACTTTGATAGGTGTAGGACGTTCCGTATGGAAGTTAAGGCCATTTGAAGTTTTATCAGTGTTTGATTTGGGACTCAAGGGTAGCATAGCTTTAAGCGATAGCTTAAATTGACAAGAGGCTCGAGTACTTTATTGTTACAAAATTTATGACGCACCAGTTACAAGGTTTTATGACGCACCAGTAAAAAGTTA